>CM071600.1:45121045-45721045 GCA_036435485.1 Saposhnikovia divaricata
TTTTGTGCATGCAATTAGAAGGGCTGATTCCCTTGATATCTGCTATGGTCCAACCAATTGCCGATTTGAATTCTCTCAGAATTCGCAAGAGCTTTTCTTCCTCACTACCTGACAGGTTAGAAGCAATAATAACAGGTAACATAGAAGCTTCACCTAGAAACACATACCTTAAGTGTTCGGGCAGTGGTTTAAGATCAAGTGTAGGAGCTTCTTCAATAAATGGCTTGAGACGCTCCGCAGAATTTTTAATCTCTGCTAACCCAAGAGATTCGAATGGCATATCAAACTTCCTTCTCCATGGGGCTGAATTCAAATACTGAAGCTGCTCGGCTACTTCCTCATCTTCAAAGTCAGGATCACCAACAAGAACTCTTTCCAAAGAATCTGATTTAAGCAACTGCTCAATCTCCGTAGTAACTGCAGAATCAACCAAATCCACCTTCATGCATTCCTCTTCATCAGATGGAAATTTCATTGCATCGAACACATTAAAAGTGACATTCTGGTCTTGCACTGTCATGGTGAGTTCCCCTTTCTGCACATCTATCAAAGTTCTACCCGTAGCCAAGAATGGTCTTCCTAAGATGATAGGAATCTTCTTGTCTTCCTCGAAGTCCAAGATAACAAAATCGGCACGAAATATGAGCTTATCAACTTTTACCAAGACATCCTCCACTATACCCCTTGGATACGTGATAGATCGATCAGCCAACTGCAAAGAGATGTTAGTTGGCTTTGGCTCCGGCAGACCCAATTGCATGTAAACTGACAACGGCATGAGATTAATAATAGCTCCCAAATCACACAAGCACTTACTGAAAGATAAGTTGCCAATAGTGCACGGGATAGTGAAACTTCCCCGATCTTTAAGTTTTGGAGGCAACTTTTGCTGTAGCACGGCACTGCACTCTTCCGTCAAAGCAACGGTCTCTAACTCCTCAAGCTTCAATTTACGAGAGAGAATACCTTTCATGAACTTGGCATAGCTCGACATCTGTTCAAGAGCTTCCGCAAAAGGAATATTAATCTGCAACTTCTTAAAAAACCTCTAAAAACTTAACAAATTGCCTATCCATCTTCTGCTTCTGTAGTCTTCCCGGATATGGAGGAGGAGGATAGATCTGATTTTTCTTTGAAGACTGCTCTGGGGAAGCTTTTCCAACAGATTCCTTGCTCTTTACCACTTCACCAACTGGCTGATCAGCCACCAAGTCAGATTTTTCAATTTCGGGCACTACAGAATTTTCTATTTGCTGATTCTGCACTTTTTCATCTTCCTCAGCTGCTGATTTTGGATTTGTTGTAACCTTTCCCGATCTCAAGGTTACTGCCTTGACCTGTTCTTTGCCTTGCGACTTGCCTGGATTAGCCTCCGTATCGCTAGGAAGAGTTCCTTGTTGCCTACTATGGCACTTGCGAGCTGCCCCATCTGGTTTTCCAAGGTCTTGAGAGAAACTGCCTGGCTTTTAACCATCAACCTCAACTCATCCAATTCTGATTTTTCATTAGAAGATTGCCCTGCATTAGCCTGAGGCTGTTGCTAAAAACCTGGAGGTTGGAATTGTTGCCTTGGAGCATACTGCTGCTGATAGCTTTGATTGAATGGCCTCGCTTGCTGACCCTGAAACTGCTGATAAGGCTATTGAGGTTGTTGAGAACCTTGATTGTTGCTTCAGCTGAAATTAGGATGATTCCTGTTATTGGGATGATATGCAGCTGGAACTGGTGCAGCAGGTCTCTGAAAATTACTCACAAACTGTGCTGATTCAGAAGAGATAGCACACTGATTCGTCTCATGTCCTGCCACACATAACTCACAAACACTAGCCACCTGCTGAACTCCATAATTGGTAAGAGAATCCACCTTCATAGTAAGAGCCTTCAACTGAGCTGCAATGGCTGTAGCTACATCAACTTCAAGAATTCCTGCAACCTTGCCTTGAGATAGTCTCTGAGTTGGATTTTGATATTCATTAGCAGCCATCGTCTCAATTAGATCATAAGCTTCCTCGTAGCTCTTAGCCCACAAAGCTCCACCAGATGCTGCATCTAGCAAAGGTCTAGATTGTGCTCCCAACCCATTGTAGAAACCATTGATAACCATCCAATCAGGCATTCCATGATGAGGACACTTTCGAAGCATCTCCTTATATCGTTCCCAAGCTTCACACAAAGATTCTCCGGACTGCTGTGCAAACTGAGTAAGAGCATTCCTGATTTCTGCAGTCTTAGCCATTGGAAAGAATTTGACAAGAAACTTCTGAGCAAGATCATCCCAAGTAGTAATAGAACCTGCCGGTAGAGAATGCAACCAGCCCTTAGCCTTGTCCCTTAGAGAGAATGGGAAAATCCTCAACTTCACGGCATCTTCAGACACACCATTAAACTTGAATGTGTCACAGATCTTGATAAAATCCCGGATGTGCATATTAGGATCTTCCGTAGGAGCACCCCCAAACTGAACCGAATTCTGAATCATCTGAATAGTGCCAGGCTTGATTTCGAAATTGTTAGCTGCAATAGCTGGCCTGACAATTCTAGATTGGATGTCATTGATCTTCGGCTGAGAATAATCCTTCAAAGCCTTAGCTGCTGCTGGTAAATCTGCCATCTCTTTTGCTGCTGCAAGTTCTTTTTCTGCCAGTTTACGAGTTTGCAAATTGTTCGCATACACGTTCAAGTACCTGAAACACCGAGAAACAACAACTAAGTAAGAAAATCCGAGTCAGTGAACGTTAACGACCACTGATGACAAGCACATAAACTAATAAAACAAAGCACCGAGTTCCCCGGCAGTGACGCCAAAAACTTGTTAACACAAAATCACGCAAGCATACGCGGTCACAAGTAATATAGAATAAAGTTGAGTTCGTTCCCACAGAGATCTGGTTATGGTTTTAATTCATTTATTGTACCTATGCAACAATGTATGGTTATTACTCACTGCTAAGACAAATAACAAATTGGGGTTTTAATTAACTAAACTAACTAAGATTCAAATTATCAACTAAGAATTAACTAACTAACGAGAATTCGAATCGAATTACTTCTACAAGAGTAACATGGGATCCTAACTTCATTAAATACTTCACTTAGATCTGACGCCTTTAATCACTATATGCAATAGTTATGATATCTGATCGGATAACACGAAACAAGTACACGTTACCTATCAGCATACGTATACCAAACTACCCATACATCCACAAAAGAGATAGAAGATGAATAGACACCAAGTACGTTTAGACCCTATATGTCTATAGAATTTGAAAACATAACGGTTGAGAAACAAGTTATCCATAATGATCACATAGGGCAGTATAAGTATTTTCATCTTACACTACGAATCACGTTGATAAACAATCATGAACCTATGCTAGCATTGCAAGTTCTAAATCTCAAGATCCGCTTTCACTTCACAAGACATTAACAAATTAGATGTTAGCTACGTATCTAGCAATTAAGCACAACCATACGAGGATATCAATTATACATCACACACATATCTTTAAAGCATCAAGATACTAAACTACATAGATAAAGCCGTTAGAATCCCATGACAACGATTAGTTCATAATCGAACCGCTCATCCTCATGGGATCTGATGAAACCATGATAAATAACAAAGTATGAAAAGATACAAATAAACTAGAGTAATGAGTTAAGAAAACAAATCCCAAAAACATCCAAGTGTTTCGCCCAATAGAAGAAAACAAAAAGTAGATCTAGATCTCCGTTGCTTGTCACGAGCGTTGGAATCCTTCTCCAAGTCTGAATCTCCGTATCGGCTCTCTCTCTCTGTGTGTTATGGAGGGTTGGTGTCACCCCTCTTTTCAGGAGTTGTATGTGCTTATATAGGCATTAGGTTGCTTAACCAACAAGAAAACCCGATAAAAAAAACTTTTTCCAATCAAAACAGAATTTCTGCACCACGCCCCTGCGCTCCCGCGCACTCCTGCTACGCAGCCTGCACTCCTGCGGCCCTCCTGCTGCGCTGCAGCGCAGCCATTCTCTGTACCTTGGCTGTTTTATTTCCAAAATCTTCATTTCAACTCCGTTTTCGTCCGTTCTTTTTGCATTGGCTTCCTCTTTTCATGTAGAATCATAATAGCACATGGTAGCAACCTCCATCTTTCATTGCAAACTCCAAATGGACTTCGCGATTTACGAATCATATCAGAACCTATCCGACACTTAACAAACCTGCACAATAAACAAAAACACATCAAATATACAACATACTTGAGATCAAAACACCAATTTAAGCCGAAATGGAATGCTCCAAGTGGATATAAAATCCACTTATCAACGTGGTAGCGATGACGTGGCGGCGCCAGCTTTTTTTTTTTGAAAAATTTTGGTTCTACTACAGAATCAGAAAAAATAAAGTGGTTCTCTAAGGTTCTTCACGTAAGATGGTTCTCTATAGAGTGCTACACTATATTATCATTTGGTTTGTGTCTCCGTCATTCACAGAAATATATGTGCTTCTGTAACTATAATAAGCAAATGTGGGTATAACTGTTAGTAGTTTAGTTCAATAGAACTTTTAAAACAATAGTGACCGTGAAAATTTAGTTAATAGACCATGATCGTTAGATCTAATTATAAAGATATTCTATATTTAAATCCCTGTCCAAGGTTCGAATCCCGTCAGCAACAATAAATTTACATTAGAATTTTATATTATTAGTTCTAAACAATACATGTCATTTATTAAAAATAATTTTATTAACAAATAGTACAAAGTTAAATTATATCTATAATAAATTAGTATACTCTATTTTGTTTAATCATATAATTTTAAAAATATTTAAAAGTAACTCGTTTTTTGCACAGACTATAAATTAGTATAATTAACAAGATATTAAATTTATCACGATTAATTCATGATCTCAAATTGACCCCAATCTATCTATTATATATATAATATGCCAACACAAGAAAAAAAATGGTGAGACTTTTTAATGTACATGAAAAGTCCAGTTTGCCCCTCATCTCAATTTTTTGAAAAAATTATGGTTGGTGAGAATTGAACTTGGGTCTCAAAGTTGATTCATGCATCCTTTTACCACTACACCACTCAATCACATGTGTTTTTAATCAAACACAATATAGATGCATGTGTGTGTGAATATTTTAATTAGTGCGACACACTAATAATTTTTTGTCCTGATTTTACTTTTACATTTATTGATTTGAACTATAATATATTATATCAAAATATTAATTATTGGTACATAATATATGATTTGATTATATTATAAAATTGTAATAACAATAACAATCAACATAATAATATTAAAAAATTACTATATACCTGTTATTCTCTTAAACAACCTAAGCACTCATTTATACGTGTTTTCAATAATACACATGATATCTCTACGTGTACCGCACAAGCGGGGCAATATTTGGTTTTATATAAAGTAAAAAAATGAAATGCATATTGTATTTTTATGATTTGTCCTGGTTTTACTTTTACATTTATTGATTTGGACTATAATATATTATATCAAAATATTAATTATTGGTACATAATATATGATTTGATTATATTATATAATTGTAATAATAATAATAATAATAATAATAATAATAATAATAATAATAATAATAATAATAATAATAATAATAATAATTTACTATATACCTGTTATTCTCTTAAACAACCTAAGCACTCATCTATACGTGTTTTCAATAATACACATGATATCTCTATGTGTACCACACAAGCGGGGCAATATTTGGTTTTATATAAAGAAAAAAATGAAATGCATATTGTATTTTTATGAAAAGTATTAAATATAAGACCAAGCCAATAACTAAAGTACTTTATTCATGATTTAAAAGCACCAATTTACCCCTAAATTCCTATTTATATATAGAAGTATTATTTTCAATTCTATTTGAACTTGGAACACCGAGTTAAATTGTGCATCTTCATACCATTATGCCACACATTTACATGTATTTTAAATCATACACACAATATGTATGTGTGTGATATTGATGAAATATTATTAATTAAATATTACTGGATTTTAAATGAGTTTGGACTCTTTTATCATTTATCAATTAAAGAATTATGTAAAATACACAATTGGGCTATAAAACGACATTATAATTAATATAATGGATATTATCAAACAATATATTAGAGCAAAAAATATTGAGGTGTTAACGTAAAATGAAAATTGTATATTACTACATAACATACAATAATTTATTAGTCAAACAATTCGGGTCGTAAAAATATTTGGCTTTAGAAAAATGAATCCTATAAATAACACATTACCTTTTACATACAAATTTGCAAATGTTTAATTTAAAATATGAAATTATGTAGAAAGAAAGAATCGTATATTATATATGTTATTTTAATTATGGAGGTGACTCGATGAAAGTCAAAAGGACATTGGAAGAGAAACAAAGGAAAGAAATTAGATGAAAACAAATGGATGCATCATTTTTTAAGAATGTTTAGGATTGTAACTGCTCTGAAAAATCATCTTAATTAGACAACACCCACATAACACTGAAATTATATTCTATGACCCACAACAAAATTAAAAACTGACATGATTGCTATCAGTATTACTCGTATTAGTTTCTAAATTACAAACTGAACATATTTAAGTAAGTACACAATAATCACATATGCCACTAATAAGAAAAACTCTATAAAAAACAATCACATATTCCAACCAATATCGATCCTGAATAATTTGATTAAAAAATATAGTTTAAGTAGCAGACCTGTGACTCGCACGGGTTTTAATGCTAATTGTAAACTCAATAACTCAAAACTAGACAGAATTATTTACAGAATGAAGGGGAAGACGAATGTGTCAAAACTAAAGCAAGTTCAAAACATATTTTAAGAGGAAATTAAGTCACTAATCTGTGGCAGTTGCAAAATACTCGAAGCGTGTATACTATACCGACAGAAATGGATGATCTCTCAGCCTGTTTGGCAACATGACATTAAGTCAATCAGGTGCTACTGTTTGTCTAATGTGGCTTTAAGCCGGTTTTAAGTTAAAAAACTGGTTTAAGCCATAATTTCCATTTAGGTACTTTTGACTTATGACTTATGACTTATGGATTTTTTTTTATTTTTTATTTTATTTCACAATTCTTGTAAAGCTTATTAAATATCATGAATTTAAATTTTTTTTTAAGTCAAATTTTAATTTAAGTCAAAATTATTAAACCCCCAATTAACTTTAAGTAAAATTACCCAAACACTTTCATTCAACTTAAAGTAAACAACTTTACTTTCTCCTTTAAGTTAAAAATACTCCCATTAAATTAAAAGTAACTTATTTTAAACAATACCAAACACACTCATGTGATTTTATGAACTAATTTCATTCCACTTTACATTTTTGGGCCTTCGTGATCAATGATTACACTTGTGAATCTGCTCCAGAGTCCAGAGTAGTGGACCGAGACCGAGACCGATGTCATTGTGGCGCTGTACATGTTTTAACTTATTAAGGGCCTCTTAAAGTTGGACTATTTCATCTTTAATGGTATCCAACTTTAATTTTAAATATAAAATTATTCTATCTTTAACTTCAAATATGAAATCATACTATTCATTACTCTATCTTTAACTTCAAATAGAGTTTAGAGGAATGGTTGGAGAATAATAAAGATATGAAGTGAAATTACTTTATCTTTGAAGATAAAACTAGAGTAACGATCGGAGATGGCTTAAGAAAATGTTGCTTTCCGTTGGAGTTGCAAGATTTTCACCGAGGCTCTTCTTGCTAATTATTATTTTTTTGGCGTGTCCTGTAAATCTGTGTCCTCATAACCGGATCGGGCATCGAACCGGAAGCCCTACTGATTACTGGTTCGATTGGTTCAACCGGCTCGACCAGTGGTTCAACCGGTATGACGTCATAATTATGTAATATATAATTACATATATGTTTAATTATATATATAATTATATAAATAATTATATATATTACAAGGAGAAAAATGAGCATTTATAGACATGAATTTGTTAGCACGGATGATGGATCATAGCTTAAGAATACTATGGGTTTAGTATTCAGTAGTAAAGTCTTAAATTTAAAGCCCAACATACTTAAATAAACTAAACTGAACAATATTTCAAAAAAAAAAACTAAACTGAAAAAAACCGGCGGCCGGTCCGGTTTTTACCGATTTTTACCGGTTTTTGGCCGGTTCTGACCGGTTCTGAATAGGAAAATCGAAGGACTGGTTTTAGGGATGAACCGAACCAGACCCGTCACCGGTTAGCGGTCCGACCGGTCGAACCGACCTGTCCGGCCCGGTTTTCAAAACACAGGTCTAAATTTTGTTTTGGATATATGAATTATATGTTCTATGTGAAACTCGTAATTTTTATAGTTGATAATTATTTTTAATTTTGTCCCAATCTCAAATGACCTTCGAAAATTAATAAAATTAAAGTGTCATAAAAAATTCAATCCCACTCCTAACCTGGCTAAACTATAAAAATAATATATTTCTTTTCTGCATTAAATCCCAAACGACCTTAATAAACCAATACACATATAGTATTTCCAATACAAATATATTAGTATTTGGCAATGTATATCTTCTAGAATAGAAGATTGCAGAAAACGTTTCGCCAGTATTACCTCATTTGCTAGTCGTTTCCAAGTCGAATTTTCCATCTACAAGCTCTATCCGATACATACACTAATATTAGCATATTGCAGAGACATGCAACAACTTAATGATTACAAAGTAAACGCATACGAACGTGCACCATGAATCATATAGGTGATTGTGTTTTGATAGAAACAGAACTCTATAGTAAAACCAAAATTTGCAAGCATGCACAAGCCTACAATTCAGCACAGCATATAACAACCTCATTTGTGTTTGTATCTTACTCATTCCACCGCTTTAAACCCCTTTAAATTACCTTCATTTTCCTTACCAATATTGACTGCAAAATAGGTGCATTTCTTTTGTTAAGAACAATGGGTATTCTCACTCTGAAACCCATGGGGCTCTATGTTAGTATTGGTGCCCTAGAGTCAATACAATCAATTGTATTTGTGTTTGAGTGATTTTAAATATTTGATATATATATTTATTATTGGCTTTATTTACTGTGAAATAAATAAAGTATAATAAATGTCCTTAGAATCTTGATACAAATTATGTAGTTGCAAGTATGTGACTTGAACATGAGATTATATAATGATTGTATCACATTCTTAAATGTCCCTATCCGAGTATTATTATGACTTAGGATAATAATAATACATTAAGGCTAGTATGTTTATTGACAAGATGACCACATCTCATTGGTCATAAGTATGTAGATACTAAAAGCAATGCATAGGTAACTGTACGAGTACAGGGTACTGGACAGACCCACAATGAGATACATCATGGTAAATAATAAATGTGTCATATGTATTCTCACAGTGATAATGGTGTAATGATCCTTAGACCTGAAGTCGTTATAATTCTACATGAGAATTAATATATTTTGAATTCGTCAAAAGTTATCTTTAGCCGGATAATGATAAAGGTGAATATCGGATATATTATGAATCATGTGAGAAATATGAACGATCTAGATGGGATTTAAATCTCCTGATAAAGGAGTGATATTATCGGCCTCTTGTTTGAGTGAGACTATGAAATGCATGGCCATGCTCAAATGTTGATTTGATTAAATAGTCTACTCATCGATCAAGAAAATGAAAATTAAATTATGAAGAGGATGACACATAACATGCCTCGAGTTTAATCTGTAATATCATGATTTAAAGGGATTATATTACATGGAACATTAGTCATAAAAGGTTGATTGAATTGTTGATTTAATTATTGTTTTATTGGGTAGCAATAATGTGTTACTAGACGCCGCTTATTGTTTACAATTTTATTAGAGAATAAAATTGTTGCCAATTAAATAATAACCTACAGGGTCACACACAAAGAATGTTTAAAAGAGATATTAATTTATTTCATGAATTTAAATTAATAATAATTTAAATTATGATTTTAAATTAATAATAAATAATAATTCGAATTTTATAAAATTAATTAAGTGAAACTTGATTAGTTAAAGATAAAATTTGAAGAAGTATTTTCTTGACTTATTTGATTAATTAAGTATGACTTAATTAATTTATTTAAATAAATAAGATTTGTTTAAATAAAAATGGCCTAATTGTTTAATGGTCCATTTTTCTTTATTTCTCTTGATAAGCCAAGGGTTGGCTAGTCTTCTTGGTCGAACACAACTGAAAATTTCAGTTTATACACAACTTAGAGACAAGGGAGAAATCAAGCTCAAGTCAAGAACACATCGGTTTATTTATTTTGGCTAGTACCTAATTCCGTGGCGAAATCGTTCGACGATTCAAGCAAGCATTCAAGTGTGGATTCCGGTGGAGGAGTTATAATTTTAGCTCTCAAGATCAACAAGCTAGGATCTCCATTTGACATCCATTGGAAAGCTTTAATAGGTAAGATCTTGTTCTTGAGAATTTTTATACCATGATCATCAATTTATACATGGATCCGAGACTTGGAATTCGTTTTTAATTGTTATTTTCGTTAATTCCGTTGCGTTTTCATGCCCGAATTCCAACAATGGCATCAGAGCTACATGTATAAATGGATGATTTGGTATTGTGTTCTTGAAAATGAATCATACATGAATTTTATGAATTTTACCATGCTTCATTTTAACATACAAAAGATTTTCTATAAATGTTATGATTGTTTGTATGATGTTATAAATTGTTATAACATGTTTTGATGATGTACTATATGTTAGATATATTAAAAACATCATTACAATAATTTAGAATTGATCAAAACTGAAATTTTTTCATTCTGCATAAGTTTCTGGAGTTTCTGCAGGTTCTGGAAAAAAACTGGAAAACTAGTGATGCGCATTACCAGAATGCGTGTCGCCTGGTTTTCGCAGGTGTTGCGCATTAAAAGAATGCGTGTCTCCAGATTTTCGCAGGTGTTGCACATTACAGTCATGCGCATCAGCCGTGGGCCACCACAGAACAGTCTGTGCGTGAACTGTTTCGATTTTTTTTTATATTTTTTTACTTTAACATTTTTTCTTTTACTTTTGCTTTAAGAAAATTGTTAGTGGCCATTATAGACTTATTGCTTTTTAATCATTTCACTCTTAATGTTTGTCATGATTAAAGTTTTAATAATTGGATATTTAAATCATGGATTTAATAATTATTATTAATTCAAAATTTTATTAATTTATTTAATTTCGAATTTTAATAATATATTTAAATTATGAATTTGAATATTATTATTAAATTCGAATTTTGATTAATTAATTTCGATTTAATTTTTTTTATTCGGATTATAATTTTAATTAGTTTAATTTTATTAATTCAAATTTAATTTATTAAATTTGATTTATTTATTTAATTCCTTTTAAATAATTAAGTATTTAAATTAAGGAGTTAAATATTAATCGATATGATCATGATTAATGTGATGTCTATAATTGTTATATGAGCATGGTGCATTGGTTATGGCCTAAAGACCCGTAGAATAAATGTTTTAATTTTATTTAAGGTCTGTAATAATTAAATACGACTTGCATGTCGTTATTCTTGTAATTATTATTATTTCTCGAATTCAACTCGAGTTCTTTTGTAATTTGTTTCAAAAGGAAGCTGAAGGCAATCAATGGAGGCTTGGGAAGTAAATGAAGAATTATGTAATAATTAGTTATTACAACCATAGATTGACCTTGATCTTTTCATTAGCTCGAAAAGATCGCATAGGATCGGGCCATAACCATCGCACGTTTAATTTTGCGTAACTGCACTTTACATATGATGCATGGATATATTAGATATATGTATGGATGCATGGATGTATGGAAATTTTAGAATGTATGTATTAGATACGTCACATATGCCATGTTTAAACAAGATAAAATCTGTAACGATTTAAGATTTAAACAAATGATCAAGATCGTTAAATTTTTCTAAAAATCCCTTAAGAAATATTAAGTTAAACAGATGCTTTCCAACAAATAACACTCATTAAATCCTAGATCATTGAGGAGTGGATTTGCCAAAGCAAGGGCTTCTCTTTTATCGTGGTGAGATGTGATTAAGTAAACAAGCTTACTTGAAATGTTATTGTTGGGTCCAACTTAAATAAGTCGTCATAATAGGATTATGAACTTATAAGCATAGAGTTTAGTGAAATCTATTAGATAGATCGGAGCAATATGTTGTTCACTAAGCTATCCAAGAGTTATATACGATATAATTGACATAACGGTCTACCTAAATAATCATATTTAAGAGGAAAGCCAAAGCTGACTTAAAATATGACGAAATATGGATCTTGGCTCACTAAGAAAGGTTTTATGGGAACCATTTTCCGAATTGATAGTAAGGGCTATTAATTTGATAAAAATAGTGGGAGGTATATTACGAATATGCTATAAATCAACTTGAACATAATTGGTTTTACGAAACATGCAAACTAACTCATTTTATGCGCTTTTACAAAATTGTAGATAATAAATGGCAAACAACACAAAACACTTTTCGATACGATCAGTCCTAGAAAAGGAAAAGCTGACAGGGACAAACTTCCTAGATTGGTTTAGGAACTTGAGGATTGTCCTCAGGCAGGAGCGAAAGCTGTATGCCATTGAAGTTCCTCACCCAAATCCTCTTCATGCTGGAGCCACACGTGCCGAGCAAAATGCTTATCAGAAGCATTTGGATGACTCAACTGATGTGTCATGCCTTATGCTTGCATGCATGGCTCCTGAGATTCAAAAGCAACATGAGTTGATGAATGCTTATGAAATAATTGAGCACCTCAAAAGCATGTTTGAGGGACAAGCTTGTCAGGAAAGATATGATACGAGCAAGGCATTGTATGCTTGCAAACAGGGAGAGCGAGACCCGTTGGACCACACGTTCTTAAGATGATTGGGTATATTGAGCAACTAGATACCTTGGGCTTCCCGATTGGTCAGGAGGCTCAAATAGATTTGATGTTGCAATCACTTAACAAGAACTTTTCTCAATTCGTTATGAACTATAATATGAACGAGATTGATAAGACACCCACTGAATTGTTGGGCATGTTAAGAACTACTGAAACCAACATTCAGAAGGAATCTCCTACTCCCATGCTGATGGTGAACAAAGGAGGTGCCTAGGGGAAAAGAAAGTGGAAGGGCAATAAGAAGAGGAATGTGTCCAAATCTGCTGCCAATCCTAATTCTGCTCCCAAGAAGGCTACCAAGCCTAAAGGAGGTGTTGAAAAGGGTGATTGTCACCACTGTGGTAAACCGGGACACTGGAGGAGAAACTGTCATGCATATTTGGAAGAACTTAAGAAGAAGAAGGCTGCTGGCCAGACTTCTGCTTCAAGTATTTATGTAATAGAAGTCAATTTGTCTACTTCTACATCTTGGGTATTGGATACTGGATGTGGTTCTCACATTTGTATAAATGTGCAGGAACTGCAAAGGAGTAGGACACTGGCTAAGGGAGAGGTAGACCTACGAGTTGGAAATGGAGCAAAGGTTGCTGCTTTGGTTGTAGGGACTTACCATTTATCATTGCCCACTGGGCTTATATTAGAACTTGAAAACTGTTTGTATGTGCCTTCTATTTGTAGAAACATTATTTCTGTTTCTTGTTTGGACAAGAAAGGTTTTTCATTTACCATTAAAGACAATGGTTGCTCTTTTGGTTTGAATGACATTTCCTATGGTGTTGCACAGTTATTTAACGGTTTGTATGTTCTTAGTTTAGATACTCCTATCTTGAATGTAAATAACAAACGACTTAAGACTAATGACTCAAATCAAACATACCTTTGGCACTGTCGTCTAGGCCATATAAACGAGAAACGCATTTCCAAGTTACATCAAGATGGTTTCTTGGATCAGTTTGATTTTGAATCATATGATGAATGCGAGGCTTGTTTACTAGGCAAGATAACTAAAGCTCCTTTTACCGGACAGGGTAAGAGGGCCACCGTACGACTAGAACTAATACATAGCGATGTATGTGGTCCTATGAGATCGATGGCAAGGGGTGGCTATTTCTACTTCATTACGTTTACTGATGATTTCAGTAGATATGGATATGTGTATCTTTTGAAGAACAAATCCGAAGCATTTGAAAAGTTCAAAGAGTATAAGTCAGAAGCAGAAAAGCAAACTGGCGAAAGCATAAAAACTCTAAGATCTGATCGAGGAGGTGAATACTTAAGCCATGAGTTTAAGAACTATTTGAGGGAGTGTGGTATTGTATCACAACTAACTCCTCCTGGAACACCACAATGGAATGGGGTTTCTGAAAGGAGGAATCATACCTTGTTGGACATGGTGCGATCTATGATGAGTCAAGCAGATCTTCCAATTAGTTTCTGGGGTTATGCCCTGGAAACGGCTGCATATACACTAAACCGTGTTCCTACTAAAACGGTTCAACAAACTCCATATGAGATATGGACAGAGAAACGACAAAGCATGTCCTTTATGAAAGTATGGGGATGTGAAACATTTGTGAAACGCCTAACATCAGACAAGCTTGGACCGAAATCTGAAAAATGTAATTTTGTGGGATACCCAAAGGAAACGAAGGGTTATTCTTTTTATAGTCCCTCGGAGAACAAAGTAATTGTTACTCGAACTGCTGTATTCTTAGAAAGAGAGCTAGTCTCTAGAAAAGAGAGTGGGAGGAAAATAGATCTCGATGAAGATCGAGAACCACTTGATAACGTTGAACCAGAGGTGGAGCATGAGGAAGAAATACAAGATAACATTGCTCAAGAAACACAGGTTGTTCATAGATCTAGTAGGATTCGCCATGAGTCAAATAGGAATTATGGATTTCTCTTAACTTAAAATGACGATGTGATGCTCATAAACCAAGATGAGCCTCTCACCTACCAAGATGCTGTGAACTCACCAGACTCTGAGAGATGGCAAGAAGCCATGAATTCTGAGATGGATTCCATGTATGAAAACCAAGTATGGACTTTGGTTGATCCACCTGAAGGGGTAAAACCTATAGAGTGCAAATGGATTTTCAAGAAGAAAATCGACATGGAAGGTAAATTACAGACCTATAAAGCTCGACTGGTTGCAAAAGGTTTCAAACAAATTCATGGTATTGACTATGATGAAACCTTTTCACCAGTGGCAATGATAAAATCCATCAGAATTTTGCTTGCAATAGCGGCTTACTATGATTACGAAATATGGCAGATGGATGTCAAAACAGCCTTCCTTAACGGAAGCCTTGAAGAGGATGTGTATATGACACAACCTGAAGGTTTTGGAAATCCAAAGGATGCTGGAAAGGTATGTAAGCTGCATAGATCCATTTATGGATTGAAGCAGGCCTCTCGGAGATGGAACGTCCGGTTTGATGAAATAGTCAAAGGTTTTGGCTTTATTCAGAACGTGGATGAACCATGTGTTTACAAAAGGTTTAGTGGGAGCCATGTGGCATTCCTAGTATTATATGTCGATGATATATTATTAATAGGGAATGACATTCCTTCTCTACAGGCTGTAAAGACTTGGTTAGGACAAAGTTTTTCTATGAAAGACTTGGGCGAGGCTACCTATATATTAGGGATCAGGATCTATAGAGATAGATCAAGGAGATTAATCGGCTTAAGCCAGAGTACATATATTGACAAGATTTTGCATCGTTTTGGAATGCAAGATGCAAAAAGGGGATATGTCCCCATATCTCATGGGATAACGATCTCAAAAGAGAATGGTCCGAAATCATTGGATGATAAAGACCTCATGAGTAAGATACCATATGCTTCAGCAATTGGATCTATCATGTATGCAATGATATGTACTCGTCCGGATGTCTTGTATGCTTTGAGCATGACGAGCAGATACCAGTCTAATCCAGGTGAAGGTCACTGGACGGCGGTCAAGAATATTCTTAAGTACTTGAAAAGGACTAAAGATTCATTCTTGGTGTATGGAGGAGAAGAGAAGCTAACGGTAAAGGGTTACACGGATGCTAGTTTTCAGACTGACAGAGATGACTCTGTTTCTCAGTCTGGATTTGTGTTTTGCCTAAATGGAGGTGCTGTAAGCTGGAAAAGTTCGAAGCAAGAGACAATAGCTGATTCAACAATGGAATCCGAGTATATTGCGGCATGTGAAGCAGCCAAGGAGGCTGTATGGATACGGAAGTTCATTACAGTACTTGGTGTAGTTCCATCGATCGCAGATCCCATAGATCTTTACTGCGATAATAATGGAGCTATAGCACAAGCCAAGGAGCCGAGAGCTCACAGCAGAACAAAGCATATACTTCGGAGATATCACCTTATTCGAGAGATAAATGATAGAGGAGATATTCACATATGTAAAGTGCATACTGATGATAATATTGCAGACCCGCTGACTAAGGCTCTGTCGCAGCAGAAGCATGAATGTCACACTAGTAGCATGGGCATTCGATACATGAATGATTGGCTATAGTGCAAGTGGGAGATTGTTAGTATTGGTGCCCTAGAGTCAATACAATCAATTGTATTTGTGTTTGAGTGATTTTATATATTTGATATATATATTTATTATTGGATTTATTTACTGCGAAATAAATAAAGTATAATAAATGTCCTTAGAATCTTGATACAAATTATGTAGTTGCAAGTATGTGACTTGAACATGAGATTATATAATGATTGTATCATATTCTTAAATGTCCCTAGCCGAGTATTATTATGACTTATGACAATAATAATACATTAAGGCTAGTATGTTTATTGACAAGATGACCACATCTCATTGGTCATAAGTATGTAGATACTAAAAGCAATGCATAGGTAACTGTACGAGTACAGGGTACTGGACAGACCCACAATGAGATACATCATGGTAAATAATAAATGTGTCATATGTATTCTCACAGTGATAATGGTGTAATGATCCTTAGACCTGAAAACGTTATAATTCTACATGAGAATTAATATATTTTGAATTCGTCAAAAGTTATCTTTAGCCGGATAATGATAAAGGTGAATATCGGATATATTATGAATCATGTGAGAAATATGAACGATCTAGATGGGATTTAAATCTCCTGATAAATGAGTGATATTATCGGCCTCTTGTTTGAGTGAGACTATGAAATGCATGGCCATGCTCAAATGTTGATTTGATTAAATAGTCTACTCATCGACAAGAAAATGAAGATTAAATTATGAAGAGGATGACACATAACATGCCTCGAGTTTAATCTGTAATATCATGATTTAAATGGATTATATTACATGGAACATTAGTCATAAAAGGTTGATTGAATCGTTGATTTAATTATTGTTTTATTGGGTAGCAATAATGTGTTACTAGACGCCGCTTATTGTTTACAATTTTATTAGAGAATAAAATTGTTGCCAATTAAATAATAACCTACAGGGTCACACACAAAGAATGTTTAAAAGGGATATTAATTTATTTCATGAATTTAAATTAATAATAATTTAAATTATGATTTTAAATTAATAATAAATAATAATTCGAATTTTATAAAATTAGTTAAGTGAAACTTGATTAGTTAAAGATAAAATTTGAAGATGTATTTTCTTGACTTTTTTGATTAATTAAGTATGACTTAATTAATTTATTTAAATAAATAAGATTTGTTTAAATAAAAATGGCCTAATTGTTTAATGGTCCATTTTTCTTTATTTCTCTTGATAAGCCAAGGGTTGGCTAGTCTTCTTGGTCGAACACAACTGAAAATTTCAGTTTATACACAACTTAGAGACAAGGGAGAAATCAAGCTCAAGTCAAGAACACATCGGTTTATTTATTTTGGCTAGTACCTAATTCCGTGGCGAAATCGTTCGACGATTCAAGCAAGCATTCAAGTGTGGATTCCGGTGGAGGAGTTATAATTTTAGCTCTCAAGATCAACAAGCTAGGATCTCCATTTGACATCCATTGGAAAGCTTTAATAGGTAAGATCTTGTTCTTGAGAATTTTTATACCATGATCATCAATTTATACATGGATCCGGGACTTGGAATTCGTTTTTAATTGTTATTTTCGTTAATTCTGTTGCGTTTTCATGCCCGAATTCCAACACTCTCACTAGTCAGTCCTTTGTTTGGTCATTCTTCTTGGTACAACACAGGGTTACGAGACCATAATCACAGCACAACCACCTAGTACTGCACTCCCTCCAGCATCCGCTCCGGTAAGCATAGAACAGCCACCCAATGATATGGTATTACCACCTGCTCCGACAAGCATAACAGAGCCACCTAGTAGTACTGTACTCCCACCAGTATCTGCTCCGACAAGCATAGCAGAGCCGCTTAGTAGTACTGCACTCCCACCAGCATCTGCTCCGACAAGCATAACAGAACCACCAAATCAAGAGCCAGGTCGTCATTTGCCATCCAGGAAGCTTGTGGCCGTACAAGGTGTGGTCTATTGCAAGCCCTGCCACAACAGAGGAGTTCAAACCCTCTTGGGAGCTGCTCCACTCCAAGGTAAGCTATAGTATATTTACATCAATAAAATGCAAATTACTAAACCGACCATGTATATTGCAGGTGCTGTGGTGAGGCTGGAACTAGGAAGCAGGGACACTTGGGTCACCCGTGTCGAACACGTGTCCCCGTATTAGACACGGGGATTCTTAATCCACAATCCTACTTTCAAATTTTGTTTTCACCTAGTCAAAATTTTTGTTTAACTAAGTATTTTCACAAAATTAAGTATCAATACTCATAAGCAAATACAAACGTATTGATTATCATGTTCAATTTTGCATAAATGAAGAGATTATACTTATATTTTCATGTTTTGGATGAATAAATTATGCATTTTATTCAGTTTGCATACAATTCTTGGTTTTGTCAATGGTTTTCTATATGTGTAACTTGAACTATACATGGAACTTTATAGTTATGCATGACGTGTCCCCCCGCACCCGTATCCCCATATTTTTATATTTACCGAATTCACGTGTCCCCGTACTACACCCTCGCACCCCCGCACCCGTGTCCTTGCTTCTTAGGGCTGGAATGTAAAAATACTAAGAACCTTATAGTAGTAGAAACAAAGACGGACAAGAATGGCCAATTCTTCGTCATCAACACACCAAACACTGTCAGTACTTATGGATATCACAAATGCAGAGTGTTTTTAGTGTCGACACCTAATAATGCCTGCAACATTCCCACCAATTTACATGGCGAAGTTCAAGGTGCGATGTTGATGAGAACCACAATGCCACCAGATTATAATGCACAAACAGCAATTGAATATGATTTGCTTAAAGTCGGGCCTTTTGCTTTTGATCATACTATGGAACATCCATGCTCTTAGATATGGGACGATTTGTTACGTTTGTCTCACAAGCTTGTTGTTTGTGTCACCTGTTCAGCCTAGGAGTGAGCATTTTCCGATTCGGAACCGGGAACCGAACCGAACCGGGGAAAAAATCTGGTTCTGGTTCTATAATTTTGTAATTTGGTTCCGGTTCGGTTCTAATTTTTTATAGAATTTTGGTTCCCGGTTCGGTTCTGGTTCTCTTCCAAGAAAAAACGTAAGAACCGAACCGAACCGTATATATATACACACAAATAAAAAATATATATTTTATACTATATATGGCAAGCAAGTGAAGCAATTACCATGCATGATGCAACTGTAAGTCTGCAAGTGATTTGGAATTCTAGTAGTAGACTGCTAGTTTTTGTATAAACTTGAATTATGCTATTTTTGGTCCTTTTAGCTATAGTAGACATTTTTTGTTTTGACTTTGGATGAAATAGTATGTTTATTTTCTTTTCAAATTTCAAATTTTAAATTTTAGTATGGAAATTGTTGTTTGGACGGTTCTTTCGGTTCTAACCCGAACCGAACCGTAATTTATGATCCGGTTCCTGGTTCGATTCTACTACATAAATGGTTCCGGTTCGGTTCTCAAAATTTCTGAAATTCGGTTCCCGGTTCCACCGGTTCCGGTTCGGTTCGGTTCGGTTCGGAACCGTTGCTCACCCCTAGTTCAGCCTGGATCTAGTTTGTCATCTTTGGTTTGTCATTTGTGTAATGTGTCCAGATCTTTGGTGATAATAAATAAAATCAGGTTGATGAATTTCAACAGAAACTAATGACCAAAGTTGAATGTTGTAACCAAAATTTTTCAATTTTATATTTGACGTTTTTAAAAATTTCGTAGGTTATAATTCGGAAATGGTTAAATTGAATTATTAAGTAGACAAAATCAATTACTTACTAACCAATAACTAGTGGATCTCTCTCTCTCTCTCTCTCTCTCTCTCTCATCTTATGAGAGTCGACTAAAGAACCGCCGCCCCCTCCTTTTCTCCGTCCCTCCCTCCCCCCTCACCATCCTCCTCCCTCATTCCATTCTCCGATCCTCCCCCAATCTTCTCTCCTTTTTCCAATTTTCAATAAAAATTGAGTCAAAGCCAAACATCTTAGAATTTATTTCTCAGATCTATATTGCAAGAGCTCACCACTCACAACCAAAGATGGTTCATCATTTTTTGGAGGTTTTCACTTTCGGCATGTCTATAGCTGGTATCCGTCATGTAGATAGCTGGGGTGTTACTCATCCTTTGGGGGTTTCCATGTTCGGCATGTCTATAGCTGGTATCTGGCATGTACATAGCCGGAGTGAAGATTCTGAACACTGGGATATCAACGGTTCTTATGTGATGTGGTCAATTGTGATATCGCTATTTTCAGGGATTTTGGCGCAGTTTGGATCGCTTAGGATGTTTTCGAATTTGTTTTTAGTTTCAAGAACTTTTATGTTCATCTTGTTGAACGATCAGAAAACAATTTATTTGTTTTTCACCCTGATCGTGTTGACAGTCGGGGGTTTGTCCCGTTGTTATATTGAGTTGTTTGATTCAGTAATATAATTCTATGTTTTTCGTCAAAAAAAAAAGTAGACAAAATCTATATATTATAATATATTATAAATTAGTGGATAGCCCGTCCCTTAGGTTCGGTATCCATATTTAGGTTCGGATAAAATTTTATACTTTATTTTGATCCATGGAGTATCCATTTTATAGGTATGGTATCCATTTTAGCTTTGTATTGGATCTAGATTATTATTTGACCCTGCATGTTCAATTATGGAAATTTTTATATTAATTTTAATTATCATTAATGTCCATTATATTTTTGGTAAGTTCAATAATAAAAATTTTGAGTGAATCTTTCAATTTTGGTAATCTCATTAATACATAACATCACATGTATATATAACAAAAGTTTGACTAAATTAACTTTTAAATGTACTTATTAAATTATATAAAATAGCATTTAATTGTACTAATATTAGTCGTTTCAAGATTTTATTATTTAATTTTTATTAAATTATTTAATTTATTTTAATTATGATATATTAATAATTTTTATAAAAAAATATTATGAAGTACCGTATGCGTAGCACGGATAATCTAGTAAAAATCGAAACATTCAGTCAGGTTACCATTGAAGCTTTGTGTGCATACTCAGAGATGAAGCTATAAAACAACGTTGCGACTTCAAACAAACTCATACCACAGATAGTTATATTTGTGTCACTAGTCAGATTTTGCAATCTAATTTTAGAAGGCTTGTGTTCATGCCGACACCATAGTTTTCATGTTCTCGAGTTCCATTTTGCGCGTAGAAAAAGTGGAAATTGTATATTTATTGATAATCTCTAATGTGTGTACAAGGTTTTTTTTAAAAGTAAAAAAAAAAAAAAAATGGGGTTAAATCAGATTAAACTTTTCCTAATTTTTTTCCGCCAAAATTGGATGAATGAAAGAGAAAGATAAGTTGTAATAATAAATATATTGATTACTCTTACACATCTCCACTTTATTTTCCTTCTTTAAAATACTCTAGAAACATTTGTAAGTAAAATTATATACAAGTTTTTTTTTTCTTTGCTTCCAACTTCAATTCCATTTCTTTTTTCTTTTTCTCATCCAAAAAACTAGAGAACACAATGCTAGAGTGGTTGTAGAAGCTACACTTACAAACTTTTTCGGAGTAAAAATTATGAATGTTTTGTTTTGTGGTTTTGATGTGATGGAAACGATTTATGATAGACGCCTTTCCTCTTCTAGAGAAACGAGAAACAGTATATAACCGATGATCATAAAATAAGAGCATCTCCAATGGTGTTGGTTAAATTGGTTGGCTAAAATGATATAAAATATTGATTATGTAAAATTTACTGAACCTGTAAGGCGTTGTGCTCCGATGGTATTGGCTATAATGATTGACTATTTTTTAAAAATGGTATGTTATTATTATTTCAAGTTGTTATAAATAGAATGTATTATTTTATTATGGTAATAGATGATGTGGAATCTTCTTACAGGTCTCTAGAGGTTCGACAAATATAGCCAACATCAAGAGATTATCTATAATTATAGATAACAGTTTTGTCCCATTGGAGTGTAAATTTTTTTACACATTCTTTATAATTCTTATTTATGGTAATTAATTTTAAAATTTACCTAAGGGGTCTCTCCCATTGGAGATGCTCTAAGTAGATATATCAATTGTTTTGCAAATTATCTCAAAATACTAAGATATATCAATTGGATATCACAAATATAGAGTGTTTTTGGTGTCACCACATGGCTGGAGTGCCAGGTGCGATGTTGATGAAATCCACAAACAAAGCCACCAGGTTCTGCTCCCTGCTGATTTTTATTTGTTTAAATTGGGCCTTTTTGCTTTTGATCATACTACTGAACATCCATGCTCAAGTTTAGTACATTAGATATGGGAAAACTTATTTTGTTTTTCTCACAAGTTGGGGGTTTCAAAGATCGTTGTTTGTACACTTAGTTTGGATGAGTTTATTATCACTAGATGTATCCAAATGTCTGGTGATAAAGTGATGCAGCACAAATGGTGCATTTTTTGAACATCATTTAGGTTAATTGTCGGTTTTAGAGCATGCATAGGATTTCTAGCCATATAAACATAACGAAGTGATCCATGTTAATATTTAAGGATTATTAAGTTATCGAGTTAAATTAGCATGTTGTTTTTTTTTACCTAAATTAAAATGAGACCATATTTGCTGTTGTGATTTGAAAGAGTATAATGGTAAGACCTGAAGGATTATATAAAATTTTAAACTTTGAAGGATATGTATGCATCGAATCTCTTGCAACATCTGTGAATAGCGGGTCTGTGCTTATATATGTGTGTCAAAGGATCATCACTACAAGCCTTCGCGTATGATTGCTATAGGTTTGTTACTATGAATGAGTAATTTTACTTTTGTTTTAACTGTTTAAAAGCTTCAATTGTGCTTTGTCATACTGCTCATATAGTATACTCTAGAATCGGTATTTAGTTTTATTAATGAATGATCAATATACTATCACAAATGTACAATTTTAAAAATAATGTGAATTGAATGTGTACTCAGATGATATGAATGATAGGAAACTAAGACATTGAGAGTTGAGACCCTTGATTTTCGAATAATAAGATTACTTAGAGCATCTCCAATGGCGTTAGCTAAAAATGATTGGCTAAATTACATAAAATATTGATTATGTAAAATTTGTCGAACCTGTAAGACATTGTGTTCCGATGGTATTGACTATAATAATTGGCTATATTTTAAAAATGGTATGTTATTAATATTTCAAGTTGTTATTAATGGAATATATAATTTTAATATAGAAAGAAGTGATGTGGCAATTCACTACAGGTCTCTAGAGGTTCGACAAATATAGCCAACATCAAGAGATTATCTATAATTATAGACAACTGTTTTGTCCCATTGGAATGCAAATTTTTTTACACATTTTTTATAATTCTTATTTATGGTAATTAATTTCAAATTTTACCTAAGAGGTCTCTCCCATTGGAGATGCTCTTATGTCGCGGTCTTCCTGAACCTATTTTGAATCATCTACTTACTAGCTAGGTTACAAATAATATTCTACTTTCCAGGCACAAATAAGGTAAACATCCAGACATGTGAATTTAAGGTTGCAAACAGAGAAAGAAAAAAATCATTTGGTTACCACACTGAATCGCAATATCGCATTTCTCTCTCAACAGATAATCACTTCTTCACATCTGAAACAAGGAGATAATGCTTTAGAATTAGTTGAGCGCTCCCAAAGTTACTCAAGCTCTGTACAACAACATAGACAATAATTTTGCCAAATTCATAACCCGTGCTTTGCACAAGTTATCGGCATATACGAAAACATTGTAGAACGTATTTGTTATTGGAGGAATTTCGTAACAACACGAAATCGGAGGGATGCTGGAATAATAGGGTGAATTTGTGAGTATGTGGCTGTTTTTAGGGGTTTAGGGTTCATGAAAAAAGAGGGGGCTGGACTTGGCAGGTGTCTCGATTTGTCTCGTGTATCGGATTTCATCATGCTAAGATGCCTACGTACCTATGTTTATATAGGATCAAGCCCACGTAGTTCTGTGAATTAATTGGGCTTATCCCGAGAGACTTAAGGGATAAGTTACGTTAATGTGGGTAATGATTGATTTTATCTGATTTAATATTACGTTGTGATATCTTCCTGATGTGAAGAATATCGTTTGGAGATATTTTCCGTTATAGATTGATTGAGATTGATTCTTTCCTCGTTTCAGGGAGAGGATAAAACTTAGTGGTTAAGAAATAATTATTAATCAGAATTAATAATTAATAATTATTAGAAATTTGGGAGATTATTAGACATGCCAAAAATATGGCATAACAACTAGCCCCCAGTTCTTCAGTGTAGCTTGCTGCAGTGGAGAACTAAACATTCTTCAAGCTTCCAAATTTCTTGAGTCGCTGAAAAAACTGAAAATAGATGATTAGAAAAACACTTAGAGCACTACTGTGCTCGTTAGGCATATGCGGATGCAAGAGTGATAGCATGCGATGACCATTATAGGATAAATATATTTTTGCCAAGGTTTTCAAATGTGCGAGTATAAATAATTCGTTTGAAATCCGTTGCGATCCTTGTTGTCTAGTTAGGACCTTGGCGCTTGTATATATCCCTAACTGGCGTACACGCTTTTCAAGTGTCTGATGCAACCACATAAGGATGTATTTGATGCAATCACATAATGATGTGTCATGCGGAGTCTTCGATGTATATAAGATATAGATGTAGATGTACATGTAGTTGTGCATAGGGATGCCTCCACCCATGCGATCTTGAGAGATCTGGCCATGGGCCTTCAATGTAATTGTGCATAGGGATGCCTCCACCCATGCGATCTTGAGAGATCTAGCCATGGGCCTTCAATGTAATTGTGCATAGGGATGCCTCCACCCATGCGATCTTGAGAGATCTGGCCATGGGCCTTCAATAATCCAGATGGTGCTGCACTGCACTTTACTAAGCATGTAGCATTGCGAGATTTATAGCATGTCCAGGCTACCCTACTTGGCACTTTAGTTCGCAAGTTTGAAAATATTTTTGACATATATGTACTATCGCGACGATATATGAAAATCTTTTGCAAATTCAAACGCCATAATAAATATGCTCTTTTAAAAGTGTCGCGATATTTATTTTCTTAAAAAATAATGCTCCTTTGTTTGTAGAAAATCTTTTACAAAAGTATGCATATCGAATATGTAATTTTTTCTTGAGAATAATGCAGCTCGTACGGAATTGTAAAATATCCACAATCAATCAGCATAAAATCGGCAAGTCATCAGCATAAATATCACGTACGATATTTTTTAAATTGCAATAATTTTACAAGCATGAAAATATAGTACTCGCACGAATTTTTAAATAATAAATATTTTTCATGTAAAAAATATTTAAAAACATGAATTTATGCATGCATGACAGGATAATTGATTTGCAAAAAATTAAATCGAGGAGAGAAAATAAAACGTATCTTTGTTTCCGATGGATTTCAGAATACTTCCCGTGGTTGCCTCTTGCTGCTGTGCTTTTGCTTTTTCTTGAAATCATGCTGTTCCTTTTTGTTTCCTTTTTTTTTGTGCTGCGCCATGTTTTTGTCCGAAGCTTTTTTTTTCCTTTTTGTTGCTGGCTTCCGCTGTTGGTTGCATGGTTTTTTATCTATCTTTTATCTTCGATTTTTTCTTTATTTTCCCTGGTCCCATGAACAAGTTGCTTAGCTCCATTGTTTTTCATTCTTTCTCGATTTTTGTATTTTTCTTTTCTTGTCCACGTATGACGTACCTCACCTGGCTTCCCTTTTTTATTCTTTTGTTCTTTTTTTTTCTGCGCTGCTTCGTCTTCATGTGAGGATTGTGTACGCCGTAGCCTATAAGTGTTGAAAAAACCCAAAAGCCCCCATAATTTTTTTTAATTATTCGTCCTCCTCGAATAATAAATTAGGCCCTCCTTCTAGCGCCAAATGTTGTTGGAGGAATTTCGTAACAACACGAAATCGGAGGGATGCTGGAATAATAGGGTGAATTTGTGAGTATGTGGCTGTTTTTAGGGGTTTAGGGTTCATGAAAAAAGAGGGGGCTGGACTTGGCAGGTGTCTCGATTTGTCTCGTGTATCGGATTCCATCATGCCAAGATGCCTACGTACCTATGTTTATATAGGATCAAGCCCACGTAATTCTGTGAATTAATTGGGCTTATCCCGAGAGACTTAGCCAACAACATGTTGGTGCAGTGGGTTGAACCCTTGTCTCCTTTGTAGGAGGTCAAGGGTTCGACCCCTGGGTGTGTGTGAGTTTAGTTTGTATTAGTTTCCTTTCTTTGTATTTGTATTTGTATTTGTATTTGTATTTGTATTTGTATTTGGCCGGGGGTCCTTCGGAAACAGCCTCCCTATTGTATAGGGGCATGGTCTGCGTACATCTACCCTCCTCAGACACCACTTTGAGTGGTATTATAACTTAGTAAAGTTTCGTTTCGTTTTTATCCCGAGAGACTTAAGGGATAAGTTACGTTAATGTGGGTAATGATTGATTTTATCTGATTTAATCTTATCGTTGTGATATCTTCCTGATGTGAAGAATATCGTTTGGAGATATTTTCCGTTATAGATTGATTGAGATTGATTCTTTCCTCGTTTCAGGGAGAGGATAAAACTTAGTGGTTAAGAAATAATTATTAATCAAAATTAATAATTAATAATTATTAGAAATTTGGGAGATTATTAGACATGCCAAAAATATGGCATAACAGTATTTTTATAAATACTAGCTTATAACCTGTGCGATGCACGATTTCTTTTATTATGTAATAAATTTTATTTTATTTTACAATTTTATTTTTATACAATCATTATTTTCAATTATTTATTTTCATTTTAATTTAACTAATTTAATATAAATTTAATTAATTATATGCATGGTTTAAATCTTATTTTATAAAATTTTAAAATAAACATGTCGTTGACGGAATTCGAAGCTTGAACTTTTAGTAAATTAATTTAATCATATAATATATCTACTCATTAGATCTACCGATCATGATTTTTTTACTAAAAATCAAACGGTCATTATTCGTTGTATACGGATTTATATTATATTTTGTTAGTGATTAGAAGATATGGTGAGATATTTTTTGTTATATATTAATTATTGCAAGATTATGTTTTAAGATTATTAATGATTTTCGGGTATATATTAATGATTTTAAGATTAGTTTTAAAACAAAAAGGTAACGTGTTTTAATTAGAAAGAAAATATTAATAGTCGAAAGATATGGTACGATTAATGTTTTTAGGTGTTTATAAAATGTAATATCTTTAACTAAAAATAAATGGGAAAAAGGCAATCAGATAATTATTATTAATTATATTATGTTATTATTTATATAACCCGTGCAATGCACGGATTTCTTTGGATATGTAATAAATTTTTTTCATGTTACAATTATATATTTATATAATCATTATTTTTAATAATTTATTTAATATAAATTTAAATAATTTAATATAAATTTAATTAATAATAATTTAATAAATTAAATTAATCATATAATATATCTAATCATTAGCTCTAACGGTTCTGATTTTTTACTAAAATTCTAACGACCATTATTCGTTGTATATAAATCTCTATCATATTTTGTTAGTAATTAGAAAATATGATGTTATATTTTTGGGTTTATATTAATTATTGTAAGATTAAGTTTTAAATTGAAACTTGAAAGTTAGATCAGAAATATTATTGATTGCAAGATCATACGATGTTTTAGGTATTTATTAAAAGTCATATCATCAATTAAAAATAAACATCTTTTAATTAAAACAGGCAATCAACTAATTAGCATTAATTATATTATTTTCTTTTATTATGTTATAAACTTTTTTTAATATTACAATTTTGCTTTTATATAATCATTATTTTTAATATTTATTTTTAATTTTAATTTAATATAATTTAATATACTAATGTTTAAAGATTATGCTAACGTTTCCTTATTATAAAGAACGTATAATTTTTTTTAATATATTTTATTAATAACTGGATAATATGGTGTGATATTTTCGGGTATATATTAATGATTGTAAGATTAGTTTTAAATCAAAAAGGTATATAATTTTATTATAAAGGAAATATTAATGATTGGAAGATATGATACGATTTGATGTTTTTAGGTGTTTATAAAATGTAATATTTTCTGCTAAAAGTAAATGTGAAAAAGGAAATTGGCTAATTACCATTAATCATTTGATTTTATTATTTATTTTAATAATTAGAATAACCAAACCGACAAACTTTCAATGTTTCGATTTTAATATAATAGTATAGATATGAATTTAATTTGGATCTAATTTACGTACAGCGTTGTTCTGTTTTATTGTCCGAATCTGTATTTGTATGCATCAATGCTGATGGACACAAGGTAGCTATCTATTTTTTACTTACAACCCCACGGGCTTTTTTTAATATCTATTAAATATATTAATTTTTAATATTTATATGTTATTACATATCAAATTGTTGTTAAAAAATTGATATATATTAGATTTTACACGTTCAATCATGATTATATCCTTTTTATATTATAATTTTTTTTAAATTCAATTCCAAGATATACTTTTTAATTATATCCTTTTTATATTATAATTTTCTTTTTAATATGATATAATCTTGATCGTCTATTTTTGAAATATTAGATTCGACGGTTGAGATTATTTTAGTAGTACAGAGACCCAAACCATAGTAATCAAACCAAAATTATGGATAAAATCCCTATAAATATATAATTTTATAAAAATTGATATTTACGAAAGATTTTCTAATTAAGTTCTCAAATCTGAATTTGCCCTTTTTGGGTCAAACCCGAGTTGACAGAAACAAATATATAATTGGGTTAATGGGCTTTGTTTGAAACACCCATCAGAAAAAATCAATAAATCAATAGAAATCCCAGGCAAAGCTTTTAAACGGTTGTTTTCAACGAGAGCTGTAACAACTAGGAGGGCCGCGGGTTGAGTTGGACGGGTTACAAGTAATTTAGTAACCCAATACAATTAGTATGCGTTTATAAAATTCAAATCCATCATAAATCTTATTAAAGTTGGGTTGGGTTGGTTCGGCTTGATCGAGTTGATCAGATTAAATATAAAGTAGAAATTAGTACAACACATATTTATATTTATTGATTAACGATAAATAACTCGATGTCTAAAAATTAAAAAAATCATGTACAACTTAATCTGCAATTATAGAATTGGCAACATCTGCAAATTATAATACACTGCAATGTACGAAACTAAATTACTTTACACTTTACACATAATTAGAACATCATTGTCACTAACAACGCTGCAGGAGAAGACCCTAGCTTTCCTTCCGTGTGTATGTATGTATCTCACTCTTCTATATCTTATGTCCTACTTATATAATGACTTAATGTCTATCTAATTGATCTATTAACGTATAAGACAATTCCTCCTTGAGACTGCGTTGTTTTAATTGAATATATCAAAGCTATTGGATCTGGTTTAAGCATTTCATTCTCGTTTGCGTCTCGCAATTGTCGCAATTGTAATAGAGCATTTCAGTGGATCGAAATTGCGATTTGATCGATTTGTTACCTTTTTGCTTGAACTGCTTTAGTGTTGGTAGTCTTTTGTTGCTAATTTAGGTGGTTGTAATAATCTACTATGAACTGAGCTTTACCTTGTTATTGCCTGCAATAAAGATTTATTAAAAAAGGAGAAGAAGCCATTTGATTACATGAGAGGAATATATAATAAAGTAAAACATCTTAACAAACATATATAATTAAGGATCAATTACAATTGCACAGTCCTTGGCAAGAGGTAGATCACCACTCGCCTCAAATAAGCCCTCCTTTGCAACGGGTAGATGACCACTCTCGTTTGTTGTTGCGGCAGACAAATCCTTTGCGGACTTATGTATTCAATCAAGTCCTTTGTTTGAGAGATAACTGATACAGCGAAAAAATAAACTAAAGGAGCTAAACAAAGCCATAGAATAAGAAACAAGGCTAACACAGGAATCCACTCCTTTGGCGACAGAGTTTAATCATATAGTATGGTACAACTATTAAACCTGTGCCGAATCCACAAACAACTATTACCGTCAAAAGCCCCTTGACCATTGTTTCCAACATTGTCATTAATATTGCTTTGTGGGAATCTTCAACGTTGTTCATCTTTCCGTTTGCCCTACTTTCTGCAACTATTTGGGCCATGTATCAATATAATATATATAGTATAATATATGAATACTATATATTCTCCTTTTCGGAATAATGATGAGGGCAAAGCTAGAACTAGTTTGGTTCGGAAACTAAAAACTGCTTCCAGATATTCTGTTTCGGTCTGTCGTGATCCTCACGCTCGTTAATATCTATTTTAAAATATATCCATAGGGTGGTCAGTTGCACTAGGCCCACACACCTCAATTCCATATGTACTTATACAATGACTTAATCTATCTAATTGGAGCTCCCCCATTCAAATTCTTAATACTTGTGTTCATATGTTGCATATGTAGACACGCACCAATCAAGATTCATGTTGCAGAGGTTTTTTTCCAGTTTATTCATGTATGTGCTTGCCTCATGCCTTCATGTATGTTTATGTATATGTGATTTTTTTTCTGATTAGGTGAAGAAGCATGGTGAGATTTAAGAATAGGTACTTTGTAATGGAGGTATTTTTGGATCCAAATAAAGATCTTGGTACAGATGATCCTATTATTATTACTCATTTAAATGTGTCAAAAGCAATTAAAGAAAGTATTCTTGCAAACTTTGGCGAATGTGGTCTTGCCTCGTCAATTGGTTCACTTCAAGGTGAGAGAGCTGAAATGGTACCCAAGTACTTATACTTTCTTGTCATAGTTGATATTTCGTGGTGAATTGTTTGTATCTTCTACTACCCTTGTATAGTTGTATATCAGATTTTAGGTAACAATTTATGTTTTTTGCAGTTAAATATGTGAATCCGATAACGAAAGTTTGCATCATTCGAACCTCAAAGGAAGAGTATCAAAAAGTTTGGTCTGCAATCACCATGATCAGGGATATTGGGAACTGCCCAGTAGTCTTTAACTTGTTGGATTTGAGTGGTAAGTCAAGTAGCATTTAATTGTCTTCTGGATAAAGTTCCTTGTAATATATGCATAATCACAACATACATGTAGCCCGTTGCCAATTTGATAAGAGATAACATTCTGGTCCTGCCTGAATCATATGCACTCAAAAATCAACTGTGAATCTGTATAAGCATAGAAATGGTTTGTAAATCTTGAAAACAATGAAAAGTATGTGAATTTTTTACAGCCCGTTGTATCCTTTGAGGTTTGACCCTAAAGGCCTTATGAAATTTAGACAAAACCTTAACAAGAATACAAGATCAAATCATACTTGAATTTCTTTCTTAAAATCACCACCAATCCTTTCCGGATTAAGCCTGTCAATAGAATAGTCAGAGATAGTAAGGAGCTTTGCACTGACCACATTCCCTATGCAGTCTGAACTAGGAATGACAGGACTACAGTGGCATAGAAAAAACATAGACCTTTTTTTCCCTAATTAATAAATAAGCATTGCCATATGTCTGACAGAGTAGCTAGAAATTTTGAAAAAATGTTTTACCAGTAGAAATATTATCCATTCATCTCTTATCTCTGTTTATTAAATGAAAATTATTTCTAGACTGGGAACTTTGGTGGTAGCTTCTTCCACTAGATCATATAATCAGTTATCATTTTCTTGACAAAATAGTAATGTCCTCACGCAAGCCAAAGTAATGGTGACAAAAATTAATACATGCAAGAAAAGTAGAACTTAGTAGGGTGGCACTAAACATTGTCTATCTCAAGTGTATCATGAGTTGCCGCAGAGGAAAATAGAGGTGATCTGGATGGGGGAGGGTGACATTTGAATAAGATTCATATATAGGAAAAGAGATTTTCAAAGAGAGTTGCATGACAATTAAATCCCACATCATGTGGATTAATTATGTAGTGATAGTAAAGTTGAGATCTTGCGTATTCTTGAGATTGTTGTTCGTCTGCTATCATTGTAGAGAAGTACAATTTGATAATCAAAAGGCAAAGATTAATTTGACAATTAACTTGCGTGGATAATTAATCCACATAATTAATTAGGAATAGAGATTTTCAAAGAGAGTTACATGACAATTAAATCCCACATCATGTGGATTAATTATGTAGTGATAGTAAAGTTGAGATCTTGCGTATTCTTGAGATTGTTGTTCTTCTGCTATCACTGTAGAGCAGTACAATTTGATAATCAAAAGGCAAGATTGATTTGACAATTAACTTGCGTGGGCCACCGGAGAATGTATATAACAAAAGGAATCAAAGAAGTATTTCCAGGGGACCACAACAAATGATCAATGTAAAAAGAAATTTAAGTATAAAACAGTTTTCCGTCCACCAAGACATATCTTAAAAAGAAGTCTACTTTTACCCTAAAGGAACTAGCACTAAATCTATCTGCAAGTTCTCCACCTTACCTGTTTAAATTAGCAATTCAAAATGATCATTGTATATTGCCTTACTTGTAAGCGTAGAAATGACTACTTGTTTTGTTCCTATGAAAGCAATTACTAATCGTTTTCGACTAGAATCGCGGCAAATTGCAACTGCAGCGCTTACGAGTCATTGTCACAAATATTAGGTACTATCAGAAAATGTTCTGTGTCTTCAGTTTTATTCTCCGAAAGTAATTCTTTGAGGTAATCACCAAGTCAAGAAATGATAAAATATACTTCGAAATGATGCAATATAATCATACTCACCTGAGTTTCTGTGTCCTCGTTATCTAATAAACATAATATCTCAAACTCAGATTTGAAAATACTAGAAGGGCCTAATAAGGTTGCTAGCAATGCCCATGCCTCCATTGCACTCTCTGCGGTTGAAAGGAGTTCTTTCATTTCCGCAGCTTTTTCCTCATCCAATATTGGTGATGTTCAGAATCATCATCTACTTTGGTAGAATCATCGTTTTCTGTATTAACTTTTGTTGAAAGTTGTGCTTCACTCTCTATTTTCTATACCGTGGCATTAAGAACTATCAGCCCCCCAAAAATGGAGTCAGTTTGGGATAACACATCTTGTGTCATCTTCTTAATATCTGTTAATGTGGATTGAACATCACTCATAGTTAGGAGGCCAACTATAGCATTACTGTCAGAAATATCCTGACCTTGTGCAGTTGCAAGGCCAGATTCTATGAAAGCTGTTTCTGCAATTTGTTGGGACTGTAGGCCTATATGATCTAACAGTTCAAACCTGTCCCACTTCGTATTTTCAGGAATAGGAATCCCGAGTTTCTAAATGACATTTTCATTCACAATGTCTACAGTTAAAACTTGTCCCACTTCATGTTCTCAGGAATAGGAAGTCCTAGTTTCTGAACAACATTTTCATTAACAAGGCAGACAAATTCCTCCAGAATCTGTCTGACTGTACTGAGGCCTCATTCTCTAGGGAAGCTATTGAAGCATCAATCAATAGATGATTTAGGAGTATGGAAATAATAAAAATATTGTAAAATAACAATATTGGGTTATTGAACGGCAAAACAATCATTAACCTTAGAGATTTCTAACCACAGAAGGGAAAGATGATCTCAATCAATACTTAGGAAAACTGGGTGCAATAATAATAATCTAAAATGAAGTATAAATGGTGAAGTATAACAATGGTCTAAGGCTTTGATATTTTAGCTGAAATGAATATGATATAGCCTATCGATTAAGAATGAAATACTTGTTGATCCCTATCTGAACTCCTGAACTGTAGATCGTGTTAATTGTTACATCAGTGATTCTTTTCCCCTCTTATTAGTGTTCTACTGTAATATATGATCCCTTTTTTTATCTGCTCTACTATTGAAAATTATTCTGCCAAAGTGCATAGCTTTCACTTTTTGCTAGTTACTAACTTCCATCTTTATCAGTAGTGAGGAACTATTGAGCACCCTTGTATGTTGCTTATTTTTTGAGCATTGTGTTTTATTGACATATAAAAGTAAACATTATGAGCGCCTATGAGATATACAATGTGAAGTAGAGAGCCTTAACTTAGTGTGGAAGATGCTCGTCATTCTAAAGGACATGATATAATAAAGAGATTGTTTAGAAGTCGAACAAAGACTTTTTGTCCGCTTAATAATTATTTAAATGATTGCTCCATGGATGTTAATTAAGACATAAATCTCCTGTTATCTTAGTGATTCAGCAAATTTTGAGAATTGTTGATTCACGGAGGCTTCAATGTTACCCTATTCCCATATTATGTAAAATTCAATTGATCTCTCATGAAATTTCATCAGGCCAGCCTTCTTTTTCAAGATTGTCTATTTACCACAACCATGTCTGTTTCCAAGGACTGTGATCCCCTGATTTTCCTTATTAATTCAAAACTTAGAGGATTATTATCCCATGAACTAGAATTCAGCAATCTTTTTGGTTTATTCTGTTATTTTTGCTAGGTATCATAATCCCATAGAAATGAACCAAAAAGGATTATTAAGATCTACTTCCAAGGGATAATAGTCCTTTAAAATTTAGAGAAAATAAGGTCATAGTCTGGATATCATCATCCCTCAAAATAAACATGGCCGTAAAAGCAGTATATGGTGTTTATAGTTTTCGTGACAAGTTTCAGTTTATTAATATCTATGTTCTTTTGCATCAGGAAGCATCAGAGCCTGTAAAGATGCAGCTTTGAAATGTGATGAACTAAAATTTGAGAATTACAAGAAAGAGGCTGGGCCTCGCGTCACAGCTGAGATCAATCAAATGATGCAAAATTTTCTTGAGAAGATCAAAACTTTGGAGCTCTGAACATACACAATATGTTAAATATATTAGCATCTTCATTAGAAAGTGCAGTGTTGTAAACTCCGTAGTTTATAGTTGATCATATCAAAAGAAACGACAACTTGAAAGCAAAAGTTTATTTGTTGTTCTGGAATGTCTTGGTAAGAATGTGATTGTTCAGTGCTAAAACTGATATCAACTTTATGTATTTGCTCTTAATTTTGAATCATATACATGTAAAAGCTGAATCTGTCTTGCACGTGATAATGCAGTACAAGAATTAAAGGGAAAAAAAATGCAGAACTCTTTTATGAACATATTGAAAAAAAAATGTAGAACCTTGTCTTGTACAATATGCAGCTGCATCACACTGGAAGCTTCAGTTTGGTTTGGCATGTGTAGTAGGACTTGCCAGGTTGATTGCAAGGGACATGTTCCTTGTCAAAAAACCTATAGCTAGTAAACTTTTGTTCCGATGCTAATAACTGTTTTCTAGCCCCAGAACCCAACATCATCTCTTCAGCCTCATCAATACAATCACCGATTTTACCATCACAATTGTAAGAACTAGTTGTTCTTGCATGCAGTTGAAGATCAAAAAATGTTCCTTTGTTCAATCCAACACTCTGAAATACTGATGACGAATTAGCTGTGATGAACAAGGTAAGTAGTAGGATCATCCAAAATTGAGCACCCATGTTATGGTTCTATATTAATGTATCTATGGATGGAGCAAAAATGTTATATTGTATCTTCGGTTTGATTATGCCAGTCTTTTGATTATGCTAGTTTTTATTTGATTTTTAACCAAATTTTACTCTGGGGTCAGAAGATTTTGATAATTCCTTGTTACAAGGACAACCAGCGATTCCAAGTTTCCAAACACAATACTCGCCTCGGTGCTTATTTTTTAGTGTACAATATAAGATTTCATTACTTAAAAAATAGTTACAGTTTTGCTAAAAGAAAATTTTCTTGGGGAGAAATATCGATTATTGTTTTTTTTTTCTAGCATTTTTCAAATCAAATGTAGTTGTATTTTTCTTATTATTGAAAAAAAATATAAAAATTGTACTAGTACTAATGTTTATATCAAAAATTACTAAGCAGATTTTTTTTTTGTTTTTCCAAATAAATAAGTACTACTTTTATAGTATTTATATTAGCCATGCATTTTAACAATTACAACCCGTGCAATGCACGGGTTTATTGTATTATGTTATAAATTTTATGTAATATTATAATTATGTTTTTATATAATAATTATTTTTAATAATTTTTTTAATTTTAATTTGATATAATTTAATATACTCATATTTACGAATTATACTAATGTTTTCCTTATTATAATTAACGTATACGATTTTTAATATATTTTATTAATAATTGAAAAATACGGTATGACATTTTCGGATATATATTAATGATTAAATTAAAAGGTAACGTGTTTTAATTCGAAATGAAATATAATGATTGAAAGATATGATACGAGTGATGTTTTTAAGTGTTTATAAATGGTAATATCTTTAACTAAAAGTAAATATGAAAAAGACAGTCGACTAATTACTATTAATTTTATTATGTTAATGTGAAAATGGTTGTTTTAAATTAAAAAGGTAATGTATTTTAATTCGAAAGAAAATAGTAATGATCGAAAGATATGATATGTTGATGTTTTTAGATGTTTATAAAAGGTACTATCTTCAACTAAAAGTAAATTTGAAAAGGCAATCGGCTAATTACCATTAATTTATCTTGTCAATGTGAAAAAGATAATCGACTAATTACCATTAATTTTATTATTTTAATGTGAAAAAGGTAATCGAATAATTACCATTAATTTTATTATGTTAATCGACTAATTATCATTAATTATATTATATTATTATTTATTTTAGGTGTTGTATTTTTCTTGAAAATTATGATGTGATATTTTCGGGTATATATTAATGATTTAAGATTTGTTATAAATTAAAAAGGTAATGTATTTTAATTCCAAAGGAAATATTAATGATTGAAAGATATAATATGATTGATGTTTTTAGGTGTTTATAAAAGGTATATCTTCAACTAAAAATAAATGTGAAAGAGGCAATCGTCTAATTACTATTAATTATATTATGTTATTATTACTAATTACTATTAATTATATTATGTTATTATTTATTTTTCTTTATAATGAAGGGTAAATAAGTAAATTCATGAAGTACCAAAAAACATATAACAAAAAACAGGTACCAAAAAACAAGTACCAAATCTAACTTTTAATATTTCGGCTTTTATATAACGGTATATATATTGAAATGTTATCCATTATAAATCATAATTTATATACATTGATCACATATATCTTTAGCAATTTTGGGCAAAAAAAAAAAGAAAAAATTTCAATTAGCATTAATCATATTAGGTTTTAACCCCTATATTTGATTCAAATAAAGTAATTACTTAATCGGGTATAATCTAAATTTTAACCCCTATTACAATACTTTAAAGTTTGGTCACAAAACAAAATAAAATTACTTGCAGGTTTCATAAACATAAAATTACTTGCAAGTCCAAAAGAAGTCAATGAGCCTGTTTGGTTCAACTTCTTTTAAGTTCTTACGGACTTATTTTCGGGTAAAAATTTTATATTTTGATAATTTTTTTATACAAGTATTTAATACATGTTTGAGATTCTATAAATTTCAAAAAAAAGTTAACTTTTTTCGGGAAAAAATTAGGAATCTGTAACTTTATCTTAAAATAAGTTCTTATTATAGAAAAAAGTTCCCCAAACACCCCATTATATTTCACCATAACCAAAACAATCCCTAATTTCACAACTAGTTTCCCCCAATTATTCTGTCACGGTCACAGAGTGTTGAAATCAAGAATCTGTAATTGCACAATCATCTTTTCTATATATAATAGTGCAATACAGGGTAAAATGAGAAAAAAAAAAATCCTGTGAAATTACCATAATATCCTTAAAAGATTTACTACTACAAATCTGCCATGCCATGTGTTTTACGTGTAGTACTAGTACTCCTGTGCCTCTCGCGCTATTCACAAATATGATTACTTAAAACATCTCCGACAGTTTTCTAAATATATTATAAACTAGTCGATAAAGCCGCACTTCGCGGCAGCGTGACAATATTTTTAAAAAAGTTCAATACACTTACGTTGTATTATAATATCAATATTAAATTTTAATAATTAAATAATCTTCTCTAATGAATCAATTTTTTGTTAAACACGATTTTTTCGATTGAATCGCTCGCTCGTTAAAACTGAAATCCCAACTTCACATATTATAAAGACTCATATAATAATTTTTATCCATAAAATCGAACCCTAAAAAAAAATGACATAAGTATCAAATTCTAATAGCTAATACAATCTTTTCTAATAAGTCGTCTTCCCGTTAAATACGTTTCGAGCCGCTCTTATTTGACACCGAAATTCTAACTTCATTATATAAACAGAATAAATTCCAATTTTTACATTCTTAAAACTTTCTAATATTTATGGAGTTTTAAATGATGAAAATACATCTTATATTTTTTGTATATTATAAATATTCCTGTATTTATTTACAACTTCCGCATATGGATATCTTTTTGTTATGTTAACATATAAAAAATATTTAAATACGAAGACTTTTCGTTATGGGAATAATATTAAATTTACGGATATATTTTTCTAATGCAAGTATAATTAACTTATATAAAAAGTTAAAATAAAAGATTTCTAGGAAAAAATATATATAGTTTTAAAAAATTGAATAAGACGTCTTCACCGTCCTCGTATTCTACTTCCAATAAAACATTTTATTTATATATTCCATATATATTCAAACATTTTTTATAGGTCTTCTCTAATAAACCGCTTTCTCGTTAAACATGGTTATTACTATTGATCCGCTCTCTCGTTATGACCAAAAACCTAACTTTTACACATATCACTTATATGATAATGTTTATCCATAAAAATCAAATCCTAAAATTAAAATAAAATTTATAACATCAATATGATATTTTAATAGCTAATACAATCTTTTATAGTCAACCGTCTTCCTGTTAAACACGTTTCGAGCCGCTCTCGTTTAGGATTGAAATTCCAACTTCATTACATATTATTGATGATATTTTTTTTGAAAATATTATTGATGATACTTATCTTGCACAACAACTTTTTTCCTTAAAATCAAACCTAAAAAATAGAGTGAATTCCAATTTATACTTTCTCTAGACTTTTTAAAATTTATGGAGTTTTAGAAAATGAAGACACATCTTATTTTCTCTTTATATTATAGATATTCCTGTATTTATTTTATTCAAACATCTTTTATACGGTCTTCTCTAATGAACTGTTTTCTCGTTAAACACGGTTATTACTATTGATCCGCTTTCTCGTTAAGACCAAAAACCTAACTTTTACGTATATCACTTGTATATAATGTTTATGCAAAAAAATCAAATCCTAAAAATAAAATAAAATTTATAACATTAATATGATATTTTAATAACTAATACAATCTTTTATAGTGAACCGTCTTCCCGTTAAACACGTTTCGAGCCGCTCACACGTTTTGAGCCGTTCTCGTTTGCCATCGAAATTCCAACTTCATTACATATTACTGATGACACTTATCTTACACAACAACTTTTTTCCTTAAAATCAAAACCTGAAAGTTAGAGTGAATTCCAATTTATATTTTCTCTAGACTTTCTAAAATTTATGGAGATTTAGAAAATGAAAATACATCTTATTTTCTCTTTATATTATAGATACTCGTTTTATTAGGATTCTTGCATGAGGATGTTCTTTTATTATATTAACACATCAATTCTTTTCTTTTTAAATACGATGACTTTTTTTATGACAATAGTATTGAATTTACGAATAAATATTCCTAATAGAAGTATAATTAACTTATATAAAAAAGTGTAATTTAAGAAGATAGTACTTTCTATAAAAATTTAATTATATGTCTGCTCTATATATTTAATCACTTATATATTCTACTTCTAATAAAACTTTTATTTATATATTTTTTCTATAAATTCGAACTTTTATTCTATATAAATTCGAACTCTTATTATACTTATAATAGATCTTGTACTATTAGCCCTTGGATATGGCGGGGAGATAATATATTCAAATAAAAACTGGATGAACGTGAGAATTGAAGTTTTTGCAGCAGAGTACAAATTGCAAAATATTGCATTGCAAGATAGAAGAACATGCAAGCTATTTTTGTTTTTAGTAGTCATCATGAGAACCGAAAATAGTTATTATGCAGAATAAGCTTAATAAGAGTTCACAATCACTAATGCATGTATTGCCCCCATCCTTTGTATATATAGCTTGATTTTCTAGCGTTTTTCTGAATGCTAACAAACATTATATTTAAATATTATTATCCTATTAACAATCCGACTCCTAAGTCGTATATATTGAAAATTTCTATACTATTACGGCAAGAAAAATAATTTATGTTTTACAATTAAGAATTGAATATTTTTTTTAATTTTGAAAAACTGAAAAATGCATTTTAAATTATATTAAATGTTCTTTTTAAAAATATATATTTTATCCTATTCTATTTCTAATATGTTAAAAGTTTTATATTTATTAGTATTTATTGGAACTCCTATTCTACTTCTAATAAAACTTTTAATCATATGCCTTATAATTAAATACATATTCTACTTCTTCTAGTTAAATGTATTCCCTACAAATTCGAACTCTTCTCATCTATAAATTCGAACAACTATTCTACTTCTAACATATTAAAAGATATTTTGATATTTACTAGTGTTTAAATTCAAAAATTCAAAAAAATTAGAAAAATAGATTGAGACGATCTTAGAGCGCCACCTATACTCCCGCGTATCCTCCTTTATATATATACTAGCCGACTAAGCCGCGCTTCGCGGCGGCCTTATAATTTTCTTTCAAAAAATTATAAATAAAGATCATTTAAGAAAAAAAATGAAAAAAATATTTTTATAATATCAATATAAATTGGTTAACAAAATATTGTATAAATTAAATATACATAGATGATAATATAAATTATTCATATATTTTTCTATACCGATTTTGTCTTACGATTTTTTAGGCTGACACCCATTGTATATATTATAAAAATACTACGCATACACAATAATAAAAATTTAAATACTAAAATGCTCTTTGACTTTGATTTACCGATTTTGCCTCACAATTCTTTTTTAAAATTTTAAATATTTCTAAAATATCAATATTAATTGGTGAACACAATATTATATAAATTAAATATACATAGATAATAAGATAAATTATTCATATATTTATTTATACTGATTTTGTCTCATAATTTTTTAGGCCGACACCCGTTTGTATAAATTATAAAAATACTAAGCATACACAATAATAAAAATTTGAATACTAAAATACTCTTTGACTTTGATTTATCGATTTTGTCTCACAATTTTTAGGTCGACGCCCGTTGCATATATTTTAAAAATACCAAGTATATACAATAATAAAAATTTAAATATTAAAATCCTTTTTTACTTTAATTTCGGTTTAAAAGACATAAAAAGCTATAAGAGAATCAGTGTAATTAAAATTTGAAAGTGCAAAATCATAATAAAGTATGATGCTAACAGTGTTTAAAAAAACATATAATAACAACTATTTTAATGCTTGTATCACCAAAATTCTTTCCAAAAACGTATACATATAAATTAAATTTATGATCAAAATAGACAAAGAAACGAAGAGTGGTTAAAAGGAAAGACAAAAGGAAAGCATATAATTTTAAAGATATCAATTGATCATGATCACCTGGCACGATCTCTTCTCTCTCTATGTGAAGGTGGACATGTTGAAAACTGTATAGTTCAAACATAAAATTCTAATGCTTATAAAATTATATAAGTAGTTTCTTACAGAAATTCAAACCAAAACTTTTGTCATAACAATATATATATATATATATATATATATATAATTGATGTCATAAATTCTTAGCTTGTAATGCGTAGTAGGACTTGACTGAATCAGAATTGATAGGTGCATATCATCATGATGCATCCAGCTTCTTTCTTTGATAATACAAATATCATCAAAGTACATCTATCTTCTCTGTACTACGACAAAACTTTGGCGTCTATTCCTGCATCTTACAAAAAACAGAACAGTCAAAATCACGAATAATTGTTTATGTTCAAGAAGATAGAGATACTCTAAACGCAAACATAAATATAAAGAGAAATAATATTTTTGGACTACGCAAAATTGTTTATAAATCGAGTAAATATGATTACAAACATGGTGATAAAATTTGATTATTAGAAGTAATGATTGTATATATATAAAAATATAAAATTTATTTTCTATTTCGAATATATAATTTTTTCTTCCAAACAAAATTCGAAAACCTTTTCTATTTTGAATATGTAATTTCAATTCTTCTTCCCTACAAATTCGAGAACTTTTTCTATTTCAAAGATGTTTATGTTAATGTTTATATTAATGTTAAAAAAGGAAGTTTTGATTTCTTTGCACACAATAATAAAATTTTGAATACTAAAATACTCTTTGACTTTGATTTATCGATTTTGTCTCACAATTTTTAGGCCGACGCCCGTTGCATATATTTTAAAAATACCAAGTATATACAATAATAAAAATTTAAATATTAAAATCCTTTTTTACTTTAATTTCGATTTAAAAGACATAAAAAGCTATAAGAGAATCAGTGTAATTAAAATTTGAAAGTGCAAAATCATAATAAAGTATGATGCTAACAGTGTTTAAAAAAAATAAACATATAATAACAACTATTTTGATGCTTGTATCACCAAAATTCTTTCCACAAACGTATACATATAAATCAAATTTATGATCAAAATAGACAAAGAAACGAAGAGTGGTTAAAAGGAAAGACAAAAGGCAAGCATATAATTTTAAAGTTATCAATTGATCATGATCACCTGGCACGATCTCCCTTCTCTGTCTATGTGAATGTGAACATGGTGAAAACTGTATAGTACAAACATAAAATTCTAATGCATATAAAATTATATAAGTAGTTTCTTACTGAAATTCAAACCAAAACTTTTGTCGTAACAATATATATATATATATATATATATATATATATATATATATATATATATATATATATATATATTGATGTCATAAATTCTTAGCTTGTAGTGCGTAGTAGGACTTGACTGAATCAGAATTGATAGGTGCATATCATCATGATGATATATATATATATATATATATATATGTATAAATTGATGTCATAAATTCTTAGCTTGTAGTGCGTAGTAGGACTTGACTGAATCAGAATTGATAGGTGCATATCATCATGATGCATCCAGCTTCTTTCTTTGATAATACAAATATCATCAAATTACATCTATCTTTTCTGTACTATGACAAAACTTTGGCGTCTATTCCTGCATCTTACAAAAAATAGAACAGTCAAAATCATGACTAATTGTTTATGTTCAAGAAGATACAGATACTCTAAACGCAAACATAAATATAAAGAGAACTAATATTTTTGGACTACGCAAAATTGTTTATAAATCAAGTAAATAAGATTACAAACATGGTGATAAAATTTGATTATTAGAAGTAACCAGTTGATAAAGCCGCGCTTCGCGGCGGCGTTACAATATTTTAAAAAAATTCAATGCATTTACGTTATATTATAATATTAATATTAAATTTTATAATTAAATAATCTTCTCTAATGAATCAATTTCTTGTTAAATACGATTCTTTCGATTGAGCCGCTCTCTCGTTAAAACCGAAATCTCAACTTTTTAACAACTTATGTAATATTTTTTATCTATAAAATCGAACTGTAAAAATAAAAAGAAATTTATGACTTCAGTATCAAATTCTAATAGCTAATACAATCTTTTTTAGCGAGCCGTCTTCCCGTTAAATACGTTTCGAGCCGCTCTTATTTGAAACCGAAATTCTAACTTCATTATATAAATAGAGTAAATTCCAATTTTTATATTCTTTAAACTTTCTAATATTTATGGAGTTTTAAAAGATGAAAATACATCTTATATTTTCTGTATATTATAGATATTCTTGTATTTATTTATAATTTCCGCATGGGAATGTCTTTCTGTTATGTTAACATATCAAAAAAAAATTAAAATACGAAGACTTTTCGTTACAGGAATAATATTACATTTATGGATATATTTTTGTAATGCAAGTATAATTAACTTGTATAAAAAAGTTAAAATAAAGATTATTAGGAAAAAAGATGTATAGTTTTAAAAAATCGTATAAAGATGTATCCACCGTCCTCGTATTCTACTTCCAATAAAACATTTTATTTTATGTATTAATTATATATTTAAACATCTTTTGTACAGTCTTATCTAATGAATCGCTTTCTTGTTAAACACATTTATTACTATTGATTTGCTCTCTCGTTAAGACCAAAAACCTAACTTTTACATATATTATTTGTATGATAATGTTTATCCATAAAAATCAAATCCTAAAAATAAAATAAAATTTATAATAGCTAGCACGATCGTTAAAATTTACTTGTATGATATTTTAATAGCTAGCACGAGCTTTTATAGTGGCCGTCTTTGTTAGGTCCAAATGTGTTGTAGAGGGGGGGGTGAATACAACTTTTCGAATATGAGAAGCAATAAATACGATGCAATAAATGAACACACAGATTCAAGGAATATATGTCTTATATATAACTTGAAAGGGTTGCTACAACATTCATTACAAAGTATAACAGAAGTTGAGAGAGAAGTGAATGATACTAAGCTCTGTGAATGCACTCTCTCTTTTTCTCTTGTGTTTTTCTCTAGAATTGCTCACTAACTAAAACATTACACAAGTACTTCTATTTATACTACATGTAATCTATGTCCTGTAGTCTTCAAAGACTAAGATGTACGTGGCCCAATGATGTCCACATAATTCTTGCCTTATCTTGAAAGCTTGGAAATCTGCCAATCAGAAGATGCCATGTGTCATGTTGAAGCTGCACTCTAAGTAGAACTTCTACTTGAGAATTTCTACTTAGCCATCTCGAAGTTCTAAGTAGAACTTCTACTTAGAAACTTCTACTTGGCTATCTAGAATATTTAGTACTTAGAAAATATTCTGGTCTTCAACTTGAAACTTCAATGCACATCTCGAACTTGTGATATCTTCATGTCTTCTTTATTCTTCACTAAGCTCTTGAATATGGATCTTTATTACTGACATAAACTTGCTATCAATGTCCTGACACTTGATGCAACGGTCTGGTTCATAAGTGACTAGTCTTGATAGGGTTTTTGCTTCTTGAATAAATTACCATATCCAATTAGAAATGTGGCTTTCCAATATTTGCTTTCCTTCTTGTTCACTTGAAATCAATTGGTCTTATTGATACTGATAGTTATGATCTTGATCTTTGGCTTTCCAAATCACTGAGGCATGAACAACTTTGACTTGAACTTCTCTCAATGATTTCTTCTTGGATTGATCATAGTTAACATGTTGAATTGTATCAATTACCTTGTCTTCATTTAGTGTTGATTTCTTGTGACTTCTTGTTCTTGATTGTCTTCTGGTTAAGTATCTTTTCCTTTAGTTTGAGTTACATTAGTTATAGTGTTACAAGTTTATACACTCTGCCTTTCAATCTCCCCCAATTTGATTGTCTAACAATGACATTCAAATTAATGAAGGATAACTCAACTAAACAATGAGACGAGAAAAGATAATTAACATTACAGTCTTGAATAATTTACAATTGAAATTTACATGAAAACAATACAAAGAACTTAAACTAGAAACAGAATTCGAACTTCGAATTAAAGATCATTTGAGTGATTCCTATCACCTGGATTATTTCATACCTTTTAGTCAAACTTGTATCACCTTATTGGATTCACTCTAAGGTGAATTTTCCTCAAGTGAGTTAAAGCAACCAAAAGACATGAAGTTTTTCCAACTTCAAGTTCACACCACTCTGACCTTTAACCCTAATTCCGTTTCCTCTTTCTAGCTTCAGCTGCTTGGTCTCTCTTTTCTTTCTGCCTTTTGCTCTTCTCCTTCTGCTGCTTTTCTTTCTTGTATACTGGATCTTTAAGCTGCTTCCACCTAGCATTCAACAGACTCACAGCTTCCATTTCTAGAGGGTTCTTGGGCTCTGGATAAGGATGTTTGAAAAGCCTTCTGAGTTTGTCCACCTCCTGAGTAGTTCTGATCTTTGGAATATCCTCGAAGTTCTTCATGATGAGCTGAGGTTTCCAGTGAGATTTATCAGATTTGAACTGACAATAGATCATCTTGGGGTAGCCCTTGACACGGTCAGTATTGTGGACACTGGCCGCATCTCGCTCCATTCTCTTCTTTTCCACTACTACTTCAGACAGGTAACTCATGAGTCTCTGCTTTTCTTCAACAAACTTATCTTCCACTTCGCCCCATTTGAATACATATAATACTTTCTCCAGAAATGCAGCATCTTGAGTCCGTAGCAGCCATTGTCTACTCATATGCAAGATTGTTTGATTCTGGTCTGCATCTATGAATACTAAGGCATCAGCTGTATCTTCAACATAAGCATGTATCCAGTATACACTTTCACTTCCTGGAACACCAATAGCCTCCCTTATTTCTCCTTGTTCTAGTGCTCCAGAAGGAAGAGTCAGAGCTTCATCAACATTCTTCATGGCTTGAAGAATATTCCATTTCTTCTCTATCAGCTCCGGCTCAATCTTCACGTCATCAAGAGGGTTTGGAGCAATGACATCACACTTCCACACCTCATTGCTCTTCTTGAATATAACTCTTTCAATGATCTTCACGGATTTATCTTTAAGCTCAGAAGCGAATCCCTTGCTCATCATTTGTCTACAGACAGCTTTGAGAGATTCTACTGAAAGCTCCATTAGATCATTTTCCTCCATGCTAACCCTCTTCATCTTTCCGTCAACAACCATCCGGATAAAATTTGGATATGCTGAGAATTCTGGACCCTTGTCCTCTGCTAGCTGCATTAACTGATCCCTGTACAGAATGCTTAGCTCCTCAGATTGAGAGTACTGAATTTTAGTCGGTAGCAAGAACAACTCTGACGCAGATCTTCTCATTATGAATTGGTCATCCACATATAAGAAAGATGTTGGGACTCCTTCTACCAAAGACAAGATAACCTGCCACTCCTTAAGATTTGCATTGTATCCAACCCTGACTTTAGAAATTAATCTCTTCAAAGCATTTATATAGTCCCCAGTCATTGGATTCTGCAAATTCAAGTTGTAGAACAGATCATCTGCATCCTTGTTATGAACTCCTTTTGCACAGGGTCCCATCATTATCTTCCTTGCTTCATCCCATTTCTGCCCTATCCTTCGTTTGTCCAGATCAAATTGAGGATTAGCTAGCCTTGCAAGCTCATACTCATACTGCTTCCCTTGTAGCTCCACCTTCTGTTCTAGGAACGCAGCATGTTCTTGCATCATCTTCATTTTATGGAACTGAGCTTGTTCCAAGGCTAACTGTTGAGCTTTAAGGGTTTCCTCATCAACAGGAAATTCTTCAGGCAGTCCGGAAGACATCCCAGCACCTCCACCTTGTTCCTTCAAAGATCTTTTTATAGCGTGTGCCAACGGTACGTCTTCCATGTCAGAATCTGAGTCAAGTACCTCCTGTACTGTTTCCTGATGACTCAGATCAAAAAATGGTTCATCAACCATTACTGCCTTACCCTTTCTCATCCTCAGAGCCTCTTCATCAACAGACGGCTCAACTTCTGGTTCCTTGACAAGATCAGCGGGTTCTTCAATTTCTTCGATGTGAACTGCCTGCTGTCTCGTCTCCTTTCCACTCTCCCCCTTAGGTGAGTTATCCTGAGCTCCACCAGCACCAGCATCGGGGGGAGGTTGTTGCGACTCGAAGCACTCCGGGGGCACAAAACTCCTGACTGCGAACATCATTCTACTGATCTCCACAGCCATTGTGTGCATTGCAGACTCCAATGCCCCCATCCTCTCATTGATAGTGCTTCCCAAGACACCACCAGCATGGCCCAAGTCATTGACCTTATTTGTCAAATCATCAAAAGCTGTAGCTTGACTTGCCATTCTTGCTGTGTAGTCGTCTAGAGCCCTTTGGTTGTTTCCAATATTGATCCCGAACTGCCCCATTGTCTGCCCGAACTGCCTCATCTGATTTTCCATTGAAGTCATACGAGTATCAAAATTTTCAATATTAAGGGACGGTGTTTGGTTTAGGTGACCTCGCTCTAATACTCGTTCTGTTGGTATTTGGCGCTCGGTTTCGGGCCTTAAAAATGAAGGTCCCTCTCTCCCTAACCTCTCACACACACTCCCTGTCTCACGCTCGTGTATGTCTTCAATGATTGATCCAAATAGTGAAGCAGTACCTGCAGAAAATTGATAAGAAATGTTGTTGACAGTTATGGGATCAAATTCTGTTTGTTCCTGAGTTGGAATCTCAGGCTGAGAGGCTGCAAAGTGTCCTTGTACGACATCAGAACCGATCCTCTTTGCAGCATCAGTACGTACCGGTGAAGGTACGGCTGAAGTTCTTAAGACTTCATGTCCTCTTGAAGCAAAAGTATCTTCAAGAGGCACATCATCCTCACCAAAATCAAAATCCCTATGTGCAGAATGTTCAAGGGGTGAACCACTCGCGTGAGGGGGAGTGGTTGCGTGTGACACGCTAGGGTTTGACTGTGGTTGTGAAGTAGCAGCGTGGAAAAGTTTGGCTTTCTTGCGAATAAGTTGCTGCTCTTCGGGTTCACTCTCCTCATCATCTTGTATATATATACGTGCTGGTTTTCTGACTTCCGTTAACAGGGGTGATAGAGAATAGGAATGTGTATCAGACTCAGAGTCAGAAATATGGCTCTTACCCTGGGATAGATCCTGCGGGTTAGCAGTCTCTTGGGTCGCGGAATCAGAAACGTAGGAGGAGGAATGAATAGTATGCAGAGAGAGATTACCTGATTGATTACCTTGTGCATCATCGCTTTCCTCATCAGGAATCTCATCAAATGCCTCAGCATGAACAGATGGATTTTGAGCATGTGATGAGACTTGTGATGATGCCTCCAAATTGGTAACTCCTGCATCATATCTAAGCCACATTTGAATATTTTCAGGAGTAGACATTGGTTTACCTTGATGTTTATCCTGATTAGCAATGGTTGCAAGTGACTTAGTGCCCATCCCTAGCGATTCAGATGTGGGGCTTCTGGCAAATCCCTGTCTAATAGCAAGAGCATCCTTCGGTATTAAGTCATTGATTAGCATTTGAAGAAACCGAAGAAACCAGCAGACAACATCAGTGGTAGAGAGGTCTCTGCTTGCAAGGGATCCCATTGAGGCCACTATCTCAGAGAGAACTATGCGTCCATAGTTTATATCCAGTTCTCTTGCTAGGGCAACTGCAAAGGTTTGCATTGGAATTGGAATTTGATGAAAGTCTTTTTCGCGTGCCCGAAAACATCTTGTGATGGCCTCGAAAAAGTAATTCCATTCCGCATGGAAGAATTGCTTTTGGATATTTCCCGTGATTGGGCCTTTTGGAGGATAACATCCAATTTCTTCAAAGAATCTGAGGCGTTCTGCAGCAGTAGGTTCTGGATCATAGGCATCTTTAATTGGGAATCCCAGAACTCTGTTGACAATTTGTTCGGTCACCTCATATTCCTGACCCGCTAAGGTAAACCTGAAACCGTAGGGGGTTGATTTACTCCCAAAAGTAACCGCACTAGTCCATAATTGCTGTAAAGCATCATGTACTAGTGTAGGTTTAGCAGTAAAAGCATGGCTAGCTTTGGAATACAAATTGAGAAATCGTATCCAAAACTTAAACCGCGGGAGTTGATCACCAATTTCCGTAGAAATATTATAAAAATTGTTTTTAGCAAGGGAAAATTGGTGAGCCATTTTGATTAAATGTTTTTCTTTAAAAAGATGTGAATTTTTATTTTAATTTTGAAAAACAAATAATTTACGAATTAAATGATGTATCCCTTTTAATTTATCAAAAAGAACAAAAGTCCCTTAAAGAAAATTAAACTACGGGATGAACAATCAAAAACCAATGACCAAATCTGAATATTCAAAGAAGATGAATATTCGTGTGTACCAGTGAAATCGTGTGTGTTTATGAATGATGAATGTGGAATTGTGTTTTATGAACAGTACACAAACAGTTATATGTTCGTGTGTATGTATATGCGCGTGTATATTGATGAACACAAAACACACCAACACAAAGATTTAGGATAACACAGTCAAGATTAGTCCAAAAATTGGCAGTAATTCGTGATTAGTACGAGTTTAATCACAAAAACAAGGGTTAACGGTATGAAGTTATGAAATCGCACTGTTCTTGTGAAACGGCTGCTGTGAAAAAGAAATTAGGTAAAGTGAATTGGGCATCGAGTTAGAGATGTATATATAGGTGAATGTGGAATGACAAAAATGTCCCTGTTAAAAAATGTGAAAAGTACTAAGTTCATACAGGGGACATCTAAGTCGAACTCTATCTCTAACTTTTCTATCTCGAACATCTCTATCTCGAACATCAAGTCGAATTTCGAGATAAAGTTCGAGATAGAGGTTAACTCGAACAATTTTGCACAACTAAGCACTTTAACCAATTATACAGCAGAAACTATAGGGAAATCCTATCTTGAACATTATTGAATTGTAGTAAACTTGGAAAAAAGAAAATTCAAGATACTTTTCGAGTTGGAGTCTATCTCGAACATCAAGTCGAAATTCGAGTTGAGTTTCGAGATAGACTAAGAACTCTATCTCGAACATCAAGTCGAAATTCGAGTTGAGTTTCGAGATAGACTAACTCGAAGTTAATCTTAATTTCTTTCCAAAATACCCCCTTGAATCAAAAAGTACAGAGTAATTCAAGATATGTTTCGAGTTAGGAGTGTAACTCGAAAAATTCCCTTTAGCTTAACTGAGAACTCTATCTCGAACACCAAGTCGAAATTCGAGTTGAGTTTCGAGATAGACTAAGAACTCTATCTCGAACATCAAGTTGAACTTCGAGATAAATTTCGAGATAGACTAACTCGAAGTTAATTCTCAGTTCTTTTCAAAATATTCCCTTAATGGAAACCTCATCTCAACCTTTGAGATAAGATTCGAGATAGAATTTATCTCGAATATTTTGAAGATAGAACTAGGCACACTGGTAACTCGAACTCGAACTCTAAGTCGAATTTCGAGATGAATTTCGAGATAGCCAACTCGAAATTCTTCCCAGACTTAGAATTTTTCAAAAACTTCACTCTGACAGATTAAGTCGAAATTCAAGTCGAATTTCTAGATGAGTTTCGAGATAGAACCTAACTCGAAATTTTGAAGTTTTTCAATTCTAAGGCCTCTAATTACATGAAACTCATAGGTAAATTCATCTAAAAATCATGCAATATTTAGAATATTATGAATTTAACTCCCCCTATGATCATGCAATCTAACAAGCATAAATTCACAAATTTGTGCTATAAAAGACACTTAAAACACAGAGAATTCATGCAAAAACACACTATATGCAACCTATAACAATCATTAATTAGGCATATTAAAGTCTAAGCACATAATGATTGAGTAGCTTGCACATACAAACATAAACATGGATTTTACAGATAGAAGGCTTTACTAACTTGTGTTAAGCATTCCCAATTCACCAACCAACCTATTGAATGTTACTTCATCAAGAGGTTTGGTGAATATATCTGCAATTTGTTGCATTGTGGGCACAAAATGTAGCTCCACAGTCCCCTCCTCGACATGTTCTCTTATGAAATGATACCTGATGTCAATATGCTTGGTTCTTGAGTGATCTACAGGATTGTTGGTTATGGCAATGGCACTTATGTTGTCACACATGATTGGAATTTTCTTATGTTCCATGCCATAATCCTTCAATTGGTTCCTCATCCACAGTATTTGAGCTACACAGCTTCCAGCAGCAATGTACTCAGCTTCAGCAGTAGAAGTAGATACTGTATGTTGCTTTTTACTTTGCCAGGACACCAATCTTCTGCCAAGAAATTGGCAAGCACCAGATGTGCTTTTCCTATCAATCCTGCAACCTGCATAGTCTGAATCCGAATAGCCAATAAGATTAAAACCTGTATCTCTTGGGTACCAAATCCCTAGATTTGGTGTGCCCTTGAGATACCTAAAAATTCTTTTGACGGCTACGAGATGTGATTCTCTAGGATCCGCTTGGAACCTTGCACATAAACAAGTTGCGAACATTATATCGGGTCTACTTGCAGTTAAATAGAGGAGTGAGCCAATCATACCTCGATAGCTTGTGATGTCAACTGATTTACCTGATTTGTCTTCATCAAGCTTCGTGGCTGTTGCCATGGGAGTCTTAGCTGCTGATGCATCTTCTAGATTATACTTCTTGAGTAAATCTCTGACGTACTTGGATTGACAGATAAAGATACCATCTTTTCTCTGACTGATCTGTAATCCAAGGAAGAAGGACAGCTCTCCCATCATGCTCATCTCATATTTTTCCTGCATTAGCTTGGCAAATTTCTCGCACAAGCGCTCATTTGATGACCCAAAAATAATATCGTCCACATATACTTGAACAAGTATTAAGTCATTTCTCACAACTTTATAGAACAATGTTTTATCAATTACTCCCCTAACAAAACCATTTTCAATTAAGAATAAGGATAGGGTTTCATACCATCGCCTTGGGGATTGCCTGAGGCCATAGAAAGATTTGAAGAGTAGATACACAAAATCTGCATGTTCTGGATCAACGAAGCCAGGCGGCTGTTCCAGATACACTTCTTCTTCTAACTCTCCGTTCAGGAAGGCACTTTTCACGTCCATCTGGAAAACTTTGAAGTTCTTATGTGCTTCAAATGCCAAGAACATCCTGACTGCCTCAAGTCTTGCAACTGGTGCATAGGTTTCATCATAATCAATTCCTTCTCGCTGAGAATAACCTTTTGCAACCAAACGAGCCTTGTTTCGTGTTACAAGTCCGTTTTCAACCAGTTTATTTCTGAATACCTACCTAGCTCCAATTACGGATTTGTTCTTTGGTCGGGGTACCAGTTTCCAAACTTTCTGCCTTTCAAACTGATTGAGTTCCTCTTGCATTGCAATCACCCAATCAGCATCGCCAAGAGCTTCTTATATTTCTTTAGGTTCAAGCTTGGATAAGAACCCAGAATATAAGGAGATATTAGCCATGTCAGCTCTTGCAGTTCTTCTAGTAGTCACACCAGCATCTGGATCACCAATAATTAACTCAAGCGGATGGTCTCTATTCCATACTCGTTCACCTGGAAATTGTCTTGATGATTCAGCTTGACTTTCTGAGTTAGGGTGCTGACTACTTTGATTATTTTCACTAACTCCCCCTGAGTTAGTGCCAGCTCCTACAGAACTAGAGTCAACTCGACTCGAGCCTTGAACAATAGTCCTTGAGCTGCTATTTACTCCCCCTGAGTTGTTGCCGGTTGGTACTGAAGAAGTCTCTCCTGATCTTGTAGAATTAGCTTGTTCACTAGACTCAGGTTCTTCACGTACACTTGGAACATTTAATGGAACAACCAACTCAGGTTCATCTTCAAGATCTTCTAAGTCCAGATTCTGAAATTTTAGGGACTCAGGTTCACTAGAATCTCTTGAAATTGATGAGAGTTTGGTATCGTCGAATCTGACGTTGTAACTTTCAGTCACTTTTCGATCATTCACCAAGAACACTCTATAAGCTGCCACCACGTCTGTAGAGTAACCAACAAAGATTCCTTCACGAGCTTTTGCTACAAACTTGCCTAGATTTTCATCATCTATAAGCACATAGCATTTTGCTCCGAAGACATGAAAGTATTTGATCGTTGGTCTTCTGTTGTTCATTAGCTCACATGGTGTCTTTTCTTTATCTTTTATGATCAAGGTTCTATTTTGAGTGTAACAAGCGGTACTCACTGCTTCGGCCCAGAAATACAAAGGAAGTTTTGAATCATACAACAAAGTTCTTGCTGCTTCAACCAAAGTTCTATTCTTCCTTTCAACTACTCCATTTTGCTGTGGAGTTCTCGGGGCTGAATACTGACGACGTATTCCCTTAGATACACAGAAGTCATTTAGCACTGCGTTTTTGAATTCAGTGCCATTGTCTGATCTAATCGTCTTCACAGTAAGTGTTGAAACATTCTCAATTTGAGTGATGTGATCAATGATTAAGAAAGGTACTTCGTCTTTCGTCATTGCGAACAATACCCATGTATACTTGGAGAAGTCATCCACGATTACCAAAGCATATCTTTTCCTAGACAAAGATAGGACATTCACTGGGCCAAACAAATCCATATGAAGAAGTTGTAGAGGCTCAGTAATACTAGAAATTTCTTTGCTTTTATGCGATGCTCGCTTCGACTTTCCCATTTCACAAGCTTCACAGAGTCCTTTCGGAGCGAACTCCATTTGAGGTAGATCTCTCACCAATTCTCGCCTCGCGAGAGCATTCATCGTTTTGAAGTTTAAGTGAGATAGCTTTTTGTGCCATAACCAGCTTTCATCATCCGAGGCTTTGCTGTAGAAACAGGTGACCTCATTCTGATTTGCTGAATCCATATCTGCAACAAAAAGATCTGCCTTTCGAACTCCTCTCAAAGCTAGTGAGCCTTCCTTGATGTGAGTGATTGAGACACCTTTCTTGTTGAAGACAATTTCGTAACCTTTGTCACAGAATTGACTTATACTCAACAGATTGTGCTTTAGTCCCTCAACATAGGAAATATCTTCAATGATGACATTGCCAGTTTTCAGTTTGCCATATCCCTTAGTCACACCTATGCTGTCATCTCCAAAGGTAACATAAGGGCCAGCCTTCATAACCAACTCTGTAAGCAGGGACTTGTTTCCAGTCATATGCCTCGATGCTCCACTGTCTAGCACCCATATGACTTTATTTCTATTCTGCTTAATGCCATGCAATGACAGATTGATTAGACATTCTTCGGAACCCAACTTTGATTGGGCCCGGCTTTTCGATAAGATCGAGAATCAACAGATTTAACAACAGGAGATGCACTTTTCTTCACATTACTAGAGCTTTCGACTATCTCCTTTCCTTTCTCAGACTTGACAGATTTGTCAGTCTTAGGAGAAGGTTTGTCACTCCTAACTTTAGGAGGACTGACAGTCTTGGCTCTACCATACTTTTTCTTGATATTTGAACTAGCAACAGTATTTGAGCATGACTGGCTAGATGCATTCATTAAATGCACAAAAGTTTGCATGATATTAAAAGTGCATGGCATACAATTAGGTTGACCACACTGTGCATGATTCTGATGCAGATTATTCATTGTATGTGTGATAGGCATGGCATGTGCAGCAGGAACATTCATGTTAGCTTTGCATGCATAAGAAAGATGTTCAGTAGATTTACAATGATAACATGCTTTCTTTATTCGTTCAGCCTTAACTTCTTTTATGCCTTTCTCTCTCTTTCCTTGTTGCTTAATAGCCTTAGCTCCTAATCCCAGTCTAGATTCATCTCTAGTGAAATTGATTTTCACTTGTTTGATAGGAGTTATAGGTTGTTCTTTCTGGCGATCTTCCATCTCAATCTCATATCTAGCTATCAATTCAGTCTCTTCTTCTTCTATTCTAGGAACAAGATGTTTGTAGATAGGTTTGACAGCCGATTTAAGAATACTAGGTGTTTCCTTTTTAAGGTCACTGGAACTAGGGTCAATAGGTCTCTTTCCTTCTTTCTTAGGAAGGTCAGAATAATCAAGTCCTATACCTACTCCAGTTATTTTCTTAAATGTGTCATTATCTACATACACTTTACTAGCTGCTAGTTTGTAAGTTTCGCATTTTGTTTCTAACTCAGCTAGATTGTTCCTAAGACATGCTTCTACTTCTTCCTTAAGGACGAGCTTGTGTTCCAGAGATTTAATAAAGTCTCTTAGAGAAGTATCTACAGTGCAAGCAGCCTCTAACTCTTCCACTTTTGCCTCAAGCATTCTACATTTGGCAACAAGTGTTTTCTGTTCCTTTTGAGAAGAGTCTAGGCTTTTGCACAACATATAGATCTCTTCACTAAGAGCCCCGTTCTGTTCTTTATAATCATCAATAGACATTTCTACTTTAAGAGTCAGAACTGGTACCTCTGGTTCCTCTGATGTCTCAGCCATGAGGGCAAAGTTTGCTACATGAGTAACATCTTCCTCATCTGAATCATCCCAAGCTCTTCCTTCTGTCACCAATAAAGCTCGTTTTCCATGTCTTTCCTTCAACAGTGCTTCATAGTTGCTTTTGAGGGCTTCAAATGTCTCTTTTGGATAAGTCTGTTTAGGCTTTTTGCAGTCCGAGGCAAAGTGTCCAGCTTCACCACAATTATAGCATTTGAACTTCATTTTGAAATCCAAAGGAGATTTGTAGCTGGTATTCTTGCCTTTACCTTTGTAGCCTGACGAACTACCACCACCCTTAGCAGCCCGATAATAAGATGAAGATTTTCTTTGTGGTCGGTTGCTTTTTCTAAATCTCATGTTGCTGAACTTCCTTGCCATGTATGCCACGACACTATCGTCCATGTTGTCCAGCTCTTCTTGGGTGTAGTAGTCATTATCACTGTCAGATTCGCACTCGTCATCATTATCAACTTGATGTGGTGCAAGTGATGATTTAGGCTTTGCTGCAACCATTGCCTTCTTAGACTCTTCCTCATCAGCAACTAATCCTGATGCACTTTCTCTTCCCTTTGAATCATTGTCCCATGCTTGATCTTGAAGAGTTTCTAGCTCATAGGTCTTTAATATTCCATAATATTCTTCCAGAGAAGTTGTATGCAAATCTCTGGTTTCTCTTATTGCGTAGACCCTATGTTCAATGCTTTTTGGCTGGTTCCTCAGATATCTCGTATTAGTCTCAACCATGGGGAGAGTTACACCTCTCAGATTCAAATCCAATACCAACTGACTGAATCGTAGGTAGACATCTGTTATGCCTTCTCCTTTTCTTATTCTAAAGGTGTCATACTCCATCTTGAGTATGAGTGTTTTGTTGCTTCTGACCTCTGCAGATCCTTCCATGACAACTTCTATCTTTCTGCAGAATACTTTAATATTGAATAAACAATATTATCTCTTTAACACCTTTTGACTTTGAATGCTTTACTCACCTAACCCACCTAACCCACATGCTAGGTACTGAGTATGTCTGTATACTTTCGGCCGAATAAAGCAAATTAAAAAGTCCAAAACCACCTTTTTTTATTCTTATACTTTTGAAAAGGAGATCAAAAAGTTGTTGGGTTGTCTTCTTTGATAAGAACAGATGATGAACACTCAAGAACACCAAATATGAACGAACCCAGATAAATTCACAAAAATTAGTTAAAATACACCCAAGCTAAATAATCACACCTGGGGTATTTAAATAATTTTTCAGATGAGTTTTCACTACCAACGAATTAAAACACACTTTTCGAGAAAATGAAAAGTAGATCTGAAAAATGAAAACTCACGATTCTTCTAATCAACACAAGGATCTATGTTTTGTATGTTAAACATATAGCTCTGATACCAATTGTTAGGTCCAAATGTGTTGTAGAGGGGGGTGAATACAACTTTTCGAATATGAGAAGCAATAAATACGATGCAATAAATGAACACACAGATTCAAGGAATATATGTCTTATATATAACTTGAAAGGGTTGCTACAACATTCATTACAAAGTATAACAGAAGTTGAGAGAGAAGTGAATGATACTAAGCTCTGTGAATGCACTCTCTCTTTTTCTCTTGTGTTTTTCTCTAGAATTGCTCACTAACTAAAACATTACACAAGTACTTCTATTTATACTACATGTAATCTATGTCCTGTAGTCTTCAAAGACTAAGATGTACGTGGCCCAATGATGTCCACATAATTCTTGCCTTATCTTGAAAGCTTGGAAATCTGCCAATCAGAAGATGCCATGTGTCATGTTGAAGCTGCACTCTAAGTAGAACTTCTACTTGAGAATTTCTACTTAGCCATCTCGAAGTTCTAAGTAGAACTTCTACTTAGAAACTTCTACTTGGCTATCTAGAATATTTAGTACTTAGAAAATATTCTGGTCTTTAACTTGAAACTTCAATGCACATCTCGAACTTGTGATATCTTCATGTCTTCTTTATTCTTCACTAAGCTCTTGAATATGGATCTTTATTACTGACATAAACTTGCTATCAATGTCCTGACACTTGATGCAACGGTCTGGTTCATAAGTGACTAGTCTTGATAGGGTTTTTGCTTCTTGAATAAATTACCATATCCAATTAGAAATGTGGCTTTCCAATATTTGCTTTCCTTCTTGTTCACTTGAAATCAATTGGTCTTATTGATACTGATAGTTATGATCTTGATCTTTGGCTTTCCAAATCACTGAGGCATGAACAACTTTGACTTGAACTTCTCTCAATGATTTCTTCTTGGATTGATCATAGTTAACATGTTGAATTGTATCAATTACCTTGTCTTCATTTAGTGTTGATTTCTTGTGACTTCTTGTTCTTGATTGTCTTCTGGTTAAGTATCTTTTCCTTTAGTTTGAGTTACATTAGTTATAGTGTTACAAGTTTATACACTCTGCCTTTCAGTCTTCCCGTTAAACACGTTTCGAGCCGCTCTCGTTTGAAATCGAAATTCTAACTTCATTACATATTATTGATGTTACTTATCTTTCACAACAATTTTTTTCCTTAAAATCAAAACCTAAAAAATAGAGTGAATTCCAATTTATACTTTCTCTAAATTTTCTAAAAAGTTTGGAGTTTTAGAAAATTAAAACACATCTTATTTTCTCTTTATATTATAGATACTCCTGTATTTATTTAGGATTCCTGCATGAGATTGTTCTTTTTATGTTAACACATTAATTCTTTTCTTTTTAAATACGGTGACTTTTTTCATTACAATAGTATTGGATTTATGAATAAATTTTCTTAATATAAGTATAATTAAATTATATAAAAAATATATAATTTAAGAAGATCGTACTTTCTATAAAATATTTTATTATATGTCTGCTCTATATATTCAAACACCTATTCTAGTTCTAGTAGAACTTTTATTTATATATTTTTTCTACAAATTCGAACTCTTACTGTCTATAAATTCGAACTCCTATTCTATTTCCAATAGAACTTTTAATTGTATGTCTTATAAGTACTTATTATACTTCCAATAGAACTTCTAATCATATGTCTTTCCTATAAATTTGAACTCTTCTCCTTTATAAATTCAAACACCTATTCTACTTCTAATATGCTAATTGATATTTTTATATTTATTAGTGTTTAAAATTCTAGAAAATTAGAAAAATCGATTGACACGATATTAGAGCGCCACCTAAACTCCCGCTATCCTCCTTTATATATATACATATTGATATATATATATATATATATATATATATATATATATATTTATATATATTGATAATTAAGCTCTTAGCAGCTCATTCCTAAATATATTATAAATAATTAAGCTCTTAGCAAGTTATTACATTGATTTGTATGTCAACTCCAACAATACTCTCTCTATTATGATTCTTTATTTTATTTTTTATTCATATTTCAATTCCACTTGGACAAACAATCAATAGATGAGAGAGAAGAACCATTATTTTTCTAATAAAATATTAAGTTAAGAGCTATTAGTTGCTTCTAAAATAGAGGAGAGAGAAGAAACTCTTAACTTTTTAAAAAGTCTCTAAGAATCTCTTTGATTTTTATTCCCATCTCCTCGTTTTTTGAGTTAAAAGCTACAATAAAAAACCCCTTAGTTACAATTCAATCATCTCTTCCTGAAACTTAAAAATCATAATTCAATCAACTAATTAATTTCACCATGTTAAATTTCAAGCGACCACAATTTTGGAACACATAGACATCGTCTAAAGTGTTCACTGGTGTAACTTTTCGAATTGGTAAGTAATTGTATATATATGTAGAGTTGCACTCCATGAAGAACACCTTATATAAAGAACAATGAAGAATACCTCATATTTAATTCAATATAAGAGTTCCGTCATGACACCCAATACAAAAAGTTCTTTTTTTTTTATCTTCTATCCATTTAGCAAAAAAAAATGTAAAATTTTTTTTTTTGGAAAAAACACTGTTCATGATGACATTAGTAGTGACGTCATCATGAACAGTGATTTTTTTCAAAATTTTTTTTTTAAATTTTTTTTTGCTAAATGGATAGAAGATAAAAAAAATAAGAACTTTTTGTATTGGGTGCCCCTGGCGGGGCCAATGGATCTATTGGAATAAATGATTTTATAGTGTTCTTTATTGTTTGTTATATAAGAGTGTTCTATATGGAGCAAAGGGCTATATATGTATGATCGATTTTATTTTTTAATTGTCTTTACACGCGCAAGGGAGCTTCTAACATTTTGCGGTACTCTCAGGGGAAGCTGCATCCTTCTTCCAGCCTGGTATCACGCTTTCTGTTTATGTTTTTATTTTTTATTTTATTATTATTATTATTATTATTATTATTATTATTATTTTATTATTTTTGTCGTTTTCACTTTTCCTAAATCAGTTAGTGTTTTAGTTAATATTTTATTTTATTCATATTTTTAACTTTTTATTATTATTATTATTTTTATTACCTTCTGTTTTTGTTTTTATTTTTTTTTTATTTTTGTATTATTTTTGTCGTATTCACTTTTCCTAGACCTGTTAGTGTTTTAGTTAGTATCGAGGATGTCGCGTAGCCTACGTGTTGGTAGTATCAATCTAGGGACCTTATCGGGTAAATTGTTGGAGCTAGTGGACGTGCTGAAGAAACACAGAGTGGACGTGGCGTGTATCCAAGAGACTAGGTGGAAGGGGGCACACGCTAGAGTAGCGAACGGGTATAAACTGTGGTACTCAGGTCTGGTCAACGCAAGGAACGGAGTGGGTATTCTTCTGGCGGAGGACCTTAAGGATAATGTCGTGGAAGTGAAGAGGTGTAATGACAGGATCATGTCCGTCAGGGTGGTGGTTGGGGAGAAGGTGGTGAACGTGGTGTGTGCGTATGCCCCTCAAATAGGTTTGGGCGACTCAGAGAAGGAAGCTTTCTGGGTCTGTTTAGATGAGTTGGTGGGAAGTATTCCTGCCGACCAATGTGTAGTGATGGGTGGAGATTTCAATGGTCACATTGGTGTGAGGGCAGATGGCTACCCAAGCGCCCATGGGGGTTTTGGCTTCGGGACCAGGAACGACGGCGGGTCCGCGTTGTTGGAGTTTGCAACCGCCCAGGAACTGGTAATTGTGAATTCTGTATTCCAGAAGAGGGACGAGCACCTCGTCACCTTTAGCAGTGGGGGGCACAACACTGAAATCGATTACCTACTTATGCGTAGTCGGGATGTCAGGACATGCGTGGACTGCAAGGTGTTTCGGAGTGAGGCTTGTGCTTCCCAACACCGGCTTTTGGCCATGGATATAACCATTGGGGGTCGAGATGTCCACAGGTCGAGAGAGTATAGACCTAGAATCCTGTGGAAAGATCTGAAGGGTGAGAAGGCGGCCATTTTCAGGGAGACTCTTTTCAGCGGAGGCTGTTTTGCATGTGGGGGAGATGCTAACTGTAGGTGGACCAACATGGCCAAGGACATTAGGTGTGTGGCAGAGGAGGTGGTGGGGGTTTCCTCAGGAAAGTTCAACGGTCATAAGGAGTCGTGGTGGTGGAACGAGGAGGTTCAAACGAAGGTTAAGGCTAAACTGGCACTCTTTAGAGAGCTTTTGACGATGTGCGCAGGGGCAGAGAGGAATCTGAAGATGGAAGCATACAAGGTGGCGAGACGAGAGGCCAAAAAGGCCGTGGCGAAAGCCAAGGGGGAAGCATATGAAGGGCTGTAGAAGCGCCTAGATACCAAGGAAGGAGCGAATGCTATCTTTAAACTAGCTAAAGCTAGGGGGAGAGGTCGGCGCGACTGGCCTCGGTTAAGTTTGTTAAGGATGAATCAGGTCGAGTGCTATTGAATGAAGACGCTATTAAGGAGAGGTGGAGTTCGTACTTCCATGATCTTTTCAATGAGGCTAGGAGGAGTGGTGCCGGTCTGGAGCAAGTCATCTCCACTTCGTCTGCGCTTGATCCCTGCGAGCGTATCACCAAGGAAGAGGTCAAGGGAGCCATTCGTAAGATGGCGAGAGGGAAGGCAGTTGGCCCGGATCAGATCCCAATCGAGGTGTGGATTTGCCTTGGCGAAGTTGGCATTCGATGGCTAGCAGATCTGTTCAATGATCTCCTCTCGGGTGCTAAGATGCCAGCGGAATGGAGACGTAGTATTGTAGTCCCTTTCTTCAAGAACAAGGGCGACGCTCAGAGTTGTAATAACTATCGGGGCATCAAATTACTCAATCATACTATGAAACTCTGGGAGAGAGTGGTTGAAGGCCGGATTCGAAGAGAGGTTGAAATATCAGAGAATCAATTTGGCTTTATGCAGGGGAGATCGACGATAGAGGCCATTCATCTCGTCAGACGCCTTATGGAGAAGTTCAGGGAACGCCGCAAAGACCTACATATGGTGTTCATTGACCTTGAGAAGGCATATGATAGCATCCCCCGTGAAGCTATTTGGAAGAGCCTCGTAGAGCGGAGAGTATCGTCATCGTTCGTTAGAGTGATCCAAGACATGTACTCTCAAGCTAGTTCCTGCGTCCGGACCCCAGTGGGTGAGTCCCGCTTTTTCCCTGTAGATATTGGGCTACATCAGGGGTCGGCCCTTAGTCCTCTTCTTTTCGCCCTTATCCTTGATGTCATGTCGCGAGAGATCCAAGAAGCCGTCCCGTGGTGCATGCTCTTCGCTGACGACATCGTTCTAGTGGCGGAGTCGAGGGGGGAGGTCAACGAGAAGTTGGAACTTCGGAGATCTACGTTGGAGTCCCAAGGCTTGCGTTTGAGCAGAACTAAAACAGAGTATCTATGGTGCAACTTCAGTGGCGAGGACATCGAGGAAGGGGTGGAGGTAAAGATCGAGAACCAGATCGTCCCACGAACGGATAAGTTCAAGTATCTGGGTTCGATCATCCAGAAGGAAGGAGAGGTAGAAGACGATGTTAACCATCGTATTAAGGCGGGGTGGCTAAGATGGAGGGCAGCGTCAGGGGTGTTGTGTGACAAGAAGGTCCCGTTAAAGTTGAAAGGGAGGTTCTATAGAATGGCAATCCGCCCTGCGTTGTTATATGGTTCTGAGTGCTGGGCGGCAAAGAAGGCCCTCGAAAGCAAGATGGAAGCGGCTGAAATGAGGATGTTTCGGTGGTCGTGTGGTCGCACAATGCTAGATAAAATCCCAAATAGGGTGTTTAGGAGCGAGCTCGAAGTGGCGCCTTTTTCTGCTAAAATTAGGGAAGGGAGGTTGAGATGGTTCGGCCACGTCCGTAGGAGGCGGGCGGAAGCTCCGGTGAGGAGGGTCGAGACTCTTTCGGTTGTTGGGGTGAGGAGGAGAGGCAGACCGAGGAGGTCGTGGGAAGAGCAACTTAGGTTGGATTTGAAGGCGTTGAACCTAAGTGAGACCATGACCGCTGACAGATGTTCGTGGAGGCGGCAGATCAGAGTGGTGGACTCTCTTCTAGGGTATGGCGCTGTAGTGGAGAGCCTCAGAGTCGGGTTGTCTCGGCTGACCTTATCTTAGGACTCCGACTTTTCCGTTTTCATACTGCGTTATCTTTTTTCGTTTTTGTTATCTTCTGGTTCCCGGTTTTGCAGGTTCAGGGAGCTTAGCTAGGCGGTATCTCGGCGAGTGAAGCACTTCAGGAGTCGAGTAAATAATTTCGTGCAAGTGGGTAAGTCCTATGTGGAGAACGGCATGGGCTCAGGTATGGATTTGAACAGTCGCGTAACCATATTCGATTCCTCTGTATATAGCACCCACTATATATGTCGTGCACAGAGCCGAGGGTCTCCACGGAAACAGTCTCCCTGCCCTAAAAAGTGGGGGTATGGTCTGCGTACATCCTTCCCAAACCCTGAGCGGGATATACTGGATATGTTTGGTTTGGTTTGGTTTGGTTTTCTGGTTAGACATCTTGATTACGTGTAGTTGTAGCTAATTTTGATGTGCTTAATTGATATATATGTTTGTGTATTGGTTTGCGGTGTTAGGTGTGTATATATTGATGGATATATTCATCTGCATATACGCATCTCAATTGTGTCATATGTAACGTCATCTAAATTATATAGGGATCTTAGTTGAGTCATGAGCGTGTTTGAGTTGTTAATTCTGTTATACGGAATGGATTGATTGGTGTATTGCAATTTAGCTTGGAATGAAGATATGTTATACGTAAGTAAGGATGGAAAACACGACCAAATGAATTTTGTGACTCCAGCTTCGGGATGAGTGTTTGGAATGTTAAATTATACACTCCAAGGGGTAAAGAGAATCTCAATTGTATGTTTTTTTTATCATATTTTATTTCTCAACTTATTACCGATATGGATCATATTTACCACCAATGCCAGGGTCTTTGCAATTTATAAATATGATAACTGTTATTCTTCATGTAATTCATTTCGGTTTGCAGATTGTACGGGCTACGAAAGAGGCTGAAATAGCCTTTAATAATTGTTTTTTTTTCAAAAAATGGACCAATAGAAATGTCTGCTCATAATAAATGGTTTTCTCCTTTTACAAGATCACGGTGAGAGGGAATTGATTAAATTGGCCTTTAGGGCTGAAAATCAGATACATTCATTCATAAGCAAAGCTAAAACTGAACTTGGATTGTACACTAAGCCAGAAGCTTCTCCTGCTCAGTTCAACCCCTCACCAATCTTGGATCTTCCATTGCAATTCACTCCATATTTGCCAGCTTCCACTCGCCATTTTACTTCTGCAGCACTCTGGGACCTTCAAATCACGGCGGACCACCAGCCTGTTCATAATGTGGAATTTCTTCCAGTAGGATACCCAGATTCCGCTTCAGATGAATATCACCTTCAAAACCAAATTCAGTTATTGTCATTGCAAGATCGGATGGACTCTGTAAACCATGTTCAAACTGGCTTTCGAGCAATTGCTATTTCACAGATTCTGCTGTTGGTCGAAGATCCAACAGAAGGTCTCCACGTTTACCTCAAGTACCTGTCAAGGTCTGCCATTACATCAATAAAGGGTTCTGTAAACATGGAAGCAACTGTAGATACTTTCACGGTCATATGGTGCCAGGAAGCTTCTCTCGTACAATCAATTTGAATTCTCATGAAAGTGGGAATGAAGATCAAGGTTTACCACCAGGATCCCTTGAGGAGTTACAGATGAAGCTCACTGAACTTTTGAAATCGCGAAGAGGGTACCCAGTTTCAATTGCCTCTTTACCAATGCTATATTATGAGAGGTTTGGAAAGACACTTCAGGCTGAGGGATACCTTACTGAAAGCCAGAGAAATGGAAAGGCTGGCTACAGCCTTACAAAGCTCTTTGCGAGACTGAAGAATAGCATTTGTGTCATTGACAGGTGAAATTCATGAACTGCCATTCTTTTAAATTGGTTTTTCGTTCTACGTTTCGCAAAGTAGTCAATTTCTGAATTTATATTATTGCTTAGCTACAGACCTCATGGCCAGCATTCTGTTATTTTAGCCGAAGATGTTCCAAAATACATGGAATTCACTGGAGATAAAAATGAGCATGGAGGATTCATAGATGCCTCACGCCAGTTATATTTGACTTTTCCGGCTGAGAGCACGTTCACAGAGCAAGATGTTTCCAACTACTTCAGGTAAGGAGGAATCTGATCAGATTCCTACTTCTGGTAGTTTACTAGACCAGGTATGGCAACTCTAGTAAATATTCAGTGAAGCTTTTTCGTCTATACTTTTCTTTCATTTTGCTTTACATATTTGCAGAATTTACTTATACTATATTATAATTAGAAGGCCATTAACACCCACATAGATGCATCTAAACAACTTTGCCATTGGAGTTTGGCTGGATCTTATGATACACTTTAGGGTCTGAAGATGAAGATAACAAACTTTTTGGATACAGTAAGGAGAGCGTAGGTCTGCACACACCTAACTAGTATGGGTCTAAAAGAGAAGGTTCATTTTCTTTATTACATTATTTTTTTAAAATAATTATAATAAATTGGTCCCTGCTTTCCTGCTCCTAATATTTTCCCCCAAGGAAAGGTTTCCTCGATTGCTTCAAGTTCTGACTCCAATTTTTTTTAATATCTCATAAATTGAGAAAGCAGATTAGCACACTTGAAGCTGTCGTATGCGTACTAGTTGCCCAGATTGCTAATTTTGGTGAAAGCTTAATAGGTGCTTCGCTCCCAGTGTCTTAAAACTCTTGAAGTTGCCTTCTATCGAGCATTAGTAGGGTAAATGCAAGTAATGTCCATCCACTGGGAGTATCACCATATGCCTGACCTACTCTGCAACAGTCTAGGCATCCTCGGCTTCAATTTGCTCACTGCAGACACTACCTTGAAATATTTAGTTCTAGTATGATTTTGTCCTTTTGTTTTAGTTTTGTGGACAAGATGTCTATTTGTAATTTTGTTAATATTTGGATTTTTTTGTAAATGTTCTGATTTTGTATTTTTATTTTGGTAAAGCATTGTTTATGAATAAAAAATGGAAAATAGTGTGTGATTTCCTTTCAGACAAGTGTTTATTCAATTACAACCATTGTGTGATTTCCTTTCAGACAAGTTTATTCAATTAAAACGATTGTGTGATTTGTTTTCAGACAAGTGTTACTTCAATTAAAACCATTGTGTAGCATCCCAAACAACAACGGTTTCTAAACCATTGTGTTGTTGTTTCTGGATATTAGACAACGGCGTCTAGAGATGATACCGTTGTCTCTCGCTCTAACACACAACAGTTTTCATACCGTTGTCTGAGGTGCGTATCAGACGACACCCCGATAGACAACGGGGTTTGCAGGTATCAGACAACGGATAAAATCCGTTGTTAGACTTGAAATTCCTTGTAGTGTGACTTCCGTCTCCAGTAGCAACGATCAAGGTCACCTTTAGAAAAGATAAAGCATTCAAGTTCTTGTCCTTGCTGATAGAGGCCCAAGACCTTCATCAACAGGTAACACGATGACCAATATTAATGGATGTTCATAATGATTTCATTTTTGTAAATTGCATTGCATCTCTCGCTACATTGGTCTTGCTGAATAACCTTGCACATTCCATATCCCAAATCATTGGTGTGCCTATGTCAGTGATCAACATTTTGAAGTCAGAGTTTTAAATGCTTAATAGTTACGTAGTTGTCATGCAGATTTTTATTTAAGCTTATCACTTGTCTGGAACAAATAGTTTGAAATTCAGGTCACACTCTATATTATACTTCTTTGTGTGAGCATGCCAGTATATTCCGAAAAGTAGAGGCCAACTACCCTGGATGAATGATTTTCTATGTATATTCGGTAAAATGTTTCTCTCATTGAAGCGCTGATATGTTATTTTTTGCAGAATATTTATAAAGATACCGCAAGCCACATAAACAACGCCACGAAATCTACATTTGAGTTTGTATATTTTGTCTGGTGGTTGCTATTGTGGTTAAAATCAGATTTGGAGTTTAAATAGTCATGCGCGTCAAATATTTTCTAAAAACATGACCTTGTACATTTATACACAACAGAATTACCTCGCTTAAATGTGTCAAAATCAAGAAAAACATAGCGCTGGACTATAAAAAGAAAATAGGTAATCAAAGTGGTATTTATTCAAATGTTCCTTAGACTGTTATTTCACCTAATTATTTATTTGCACTGCATTTTCATTTACAGATTTCGCTCATTTAGCCCTAATATGAATTATTAGCAGAATAATTTAAAAAGCCGTCGCATGCCAGAATCTACTCCACAAACTCTTATTTAATGGACCGGACCCCTAACAAAGGAGGCTGGCCCAAAGTATCCCTCACAAAGATGTTGTGGAAAGATGAAGAATGTTGAAAAGAGGGGCAATGATTTTCGTGGGAATTTGCACATATCCTGTTTGTGCCATCCTTTTTATATGCGTTAACCTTATTGTTCTAAGTAATGCTTTTTCTTTTCTTGATAATTGGTAATTTTGAATTTAAAAAAGTATATATATTATCTGAGAGAAAGCACAGGGAATGTCATATATTGGAGTGTTAGATTATTTTGTAAAGCTTGTTCTTAAGGGAGTGTCATTGGATTTTTCTCATAGAGCTTATTCTACTAATCAAGTTTTGTGTCCAAAATAGTTACGATATTGAATTTTGATCATAACGTTTCAATTTTGTGGGTTATTCTTATTTACTCAATTTTTTTATAGTCAAAACTGATATTTTATATTGTATTGGATCTTGAAAGGTGAATATTGTAATCTTGAAGAAATTGAATTCGGAAAAAATTTGAATGATGCGAAGTACAGGTTTCTTGGAATAGAAAGAGGTGCCGAAGAGATGTAAGTTATACTTTCATTTGCACATGTATTAGCTTAGGCATTAGTTTGTCTGATTTTATCTTATGTCTTTTAATAATGAGCTATTTGAATATCTTTGATTCGAAAATTTCCAGGCTGGATCTGTACATTTACAATTATATGAAGAAACAAGGACTTCACGGAACTGCGAAAATATTTGCTGAAGAGGCAAAAGTTGAGATGTCAGAATGTAAGTGTCTTTTTGTTTACATATTTGACTATATCTTTTTTTGCGAATGAATCATTTGAAAAAATTGTAATTAATGCCGTATGTCCTCCATTATAAATATATCATTTTTCTGTTTTCTTGGACTGTCTTTGTTTATTTTATACTCTTTTGTGTAGTGTTTAAATTGTTGTTGTTTTTGGTTTAGTAGTGGATTACGATGATAGTCTGCTAAAGGATTGGTGGGACGGATTCTGTACTTAGTTCACCTGCGCAGGTCTTATAGTAATTTCATTTATGAAGTTTAAATTATCAATTAAGATTCGTTTTCTGAATACAAGGTACTGTTATATATGCATCTGAGGTTAATTGAATTGATTCGCAGTCTCCTTTGCAAGAAGCCTTACTGATGCTAGAATCACTTAAAAGATCCCAGCCACCACAACATGTAAGTACTGCTATGGGACAGCCAGCAAAGGGGGTTTTACAAGCTTCTCAAGAAATGAGTCAGCGGAGAGCTGGTAAGCGTCCTATGAATACTGACTCTGCCAGTATTCTGGGCCACTCGGGTTCAAAAGAAAAAGGGAAGGGGCCTATTGGGTTTCCTCCTGTAAGGCTGCTTCCAAGTGAGATCACATTAGTGCCACCCTCCAGCAATTCTAGGTAGTTTATGTTTTAATGGTAAAATTGTTGATGTCACCTCTTAGTTGTTTGTTCAACTTAAATTCTTTGCTTGAATCGTATATGAATAATGCGAGTCTAGTAAGCTCCAATTACTTACATTTGGTAGTTACTCATCTTTTTGAATCCATTGTGTGTCACAGCCACTTCCAGATGCCTGGTACTATTCAGCCTCCACAAGTTGTTGGGGTATGATTATCATATTATTGTACATCATATCTGCAAAACTGAATGGAGACTAATTAAGACATTTTACTTTTGTCGCAGGCTTATCAGTCAGTTCAATTGGAGCCAACTTATCCAGCAGGACAAGATTTGGCACATCCGCCCGCAACACCTATTTTCGGTTTGTCTGATTCTTTAAACTATAGATTCAGGTTAAAAATTCCATGTAAAAATTGTTATAGCAAGGTCTACTCTGATGGCCTCAATCAAGATAAATCAATTTTATTTAAAAATTCTCAAAGAAAGGAAATTCAAGGTGTGGTGAAGTAATAGGCACAGATTTGTGATTAAAGATATATGAGATAGATGCCAAGTTAAGAGAAACATGGATTTAAAATAATTAACATTTTTAGACAACATATTTTTTGAAAAAGTGTCGTGAAAAAGAGCACAATATTTTAATTTGCCCAGCCCTTTCCACACTATGTTGCGCACTGCGCGTAAGCTATTATTTGCATGGCCGGACATGCTGTGCTTTAATTTTCAATTATGTTTTGACTGCACATTGCGTGACTTAGCTAGATAGATATTTGATAAAAATGTGCACTGCACTATGCTTGGAAAACAGTTGGAGCTCCGTACATGCTTCTGCTAGGGGTCTCATGCTTAGGTCTCCAACTTTTCAATGATACAGTAGGCTCAGTTATGATATTCTCAGACTTATAATAATGGTAATAAAGCAAGCCAAAATATAGTATTCTCTGTGTTCATTTCTTCTACCCAAGAACTTCCCTCCGGTGCCTAAATTGGTAAATATTGTTCTCTTCATTGACTTATATTACTGAAAATGCAGCAGTTACTTTTGAGCAAGGCACACTGTCTAATATTCTGGTAATTAAAATTTATTTAATTTTTAGGTGAAAACAATCAGGGGAACCAAAGGTCATTGATGGGAGTCAGAGCAAATGCATCAGATGTAAGTGACCAACATTCTTTTTGCATACCCAACATATTTCATATTTAACCGCTGCTGTATATCATGCTATCCATTCACAAGTATGTGCATCTTGTCAGGATCCTGTCTCTAATTCCTCAAGGATTCAAGTACCCGCTACATTTTTTGAGTAGATGAAGCAGGAAGCGGGGGAACGAGAACGACATTAAAATTCATCTCCTGACAAATCTTAATAGTACAAAGTTTCAAATGTACTATTTTATACTCATAAGGATCTTCGTTTGTTTTATTACCGTTGAGTTTCATTTCATCTATATTTGTCTTACAATACTGTTGAATCGATATACATTTTGTTTTTGTGGAAATTATTTAATGTGACGTCCATGTTTGCAACATTTAATTTACATTGATACTGCAAAATCATGGGTATATGTTTTCCTTGATTCGCAAAAAGCTTGATATCTGCATTTAATTGTATTTAATAAAATTTCAAGTAATTTGTAATTTGTACATATCTCCTGTTAGTTGTTCTTTAAGCTTACATTCTTTGCTTGAATCCCAGCAAAGAATGTTCTTTAATCTTTAAGCTTATCAGTCCATTCAACTCGATCCAGCTTATCCAGCAGGACAGGATTCGGCAAATCCACCTGGAGCCACCTATTGCCGGTTTGTCTGATTCTTTAAACTGTAGTTTCAGGTTTAAATGGCATGTTGAGATTATTGTAGCAAGTTCCACTCTGATGGCCTTTATCTTATTTTTATGGTTTATTGTATTATCATAATTTGGTTTTCTGGTGACAACTCCTAGTGGTGCATATTTAAAAATGCAGTTACATATCTATATCTATATATATTATAATGCCAGGAGATCGAAAATGCACCAAAACAGTTTAAGGTATTTTTCTTGAATTTTCGTTTTTTTGATTTTTCTTATTAAAATTATTTTTTTGCATTAAATACCTATTAATGACGATTTAATTAGTCATTAATTACACCTATTAACATCTATTCAATTTAATTTGTTTAAAAATTAGCAAACTTTATTTGAACATTATAGTTATTATTTCAATATTAAATATTAATTATATATAGTTAAGTTTATTTTTAGGTAAAATGACGACTAACAATTTTTAATATAGCGTTATTTTTTATTCCCTATTCAAGATCATTATTTTTCTTTTCGGATGATTATAGGGTAGACGGCCTTAACATCTTAAGCAATTTTTATTATCAATGATTGTGAAAGTCGTGATAAATTATGGAAGTACAAGATATTTACTTAATTTCTGGAATTGTATACAAACAATATAGACAAATTTTTAATTTTGCACATGAATAAATTATACATGAGCTATGATCAAATCGATTAAATTTAACAACCCAGCCACTTATCGGAAGAAAAATCGATAAAAAAAAGCTATACACCGATTGTTTCATTACATTGTGTCGAAATAAAATTTTTTTCTAATTAAACAAATTTTTACACTATTATTGAATATGTATATTATGAGAGGGGTGTTCGCTTTGAAAAATGTTATTCACCTGAACTTCTCAAGCATTCTTTATTATCAATGATTGTGGAGTCGTAATAAACCAGGAGATCGGAGAGGCTTTCACTCAGAAGTTTCAAAATATTTTTCTTGATTTTCACATTTTTGATTTTTTTTATTAAAATAATTTTCTTGCATTTAATAGCATTTTAATTAGTCATTAATTGTACCTATTAAACTTATATTAAATACACTTTATCTTATAGTTAATATAAAATTTTAGCAATCTTTATTACAACATTATAATTATTATATTAATATAAAATATTAATTATCTATCTGAAAGTACAATTATTTCAGGATAAAACGATAAAATAAACTTATTTATATTGTCCATTTCTAATCCTTTAACAAAATTGATGCAATTTTTTTTCGCAATAATAAATAGACGATTTTAGCTTTTCGATTAATTCGTAATTAGTGACCGTGAGAATCATGATAAGATACAGAAGCATATAAATTTTCCAATTAACATCCATAATTTAAATACAAGCAATATTGTATAATTTACTTTTAGACATGAACAATTTACACATGGGGTGTGATCAACCCGATTAAATTGAACCAATCCAACCTTTTTCTTTACTGATTAAATCAATGAAAAAGTTATATATTCGTTGTTTCATTATATTGTGTTGGATTAAATTAATGTTATAACTACATAAATTCTTATACCATTACTAATCAATTAATCATGCATGTTATGAGACGATAATTAATTATGCATGTATATTATGAGACGAGCGTAAGTCAATCACATCTCTTATCACATTTACATTTTGCTTCTTTTTTTCATCATACAAACAAATTTATCAAAAAACTAAGCAATCACGTCTCTCATAATGCCACTGACAGCAAAAATGATACAAAAATTTTACCTTTAGTTATCCATTGTTGAACTTTACAAATGTTTATCAATATTGGATTTAAAAAGCATTTTTTTATGTAACAAAATAGGTGTCGTCGATATCTTCGAAAATATTACGCTTTCCGTCCCACCCAATTCTTAACTTTTTTTTTGTCACTTTCTGGCACGCATTTTAAGGTGAATTTTAAAGATAGTTACATAACTTATTTTTAAATTTTTTTTTTTTTTGTATAAAAATAGGATTGTTCTATTTTATACTAAAAAAGAAAATTTCAAAAATAAATTATGGAACAATCCTTAAAATCCACCTTAAAATGCGTGCCAAACACCCTATTTTGAAATGTTAACAAACGGACGGGACTGAGGGAGTATTATTAATACTTAAGAGTTTAACTAAAACATGTTTTCTTTCTGCTAATTTTTTTCTCTATAATTCTTTAACATTCAAATTTGGTTACATTTTACACAAATTTTAATTCATCATATCAAATTTCAAATAATAAAACTCAACAAACAATGATGTTATATACACGATTTTAAAAAATGTTTTCGTGCCGCGCATAGCACGGCTTTGTTACCTAGTAAGCTTAATATGGAAACAAATCATGGCTCCTTAAACTTCTTCTTGTAGAATCAAATTAGATCCATGTTTTTTGGATTTTTAGTTTATTATCATAATTTTTGACTATAAAAACTTGTAAGAGAAAATCATACTGAAATTAGCAATTGTGAAAATTTACACAAACTCTCTGTGAAATATTTATAAAATTTCTCAAATAATTAAATGAGAAAACTGGGTCTGAAGTTGTCCTACCTATAAAGTAAGTGGTCCCGCATGGACATTTTTGTAAAATATTAAAATTTTCTTAGTAATTTACCTAAATACCCTTAAATTTGTATTGAAAATTTTTTAACCTTATGTAGAACCGTAGAACCCTGAGGTCATCGTGGGGCACATGAATCAGTAATTAAATCCATAACTACCTGAATTTTTTAAAAACTGGTTTTTGAATAATTTTACATTTAGTTTTGAGATTTTATAATTTTATAATTTATATTCATTTCGCTTCTACAAACACCTTCTATATAACACTATTATACTTGGGACCAAAATTTTTGATACATATAATTATTTGTTTTAACATTTGCTTTTGGGTTAAGCAAGAGTCCAGCATAACATTCAATATTGGGATTTGTTAGAAACTTGGCTATAAATTAATCATTATAGTTGTATGCTTATATATTAATAAATTAAATCTATTAAACAACATAATCCAACATTTAATAAATTTCTACATTGTCAATTATTTTTTATACCAACAAATTCTCTAACAGCCTCTAAATTTCTTATTCTAATACTAACAAATTTACTTCAAGCTGCGAAGTGATATTTCTTTGCAAAATGCGGCATAGTATAATAACTCATAGACAAATAAATTAATAAAATTATTGGTGAATTAAAGATTAACACATATTAATCTTTAGTTCACCAATAATTTTATTAATTTATTTGTCTATGAGTTACTATACTATGCCGCATTTTGCAAAGAAATATCACTTCGCAGCTTGCTCTGAATCTCTGTTATTGAAATCAGTCGATTTTTGAAAAATCGCCGATAAATCAACCAAAAATCGGTCAAAATTTTGGAACTGATTCGACCGATTTTGCAAAAATTGCGATAAATCACCGGTTTTTCAACCAAATTGCCCCATAAATAGTAAATCGGTACCTTAACCGAATAATTCCGATTTCAGAAATCCGCAACACTTCGCAAGTAATAAGATCGGTACAATAATTTAGCAAAAAGAAAAAGATCGGTACACTAAGATTATTTTTTTCTCTTGTATAAAAAGGGTGTAAAGTTGGGCCGATGAAAACCCCACATGAATGTCAAGTTTTGACTTATAAAAGAAATGAATTACAGAGTTTATGAATGAGTTTGTGAACTAAGGAGATTGTTTACAGAGTTATTAGAGAAGAAAGGGAAGAAAATACAGATAGAACATTACAATTCACAAGCTAACTTCCCTCTAAACATTACAAGTTGTTATATAGCAAGAGCAAGAGTCTAGCATCTCCCGCCAAAGCTAACTAACTCTGAAGACTAACAGCCAGCTTGGATCATGACAATGAACTGCCTTTGTCTTTGGGCCAAACTAGAGTCCATAAAAACAATTATAATTGGGCCGTGTTACAGACTGACCCATAAATTAAAAAAAAAAAAAAAATCATTGAACTGCCTTTGCTTTTGAATGGTTGTTTTCAACGAGCGGTGCAGCTACACTAACCAGAGAAGACCGCTCTTTCCGTCTGTATTTCATTCTTCTATATCATATACTGTATTCATGTATTAAAAAGGCTTTTGTTGATAAAAGTGATTTAACTTTGTTAATTTTTTTTGGGAGCCCAAAATTGTTAAACAGGCCAAAATATTCTTAGCTATTTTTTGTGTTTATTCCCTTTTTCACAATTACATTAGACGTTTATTAACTAACTAAATTCTAATTCTTATTTATACGAAACTTTTGCAAATGTAAGAAAACATCGAAGACTTGCAAGATAATAATTTAGATGAGAAATTGTAAGAATGAGCAAAATTATCAATCTAGTTAATTCAAATAATTACTAAGAAATTTTTGAATATTTTCAATCACTTTAACTTTTGCAATTTTATTCATGGAAGCAATTTTTTGAATGATTTATTACTTTTTGTAATTTATGAATTTTGCATATATAGAACATGCCAATACCTTATAAATGACTAAGGGGGTGGTATTGTATTAAGAATTTTAAAGACTTTTAATGATTTTAAAAGTCATGGGGTATTCAATTCTAACTTTTAAATAGTCTTTAAAAGTATGGTGTTATTCAATTAAGACTTTTAAGAAGTATTTAAAAGTAAGGCGGTATTGAATTGAGACATTTATAGACTCTTTATAAGTATTGTGTTATTCAAAAAATCAATGACTTTTAATGAGAATGACTTTTAATGACTTTTAACAAAAATTATAACTATGTCCCTTGAAAAAAAAGTCATGAGCTTTTTGATAAGATTTGACATGACTTCTAATAATTCTATTAAAATCATCTTGAATAAAATTGTTTCATTTACTATCAATAAAAATTTATGTCGTTTTTCTTCTCTTTCTTCCTCTCTTCCATCTCTTTTTCTTCCTCTTCTTGGTTTTCAATTTCCATATTTTTTATATTCATTTTAGTAAACAATATTATTGAGGGGACGATCTTTTGCAATTTTGTAAAACTAGATCATCTTTTGCAATTTTGTAAAACTAGATCATAACACACAAAGTAAAATAAAATCAATCAAACATTATAGGAATTTATGGGTTTTTAAAAATATTATGCTTGCAAAAATTCACATAAAACACCAATAAAATAGCTTTGCATCATAAAAATATTGCGGGCTAATGAATAGTGACAAATATATAATTCTCAGATAAAAATATGTAGTGAATACTCAATTAACAAGAAATATACTTTGGTGGTCGAATTAATTAGAGAACACACGATCGAAATCGGACTGAAGTGAAAAAGGTTAAAGAATTTGACAGCATAGGCTAATACATGATCTTTGTAGTTAGTCTAGTAAACCACAAAATCTATCAAAAAGTCTATGAAAGTTTTCAGAAGTCATTTCATTAGAAGTCATCAAAAGTATTTCAAAATTTTTAGTGACTCAACAAGAATCATTAAGAGTCATTAAAAGTCTATAAAATCCATAAAAATCATTACCCCAAGAATTGTCATTAAAAGTCATAATACAATACCACCCCCTAAGTGTTTTTTATAATCAAGCTTGAGTTCTCCATATATAACTTAGTTTTAAGTCTTTTAAAGTCTATAATTTTTATTATGTAAGTACAATGATATAATTTGGAAAATGATATACGCATATCTTCAATTTATATTTAAAAATTCATCAAATATCTTGGTATATAATTATAAATAAAAAGTATTTAATTAATTAATTAATTTAATAATAGAAAAAAACTTGAAAAATAGAAGGATATGAAAAAAATATATTAATTAAGCATAAAGATAATTTGGGAACATGACCAACAATGGATGTACACTAAGAGAAATCACCTCCTTTTTTTTTTGGGCTAATGCTTAATTGTTTACTGTTTAAGATGCTGTGTTAATGTATGGACTCATGTTCTACTTCCTAACAATTAGTAAATTTTATCCTACAGACTTAATCACACGGCCTGCTTAGTTTTGCGATTATTTGGTTCAAATTGCTGTGACCGTTACTAACATTTTCCGCTTTTAATAGTTACACAATTTTCGTCGAATGTTCATGTTTTATTACAAAATCTGTAGGAGACAGGGCTACATTAGTGCAGCTGGTGCCCCGTACAAAATGCAGTAAATATAGTAGCCATAACAAGCCATCCTTGTAAACTGAAACCCATATTCATCAAAATTTTTGGCTTTCTAAGCACATGTCCAACAACAAACTTTCTTCCTGGAAGCTCCTCATTCGTTTTTCTTTGCTCTTCAAGGTCATGACAATAGCATCAGCACCCCCATTGCGTTTATATTAACCATCGCTGATTTGCATCATTTTGCTGCACAAGTCCAGCACCAACTCCTTTTTTTTTTTTTTTAATTAAATAGCTGAATACGTGTAGCTTGTATCATTACTGAAACCTCAGATCATCAATATCTTCCACTGTAGGTCTATACAAATTCATAGACCCAAAAGTCATTGTACTCATAATATTATTCTCAATCTTACCCATTTAGTTATCAGTAGACTTCTTCACTTCCAAACTTAGCCCAATTTAGAGCAAAATTACTTGTGCTATCTATCGTCCTCAAATTGAACTTGCTCCATCCGGTGCAGGCTAGTTGAACATTGACCAGCTCTAGGAGTAGTCTCACCAGGTGCATTATCTCGACAAAACCTCTACAGAAGTGCACAATAAAGAGGTGCTGAAAACACAAAGCACTCACCCAATTCCACAGTGACATAAAATTTCCGTAAAAATACACCTAAAACAAGTGTATCAAACTCAGTATCTCTCAGAAGTATTTCATTAAACACTAAGGCCATGTTTGTTTCAAGGGATTATAATCCCCAAATTATTACCTTATAAATCCCAAACGTAAGGGATTATAATCCCATGAATTCACATTTTGATCATTGTTTTAGTTCACTCTCATGGGATTATAATACCTTGTGAAAGAAGGTATTATAATCCCATAGAAATGAATCAAAAAGATGATAGCAATATACTTCCATGGGATTATAATCCTTTAAATTTAAGAAAGATAGTGTAATTTTCCAAGGATTATAATCCCCTAAAACAAACATGGCCTAAAAGCATTAAATCCATAGCTAAGAAATCTCATCTTGAATCCACTCTAGGCACATTGCAGGATTGCAGGGTCAAAGTAAACAACTCATTCATAGCTTCGCTCGCAAATGGTAGTTTCTTCACATTAACCACAAATTAAACATTTGCTTGAAAAAGTAGCATACAACAAATCTGGTGCATTATGCTGATTTTCGAGTGCACTCTCAATCAACTCAGTTGTGACCATTCTTATCATACAAGAATGCCTATATTTTTCTAATGTCACAATGGTTTTAGAAATACCCTCATGAAGCACAAATGTACAGAAACATAAAAGGCCTGCAATAAGTATAATTGTTCTAGCACTACAAGTTTATCCAATGCATGAACACCAAAATGCTAAGCAAGACATCAATCAAGATTCATATTACAGAGGTTAATTTCCATATTCTATATCAAAATTTTACCTGCAGTTTTTCATTTGCGCGTTGGCTGTGTTTTTGTGATTTATTTAGGGCTTTTTTGATTTCTCATCTCCATGTATGGGCTTGCTTCATTCCTACAATATGTACTTATGTATATGTAATATTTTTCTCATTAGGTGAAGAAGCATGTTGAGATTTAAGAATAGGTACTTTGTAATGGAGGTATTTTTGGATCCAAACAAAGATCTTGGTACAGATGATCCCATTATTATAACTCATTTAAATGTGTCAAAAGCAATCAAGGAAAGTATACTCTCAAACTTTGGTGAATGTGGTCTTGCCTCGTCAATTGGTTCGCATCAAGGTGAGAGAGCTGAAATGTAGCAAGTACTTGCATTTTCTTGTCCTAGTCAATGTACGTGGCGAATTGTTTCTATCTTCCACCATAATTGTACATTTGAGTTTGGGTATCTATAGTTGAAACATTTTATGTTTTTTGCAGTTAAATATGTGAATCCGATAACAACAGTTTTAATCATTCGAACCTCAAAGGAAGAGTATCAAAAAGTTTGGTCTGCAATCACCATGGTCAGAGATATTGGGAACTGCTCAGTAGTGTTTAACTTGTTGGATTTGAGTGGTAAGTCCAATAGCGTTTAACTATCTTCTAGATTGTTTAGGTGATGACTATCAATCAATAGACGACGTAGGAGTATGGAAATAATCAATATATCGTAAAGTAACAGTATTGGGTGATTGAATTGCAAAACAATCATTAACTTTCATCTGTATCAGTAGTGAACAACTTTTGAGCACCTTGTATGTTGCTTGTTTTTTGAGCATTGTGTTTGATTGACTTATAAAAGTAAACATCTTATATGGGTGCCTATAAGATATACAATGTGAAGTAGAGAGCCCCAACTTAGTGTGGAAGACGCTCGTCATTCTAAAGAATATGATACAATGAAGAGATTGTTTAGAAGTCGAACAAGAACTCTTTTGTCGGCTTAATAATGATTTGAATGATTGCTCAATGGATGCTTATTAAGACATATATATCCTGTTATCTTGCGATTCAGCAAATTTTGAGAATAGTTGATTCACATAGGCTTCAGTCTTACCCTATCCCCGTATTGTGTAAAATTCAATTGATCTCTCATGAATTTTCATCAGGCTAGCCTTCATTTTCAAGATTGTCTATTTGCTACCGCCATGTCTGTTTTCAAGTACTCTGATCCCCAAATTACCCTTATTTACTCTGAACTTAAGGATTATTATCCCATGAACTAGAATTCAGTTATCGTTTTGGTTTATTTCTGTGGTATTGTAATACCTTCTTTTGCTAGGTATCATAATCCCATAATAATGAACCAAAAAGGATTATTAAGATCTACTTCCAAGGGATAATAGTCCTTTAAAATTTAGAGAAAATAAGGTCATAGTCTGGATATCATTATCCCTCAAAATAAACATGGCCGTAAAAGCAGTATATGGTGTTTATAGTTTTCGTGACAAGTTTCAGTTTATTAATATCTATGTTCTTTTGCATCAGGAAGCATCAGAGCCTGTAAAGATGCAGCTTTGAAATGTGATGAACTAAAATTTGAGAATTACAAGAAAGAGGCTGGGCCTCGCGTCACAGCTGAGATCAATCAAATGATGCAAAATTTTCTTGAGAAGATCAAAACTTTGGAGCTCTGAGTATACACAATATGTTAAATATATTAATATCTTCATTAGGATCGCAGTGTTGTAAACTCAGTAATTTATAGTTGGTCATATCAAAAGAAACGACAACTTGAAAGCAAAAGTTTATTGTTGTTCTGGAATGTCTTGGTAAGAATGTGATTGTTCAGTGCTAAAACTGATATCAACTTTATGTATTTGCTCTTAATTTTGAATCATATACATGTAAAATCTGAATCTGTCTTGCGCGTGATAATGCAGTACAAGAAATAAAGGGGAAAAAAATGCAGAACTCTTTTATGAACATATTGAAAAAAATGTAAAACCTTGTCTTGTACAATATGCAGCTGCATCACACTGGAAGCTTCAGTTTGGTTTGGCATGTGTAGTAGGACTTGCCAGGTTGATTGCAAGGGACATGTTCCTTGTCAAAAAACCTATAGCTAGTAAACTTTTGTTCTGATGCTAATAACTGTTTACTAGCCTCAGAATCCAAAATCATCTCTTCCGCCTCATCAATACAATCACCGATTTTACCATCACAACTGTAAAAGCTACTTGTTCTTGCATACAGTTGAGGATCAAAAAATGTACCTTTGTTCAATCCAACACTCTGAAATCCTGACGACGAATTAGCTGTGATGAACAAGGTAAGTAGTAGGATCATCCAAAATTGAGCACCCATGTTATGGTTCTATATTCATGTATCTATGCATTAAACAAAAATGTTATATTCTTTAGTCTCTCTCGCAAGAAGTGTTAAATAAGACGTATTGTCAATAAGATACAGGGAGATGCAACAGTTTAAGGAAATTCAAGAATTTACAAACACATTGGATTTGCTAATATGCATAAGTGATAACCTAGCTATGAGAAAGGCAGGCTAAGCCGTTGATAGAACCAACCAAGTTTGACGCAACACGGAAGCCTAGGAAAAGCAAGCGCTAATCCTTAAGAACAAACACAAATCCGCAAGCACGAATTCGAAGATAACTCTGGAATCCACCAGAAAGATGAGAAAACTCTCAAGGGTTTTTGATATAATAATAAGATAATAATCCAGTACAATTGATGATGTTTATATATGATGGGATATAAAAACCTTATTGAAAAAGAAATAAACCAAATCCAAATTAAAATAAAATATTTATTATAAAGCAAGCGTGATCATGCAGGATTGAACATGATCATGCGCAGCTCCCCAATATCTCAGTAGATGTCTCTGCCAATATTTTCCAATTTGGCATGATCATGCCATTTAGCAGCGTGGTCATGCCATCATGCATATCATTTCTTTACTTTGCGAATGCCCTTTCCCCGATCCATCGCAGCCTCAATACTCGCTGCCAGCTGTCCTACATCAAAGTTTATATGCATAGTTAGGAATCATTAAATGGAGGATGTATATTTCCAAGCGTTGTCTTTTATATCAATACTAGTCCCCAAATTTCTGCTTTCTGGTTAAATATTTAAGTATCTGATATTTTGATTACATGTTTGAGATTAATTCTGTTATCTATGTTGTGCAGTGTAGTTAGTTTAATAAAACCTATAAAACTCCTTCTGTATCTGAGTTTATTATCATATAATAATTAACATCTGTAGCTAAAACCTGACGAAAAGCTTTCATGAGAGATCACAGTTTAATTCATCATTGCAACTAGCATTAGTTCATACAAAATTAGTGCCAAATATGAATCATATATTACATTGACTTTTAGATAACCATTATTAGGGTACAAGAAGATACTACTGTTATTATGAGTGACTTTGGAATGGGATGAAACCGAGGTCGGGGATTCCTAAACAGCTGTAGAATTCGGGGAAAATAAGTATATTTCATATACATCAACGAATACTCAGGTTCCACAAATTAGATTCATCATATACATCATATGACTAAGCTATAGAAAGCAGGCTTTTTAATCTTATAGTAAAGCATGTATTATTGTTCTATGCACGAACCACACATCCATTTATTGAATCACAAGTGCATTATAAGCTAGCTATCGATCAGTACTTAATTAATGTAATGTACCACACAACACATAATGGCCTGGTTTAATTCAAGTTTCGGGGTAACACCTACACATATTTAACCAACTCCGAATTAGGATACCGATGAAGAACAATCTTTTGACTTATTATTATTGAAATACACAGAATAGAAGGCTAAAAGTATGCATACCTTCAGAATGTGGTCCTAGTAAGCGCCACGTCTTTTAGGACCTCATAGATGAAATGACTTCATTCCTTCAAGAGCAACCAAGCTTGGAGTATAACTTAACCTTCTACTAAAATAATAATAACAACGTCCATCCTTGTAGTGACAAGCAAGACTCTTAATTTCGTTTGACTTGGGATCATACATATTGTACTCTTTATTAAACACAATCATTCCACCACTCTTAAAACATGATTGTATTGATCTAACATTATGTATCCTACTATTAATATTTGTGTAGATCTTGCTCCAAAGACTACTTTCCTCACTCAAATAATACACATCTATGTTATCAATAATATAATCCTTAAGCTGTGTATACTCTATCCGTGCAAGGCGATCATTTAGATTTACGAGTTGGGCACGTTTGTGACTGCGAGGAACTCTCAAGTAAGTGAACTCGTTATTTCTAGCCTCAAACTTGAGAACCTGTCCGAAATCGGGAATAAAATTCCAGTAACAGATTTCCTTCACATTAACAGATTCGGCCCAACGACGATCATTATCAGAATTCTGGTCAGATTTAGAGAAAGCAGTATTACTCCAAGAATCTGTTGCACACGAGTAGACAATAGCTTGCACCAAATCAGTTGCACAAACTACTATTTTATAATTGTTTTCCACGGAATCCCAACCAAATCCGAACAGGTTATGCGTAGGCCTTCCGCATTTTGAAGTAAAATCTTCAGGTTGTAAGATTTTCTTCGACAGATTCATTACCGGGTTCCATAGTATGAAGTAATAGTTTGCACACTCCGAGTTTATCATATAGAAAGTGGTTAAGCAAACTAAGCCATTAATAGAACCAACTAACTCTAAAACATTCTGGCTGCATTCGGGGTAAGGGACAATGTTGATGTAAATTTCAGACAAATTAGTGCGGGAGAAAATCGATAAACCACCAGGAGGTCTAAATTTGCGAGTGAGACATATGAGATAATCGTCATTAGGATTTTGGGAAATACTACAATTTAATAAGGATTGTACCAAACTAGGTTGGGACAATAGAGAATTCCACAATTTACAGACGGATCGAAAGCTTACTACTAACTTAACTGGAAGTCGCATCAATATCTTTTCAACAATAACTTCATCAGGAAGAGCTGGTGCAGCCTTACGAGCCATACGTACAACAGAGGATGATAAAAGAATGGACGAAAGATAACAAAGAGGTTTGATGTCGTCCTAGGTTAAAGAATAAAGTACGTAGCAGACACATTGGGCCCAGTACTAACACCGGCGTAAAAGGCCCAGTTATCTTAAGTTTTTTTTTTTTTTTTTAAAAAGATAAAGAAAAATAATTAGGCTTGTATATTTTACAAATTAAAATTAGTATCTGTTAACCCCTTAAGTTAATTTTACGAAATTTTCTAAAGTCAATTTATCAAAAATATGGTCCTTAAATCTTCAACCTTAAAGCAGAGAGTATACTCTAGACCTTAAAGTAGAGAGTACTAGATTAGTACCCTGCACGGTTATTAAAAAATAGATGAGAAGTGTAAAAACTAATTATTAATATTTTTTTCATATATTTAATTTAATTAATATTTAAACAAAAATTGTTTCAACAAAAAATTAAATTAAATTAATCGAAATTATTTAATTTAATATTTTTTGATTTGATTATATTTTTGATAAATAATTATTAATGTAAATTAAATAAGTATTATTTATGTCTAGCAATTCAAAAGTTAGAATTTTCACTATTTTTTTCTTTTTTAATGTATTTCAAAAAATCTTAACTAGATTTTTAAGTAAATTTCAAAATTGTTATTATGCTACTTCGTCTGTTTAGATAAAATGATTCCCTATATAAAAAAACGTGTTTGGTGTATGAAATACAATAAATAAAAAAGGCTTTTTAAGAAATACTTAAGTCATAAATATTTTTACCAATTTTTTACTAAAATTTTCAACAGCCTAATTTTCAACAATCAAACTAATCAGCCATAAGCTGCCTGCCCGATGCCATTTACATGCAATCAAATTAGCCTTGTCTATTGACATGAGTAGTACGTGTTAAGAAGTTCGTTTGTCTATCTCGTTTATTTGTAGCGTTCTTGTTTTTAGATTCGTGTTTGTTATCATCATGGAAAACATAACCCATGCCATGAATAACATAACCTTAGAAGAGGAGGAGGGAGGAATAGCATTGAGGAGGAGAATGTGCTTGAGAATATAGATAATACTTATGTTTGTGATGCAAAACTATGCATTGTTGGTAGATTCCTTACTGAAGGTGTGCTCGATTTTCAGGCCATGCAACAGACCATGGCAGCTTTGTGGAGACCAGGAAAGGGGGTGTATATTCGAGAATTGGGGGTCAATCTATTTCTTTTTCAATTTATCATGAAATAGACATCAGGCGGGTGATCAAAGGTAGTCCTTGGACTTTCAGTAGAAAAGTGCTTATAATATCCCGTTTGCAGGAAGGTATGAACCCTAGGTGTCCAAGTTTACGATCCTACAACCAGGCTTTATGTCAGAAAAGGTGTTAATAGAAGTGGGCAATCAGATGGGTACTTTTGTACGTTCATGTCCAAGCAATTTCAAAGGAGTGTGGAGAGAATACATGCGTATCAGAGTTACTATGGACCTGTCCAAACCTCTAAAACGTCAAATGAAGAAGATGCATAAAACAGGGAATGAGTGTCTGGATTACTTTCAAATATTTATATGAGAATGTCCCGACTTTCTATTTTATACGTGGACTTTTAGGCCATGCGGAGAAGTTTTGCAGCCAGTTGTTCGAAAAACCAGAAAATGAGATCATGCATACCTATGGCATCTGGATGAAGGCACCTCTTCGAAGACAAAATAAGTTGATCAGAGTAAAATGGCTGCGCAGTGGGGAAGAAGAAGGTCAGGCAAACATGGCTGCAGAGAGGGTTCTCAGAAACAGAATCCCTGGAGAATCGGGGTCTGCAGCAAATCTTGGCACGCAAATCTCGGAAGTACAGGTAGGAGGCGGAAAATTAGATATTTCAAATTCAAACAACCTAAATAGTGGAGATAAGGGTGAGAAGGGAGGAAAAAAACAATTACAATAATAGAAAATAATAAAAGGAGGACAGATATGGGCCAAACGTTGGGCTTAAACACGGAGATAGGAGTGGACTCGGAAGATGAAGAACTTACAAAAATGGATCAAGATATGGATAGTGGTCCAAAAAGAGTATATGTGGCGGGTTCCGGGGATCGGGCCCGCCTAGCATCATGAGTGTATAAAGTTGGAATTGCGATGGGATAGGGACCACGTGGACAAAAACACGTAAATGTTAATGTGCTTTATCCTCTATGCAACCAAGACTCAGAAACTATTGCTCATGTCTTATCGAATTGCTCCTTTGCTAGTGAGTGTTGGAGTTCTATGAGGGAAACCATCAGTACAAGCATTCATGCTTCATTTGCTGATTGATTTTCATCTATTGATAGTTTGGATGTGGAGTTGAGACGACACTACAAGAAATCTGCAATCAGACGACACCCCTCAGATAACACCCATGGAAAAAAGTGTTGCCCGAAATGATCAGACAACTAGTATTTTCGTGCTCGAAAAAGTATTGTCTAATCCTACATTCACACAATGGGCCAAAACCATTTTGGATATGATGTAGGCAGCCAACTAACGAAATGTTGGCTATTTTGGATATGATGTTGTGACTCTCATGTGCACTATCTAATGAAATGTTGGCTATTAATTAAGATATTGTCATCTTTTGGATTTTATTATTATGTTTAAATGTACATGTTTGAGAAAAAAGAAATCTTGCACTTGTCTAAACATGTTTATACCAACAAATATTACCTGGGAAACCACAAAACTATTGTCTCTTTTAACAAATAACAACATGTTATACTCTGCAAAACCATTGTTTGAAATAATTTCAAACAAGAGTTATATACTAAGAAAGTGTTATTCTTCCTACTCTACAACAACATGCCATATGAGATAACATGTTGTACATCTAACCATAAAACAAATCGTTTTTGCTAAGAAACCATTGTCTGTAGTGACATACAACAATAGCCCTGATCAAGTAAAGGATTGTATCTTTTGCACTTCAACAATAGGCTTTCTTTTAAAAACCATTGTCTTTACTGCTTAAAACAACAATATATTCGTTAAAACGTGTTGCATTATTGGAGTTTTGACAACAGGTTTCCAAAGAAGTGTTGTTGTTTCTGGGTATCAGACGACACTTTTCAGGTGGCTTTTACTTGTCTTTCAACTTTCACACAACAGCTTGCTGTGTGTTGTCTGAGGTGTGTATCAGACGACTTCTCAATAGTCAACAGTTTTCGGGAGGTTCAGACAACACGTTTTGAGTGTCGTCTAAAGCAAAAATCCTTGTAGTGTGAAGTGCAGCTATGCTTTGTTGGTCTATCTAGAAGTGTAAGAATGAACTTGTGTGGAATCAGCGGAGTTCAGAAGTGGTAGAAGTGGTGGCGTCGTCAAGAGTGGCCCTTAATCAATGGCAATATGCTCAAGACAAAACATTCAATTCTTTTCTTGGTCACATGACCAATGCGGATGGAGATGAGCAATGGACTGCCCCAAATGATATGATTAAGGTTCAATATGATGCCGCAATCTTCGAAGCAACGAACTGCTATAGTTTTTCTTTTGCAGCAAGAGATCACAGGGGCTTCTCGATCTAACTCTTTTGGAGACTTCACGATCTTGCTCATTCTGAGACATCTTGATGTAGCTCTTTTAGATTTCACGATCAAGTTCATATGGACTTTGCGATCTCAACACTTCACTACATAGCTTTTCTGCACTTCTCGATATAGTTCATTCTAGACTTCTCGATCTATTGCCTTAGAGAATTTTCAGTTAATTATTTCTTCATGGCTTTATTGATTTCAATCATGTTGCATCAACATTTCTGAACTTCTTCCCGGACATATATTTATAGCCAGGGCCAGCCCTGAGCATTCAGAGACCCAGTGTAGAATTGTTTTGGGGCCTTTCCAAAACATTGCTAAGAAAATTTTAGGATTCTTTTACAATATTACGAAGAAAATGTTTGGCCTTTTTTAAAATAAATGATTAACAAGCAGGAATGTAAGAAATTGTCTTTAAATTTAATTAAAGAGCTGCTTAGTTATCATGTAATTCATTTAAATGCTTTGTAGTAAATATCTACATATATACGAACAATAGTACTTTTGGGCCTAAGTGGACCTTGATGAATGGTTAAAAGATTCGATATTTGATTAAATTGAATGGATAAAAAGGGTCACGTTCTATGCAAAATCATTTTAAATTGAGCACCTATAAGAACCAGTTCTAAAGATACACTTATCACATATTTATAATATAGTTTAAAATTTTAAATTAAAAAAGGAAAGAAATCAGCAAAATTAAATTTGTGATGTATCTCAATCAATTTTTTTTACAAAAAATTAAATATTACACAATTTCATATCTTTCAAAAATCACATAATAAAATTAATAATTAAGATTGGATATCATCAATTTCCAAGTTCAATTTTAAAATATAGGGAAGTTCAAATGTAGGACTTTTGAAGTTCATGTGAACTTATTTAATTCAAAAAAAATGTATGTTCTGCGTACGAACTTACATATTTGCACCACATGTCTACACATAAACGTTCAAGATCTCCGAATTCATTTTTATAGAACTTTCAAAGTTCATGTGTGAAACTTATATAATTTAATAGAAGAGAAAACGGACCCTGAAATTGATCTCAGGGAATTTTTCCTAAGATACTAAAGAAATATACTTTAAATCTGATTGGGCCCGCAGGGCTAATTAAAAATTTTTGATTTTACAAAAATGCCCATACTATAAAAATTCTGATTTGCATATAATTCACATGTATCTCAGGAAATTTACCTGAGATACATCTCAGGTTCCCCAATCTCTTAATAGAAATAAGTACGTTCTACGTATGAACTTACATATTTGCACTACATGTTATTCACATGAACTTTCAGTTTCAATTCCATAACATTCAAAATTCAAGTGTTGAACGAGGAGAAGTAATATTGTGGGTAAGGACACGTACAAATACATAGAAGAAGAAACATACAAATATTGTGTATTTTAAAAAAATCTTACAATTATTTGGTTACCTTTTTATTGATTTATGAATATTCTACATTAACTATCTATGCAAAAAAATCTTAGCCATTAATTGAGTACTGATCCAACCGTGGTTAATGGATCTCTGATTCTTTTTTAGGTAGTGGTTCTCATTTGAATCAATCACTGGATAAAAATAGCAAATCTAGCACGTTTGAGCATCAGAAATGCATTTATCACTTACAAAATCTTAATACACCAATATATATCTAATGTATTTAGAAAAAAATTGGGCTTCGGAATTGCCTGCAGGCCACCTATGTTTATAGCCTATGCATATCTAGTTGCTTGAAATACTCCAAGCTCATTATAACACATTATAACACACTGAGCTATCTAGAATTGAACATACATCAAGATATCAAGACAAGTATAGTTGGAACCTATACTATATTTAGTGACGAAATTCACTAGACCATGTAATGTAACACAATTATAAGATGTAGTCTTATATTGTTATGGTATACATCCATGCCTTGAGCCTAATACTCTTCAATTTGAGTTTTTAGGAGAACTAATAACTTAACATTTAAGCTGTAATTTGGCGATTTCCGAATTCGATGCCTTTCCCGGTGTTTGGTTATGATGGTTTACTAGTTAGAGTTTATATAATTATTTCGAGTCTTTCATTTATATGTTATTGCATTGTGTTTAGAGAAGTGAACACCATTTTACTTAGAGCGTTGACCTTTTATAGTAGTTCTCTGATAGGATGACAACCCAACAACCTTCAGTCATGGGCAGTCCTGACCCAGTGCCCAGTGCGGACCGTGCGACCGCACAAGGCCCATTGGGTTCAGGGGCCCAAAATTTTATAAAATCCAGTTTATGTGTGTGTGTGTATATATATATATATATATATATATATATATATAACTAATTGAGATTAAATTTTATGCATGCATTCATAGATAACGACCCAAAACATAATAAGCAAACCATCAGTTTGTGATTGCTAGAAATTTTTTAGTAACTGCTATATTTAGTAGAGGCCCCTGTATAAATCTTCGCATATAAAAGGGAACTCTTTATTTTGTAGTTAAACTTTAATTTATAAATTTGTAAATATGTTTAAAAAATGAAAAATACGAGAGAATATTTAGTACATTATTCGGTTCTAAGGTTTTATATTTTTATTTTAGTAAAACTTAAGCATCAAGTTTAGTTATATATGATTACATTTATACTTGGTTGAATTTCACATTTGAAATTAAATTTTATTTTACTCAAAAAAATATATGAAGGGCCTAAAAAAAAATTTCGCACTGGGCCCCCGAAAGTTCAGGACCGGCCTTGCCTCCAGTGCGTCCATGGTTCAGATTAGCTATAATGGTTGCACCATCATCACCAATCCCTTCCTCAACACCGCAGGCAGATCCACTTTGTCAGCCAAGACCAACTTTTGCTCGACCAGCTGCATTGATTAGGCCCACACATGTGCCTCAATCTTAATAATATAAACCTGTACCAAGATCACCACCAATCATAGTAGCTCCTGTTCCGGCACTAAGGTCATCACCTTCTACCATAGCTCATCCTCCAGCACCACCACCACAATCGTCACCTGTTAATGTTGCTCCTACACTAACACCATGATCACCGCCTACTGTAGCTCCTACACCAGCGCCACAACCACCGCATACTGATGCAGCTCCTACTCCAGCACTACCATCATCACTTACTACTGTAAGGTTGTCATCTCTTCCAGTTGCCGAGCTACTTCCTGCCACCCCAGTCCATTCATCTGTTAAAACTTCTGCCATCATCCAAATAATTTTGTTATGCCATAATTTTGGCATGTCTAATAATTTCCCAAATTTCTAATAATATTAATTATTAATTCAGATTAATAATTATTGCTTAACCGCTAAGTAATATCCTCTCCCTGAAACGAGGAAAGAATCAATCTCAATCAATAAATAACGGAAAATATCTCCAAACTATATTCTTCAAATCAGGAAGATATCACAACGATAAGATTAAATCAGATAAAATCAATCATTACCCACATTAACGTAACTTATCCCTTAAGTCTCTCGGGATAAGGCCAATTAATTCACAGAACTACGTGGGCTTGATCCAATATAAATTGGTACGTAGGCATCTTGGCAGAAGAGATGACCGATACACGAGACAAATCGAGACACCTGCCAAGTCCAGTCCCTCTTTTTTCATAAACCCTAATCCCCTAAAACAGTCACATTCATACAATTCGCTCTATTATTCCAGCATCCCTCCGATTTCGTGTTGTTATGAAATTCCTCCAACAACATTTGGCGCTAGAAGGAGGGGTTTTAATTATTCGTGGAGGACGAATAATTTACAATTTACGGTGTTCGAACACAATCAAAGTAGTTCTGACAGGATGGCGGTGGAGGGACGTCAGCCATCACAAAAATCAACAATCATAAAAAGCAACGATGAAGCAAAAAACGGAGCAAAACAAAATTAAATCAAAACTAGAGGAACACGCGGTGGAAGATAGCAATAAAAAAAAAAGACCAGCACGTGAGGCAGTAACAGCATCAGGCAAGTAGTGCAAAAAAAAAATAAATTTGGGCAGACTAACAAGACAGGAGCGCACAGAACCAACAGGAATAGGCAACTGTTCGTGGGTTGTGGACAAAACCAAAACAGTGGTGGTGAAAAAAGAAAATAAAGAAAAAAAACAATGGCCACAACCACAGCCAAGGAACGAAGCATGGCAATTGGCAACAGGAAAATTAGAAAAAACAAAAGAAACAAAAAAGAGGAAAAAACAACAAGACAAAACTCCCAAAGTTCTCCCCTCAAACTCCTTTGGAAAGTTTCCTAACCCAAAAATTAAAGTTCCCTTTTCTCCATTGCAGAGTACTGCATCCACTAAAGAAGTATCACCAATCCCTGCAATTTTACGATCATAGTCTTTGTTGGTCTAACAACTCCAATAAATCATCATAGAAAAAAAACTGCCACCATTTGATATTGGACCTATTTTTATCCTCCATCCCCCCTAAATTTACCTCTCACACAATTAAACTATGATGATGAACGTGAAATAAAGATTTCTCATGAAGTCTATGTGATTGTGCAAGAAACAAAAGAAAGACCGGATCGTACTCAACAAAAATTCCAGCAGTTTACAATACAATGGTGAGCTTCATGAAAGTGCACACTTTTAAAACGAAAATCGTTTGGGTTATGAATATTTGGTGATGGGGGCTTAACAATCGCACTCAAAAATGGAGTACAATGGTTTTTTTTAACGAAAAAATCTTTTTAAAATAATAAAAATTATTATGAATTACTTTTAATTCCAAAATCTTAGAGCATCACTGTGCTCGTTAGGCGTATGCGGATGCAAGCTTCCAAATTTCTTGAGTCGCTGAAAAAACTGAAAATATATGATTAGAAAAACACTTAGAGCACCACTGTGCTCGTTAGGTGTATGCGGATGCAAGTGTGATAGCATGCGATGACCACTATATATTTCCCAAGGTTTTCAAATGTGCGAGCATAAATAATTCGTTTGAAATCCTTTGCGATCCTTGTTGTCTAGTTAGGACCTTGGCGTTTGTATATATCCCGAATTGGAATACACGCTTTTCAAGTGTCTGATGCAACTAGGATGTGTCTGGCGGGGTCTTCACTAAGAGATGTAGATGTAATCTTGTCGAACTTTGCACGCGTCCCTTCTTGGGCTAGCTGTGCTGAGGTTTCCTGGCGAACCTCGCACGCATCCCTTGTTGGGCTTTGCTGGCGAACTCGACCCATAGCTAGGGGTTGCTGTCTTCCATATTGTGTTGATAGTATATTAGACTAACTCTTGATGGTGGGCTTTGGTGACCCAATCTTCATCTTTAGGCCCATTATAATTTGTGGACCACTATTTCAGCCCATTAGGTTTGCTTAGGGCTTATGCCAAGATTTGGGCATAACAACTACCCTCGAGTCCATATTGCCATTGAAAATGCGATGTGGAGTCAAAAACTGCTTTGTCAAAACTTCGATGTGAGGCCTGTGCTCGATATAGATTTCTGTAGATGAAAGCATAGCTATCTCAAGTGCCTTGGGATCGCATCACGACCCCTATGAATTTGAATGGTTTCGGACAGCTGTCGTGTCTCGAGATCTGCTCCCAGCCGCTAAGATGATGACACATGTTGTGTGTCTTTTAATTAATACAAATCCAAATATATGTAAGTAATGGTGACCTCGAAGGGTCCTTCCAAGCGTAATGTGGTCTTGCAGGGACCTTGAGAGGCGACCCCATAGGGCCTTGCAGTAATAAATTGTTATAATTATATCTTCTGTCCAACTGATATGTGAGCTCGGGCTCTCACCTATATATTCAGGTCTTCTTAAAGTATGATGAGATGGCTCTCCTCTGTTCCTTACTATTATGATGAGAGGCCTCCTCATAAGTTGAGATGACTCCTTGTAGTCTCATATATTGCGAGGCCTCCTTGCAGCCTCATATGTTGCGAGGCCTCCTTGCAGCCTCATATGTGGAGAGGCCTCCTCGTTGATAGAATAGGAAGACTCCTCGTGGCCTCCTATGTGGAGAGGCCTCCTTGCTGATAGAATAGGAGGACTCCTCATGGCCTCATAAGTGGAAAGGCCTCCTCTTTTTGATATAATGAGAGGACTCCTCGTAGCCTCCTATGTGGAGAGGCCTCTTCCTGCAGATATAATGAGAAGACTCCTCTATACATGTATATGCGAGGACACCTTGTTTTTATTTTTTTTAATAAGCCACATGTGCTCCTATTAGTCCACACGCGGACCCCTGTTCGTCTTTTTTATTTTAGTTGATCATGCTGCCCCGCTTTTTAACTTCCTTTTAAACATTGATTCTGTGGCCTCGTATTCCACTTTCTTTTATAGCCTTATAGATAGACTATGTTAGTCACAGAGGCGTGCCTGAATACATCTAATAACAAGCCTAAGTATGTGTAATGCTATGCATTACCTACATGACCTCTTAACTGAGGGAACCTCTAGTTGTAGAGTTTCTATTTGTTCTGTACTTGTAATAGGCATCAAATTCTAGTTGTGTTACTGTAACTATAAAGGCAAGAATAATGCTTGAAAGAAGTTCCAAGGTTCATGCCTCAAGCAAGGAGATAAAGACTGCCAAATAATCACAGTTGGGATTTGAAGAAAAGAAGAATTTGCCTAAGTACAAATTCGAGAAGTACATTTGTCTATTCGAGAAGTCTAGCATTCGAGAAGTCAGAGATTCGATATCTCAGAAGACACTATTCGATATCTTTGAATACACTGTTCGATATCTCATTCGATATCTCAGAGATTCGATATGTCTATCACTCTATTCGAGAACTCATGGAGTCAACAAGTCAAAGCATCATTCGAGTTCTCTAAGAGTCAACAAGTCAATGATCTATTCGATATCTCAAGGACTAAAGAAGCTATTCGACATCTCAGGGATTCGATATGTCAAAATGCTCTATTCGATATCTCAAGGAGTCCCAGAGAAAAGAGCTATTCGAGAAGTGATTCGATATGTCAATATAACACTATTCGAGAACTCAGAGTTATCGATTAAGTCAATTCGAGTTCTCGAATCAATCACTTAGCCACTTCTCGAATACATTCTTGGAGACAAAATACTGAAGGATTGTACAAGTCAGAAACCTGCAACAAGCCAAGACGCTTTATTTGACTATGTACTATAAAGCAGATTGGAAAGCCTACAAAGAAGCTTGGGGAGATAAGACAAAGGGACAAGGAGCTAAAGAAGTGGATCTGAACAGGCTTTGCAAAGTCAAATCTGTAACCGTTTGGACTCTTACTCAAATAAGATAGACAGACTGGAAAGTATTTTGTTTACCTACCTTATTTGTAGTAAGTAGGTGTATCCATGTCTATAAGGATACAGCCTCACTTCCTTAGCTACAGAGGGCAGAGGGAGAGAGAGTAATAGTTTTTCAATATACATCTCAAGAAATATCTCTATAAGAAAAACGAAGCTGAGAATACTACCATTTGTATTCACAGATTGTAGCAAAATCTTTATCTAATAAAATATTAGATTAAAGTGATATTGTGCTGTGTTTGTCTTTGTTATCTGTACTTACATATCTCACACATTCAACAGATATCTTGCTGTAAAGATTCAAGAACAAAGAAAAGTTCAAGAATCCATTCACCCCCCCTCTGTATTCTTTTACCGTATTCAATACTCAACAAGTGGTATCAGAGCAGGCTGTTTAATCTAAACAGGAAACGATCATGAGTTCGAATACACCAAAGACTACAGGTACGGTGAAGGTCCCTAAGTTCGACAAAGAGAATTACAACCTCTGGAAAATAAAAATGCTGTTGTTCATCAAAGCTGTCAATCCTCTCTACCCTGACATCCTCAAGAATGGTCCATTTGTACCACAACAAGAAATTGCTGAATCTACAGTGGGCACAATAGTCATTCCTAGATCATATGTTGCAAAAGAGCCATCCAAATGGACGGACTCAGAGAAGGAGAAGGTTGCCCTAGACAGTCATCTCATGTTGCTGATCATAGACTCCATGGATATGTCGATGTTTGCTAATATAGCATCATGCACATCAGCCAAGGACATGTGGAACCACATCGAGGTGTTATGTGAAGGGACAGAGGAGGTAAGAGAAAATAGGAAACAGATACTGGTCACACAGTATGAAGCTTTCATGGCACAGTCCAAAGAAAGTATTACTGATATGTTTGAAAGATTTCACAAGCTGGTGACTGAGCTTCAAATGAATGGGAAGGTTTACAGCACTAAGGAATTAAACATGAAGTTTCTACTATCTGCACCAAACCATCTAGAGCAAAGGGTCATATCTCTAAGAGAAAGAGATTTGAACAAAGTCACATATGATGTGCTCTATGGGGTTTTAAAAACTCATGAGCTTGAGTTGCTTCAGAAGAGGGCTATCCAAGTCAACCAAGGCAGAATGATAAACACATCCTGTGCCTTGATTGTCAACAAATCCGTTCAAGACCTGGAAGCATCTACAAGTCAACTGAGAATAGAAGAGATAGTAGATGATGAAGAGACTGAAGAAGAAGTGACTGAACCTGTTGATGAAAAGGAAGAAGATGAGTTCTATACTCTTGAAGAGTTGGATGCCATGGAAAACACTTCATATGCTTTTATGGCTAGAAAATTCCCAAACATCAGATTTAAGAGGAATCAGCCCTTCAAGTCTAGATCTCAAAATCATTCATTCAACAAGAGCAAGGCACATGTGAAAGCAAACAAAAACAAATTCAAAACCAGCTATGTGGATAGGTCATCTGTGAGATGTTATAGATGCAATGAACTAGGGCATTTTGCCAGTGAATGCAAGAAGCCTAAGAAGAAGGATAAGGAGTTTCTTGAGCTTGAAGCTAAGTATGAGGCTCTGCTAAAGAAGCACGCACCAGGTAAGGCCTACATAGCTGAAGGGAAGTGTTGGGATGATTCTGATAGTGATGGAGAAGAACAAGAATTCTGCAACTATGCCTTGATGGCCAACTCCAAGGAAGAACCATCTGAATCAGACTCTCAGGTACCATCCCTCACTACTATAGACATGTCTGTTTCTGAATACAAATCTATGGTTGAACAACTATCTGTTGAGATGTTTAATATTCATACTAGTATGACTGCTGCTAATGAAGAGATTGCTAAACTGTCCACTAGGAATGAACTGTTAAACAAAAGAAATGAGGAACTAGAACTAACTGCTATGCAAATAGAAAACCTTAAACAAGAAATCGAATATCTAAAGAATAAGGTTCTATGTGCTAGTCAGGTTGAGAAAGCTCTTAGGGATGAACTAGCTGAAAATGAATTTAAATTGAAAACATTCAAGAATTCCTCTAGTCTATTGCAGTCATACCATGAGAAAAATCTAGCTAGACCTAAGGCTGCCATTGGACTTGATTATGACACTCTCAAGCAGAGGAAAGGCTATGCAGTCATTGAAGATGACATTGTTGTTCAAGAGGAAGTGCCTCAGGTTTTGAAAAAGGCTGAGACCCCAATATTTAAAACACCAACACTTGAGATTGATGAGGATGCCTTACTCATTAAGCAAATGTTGGATGATGAAGATAAGGCACAATCAAATGAACAACAAGCATCCTCTAAGAGTGAGAATGTCAAAACCAAAGCCAAGGAGTCAGTAGGAGGTAAACCTAGACTTGAGAAATTTGTGAAGTTTGTTTCAGCTGGGAATAATGAGTTTGAGAAGAAAGTGGCTAAAAAGAAACAAAACAGGAATGGCAAATTAGGGATTAACAAGGACAACAACTATGCTTATGTGCCCAATGCCCCTAGGAAAGTTTGTCAAAATTGTTTTAGCACTAATCATTTAACTCATGCATGTAAGAAACCATCTGGTAGTGTTGCTAAACCGTTCTATGATTGCTCTGTGCCTTTAAGACATAGAGACTCTCCCTTCTGTGATAAATTTGATTGTATGCCATGTAACATGAATGTAATGACTAGTTGCTTTAATTTGAGAAGACAATTCATGGAAGGATTCATCAGTCACAATGTTCACACACACTACACAAGAACAAAGTCTTCAAGTCCTCCTAAAGTTAGGAAGGTGCCTCTGTCACCTAAGTCTAAGAACCCAGATTCTAAGACTTCTAACAGTGACAAGAAGACTAACATCAAGAAAATTGATAAGCATGCTGTTTATGATAAGACTGTTGCTAAGCCACATGGACCCAAACTTGTTTGGGTACCAAAGGAGAAGTAATACCTTTGTGTTTGCAGGGCAAAGAAAGTGAAAGAAAGGTCATGTGGATTTTGGACAGTGGATGCTCAAACCATATGACTGGTGATATGGCCCTGCTATCACAGTATGAGGAGAAGGCTGGCCCAATGGTTGCTTTTGGAGATGACAGCATTGGCAACACACTGGGATATGGCAAGTTGGAAATTGGAAATGTCATCATTGAGAATGTAGCACTGGTCAAGGGACTCAAGCACAATCTACTGAGTGTTGGTCAATTTACTGATAGAGGCTTCAAAGTGAATTTTGACAAAGATGAATGTTTGATCACCCACAAAAAGACTGGTGACTTTGCTCTATCTGGAGTAAGGAAAGGAAGCCTGTTTGTAGCCAATATGAACTCTGCAAACAAGGACAAAATTTGTTGCTTCTACTCAAAAGCATCAAATGAAGATAGTTGGCTGTGGCATAAGAAGCTATCACACTTGAACTTCAAAGGCATTAATTCTCTAGTCAAAAGAGAGTTAGTAAGAGGCATGCCCACACTTGAATTCTGTCAAGAAGGAGTGTGTGAGGCTTGTCAAAAGGGAAAAATGAAAAGATCAAGCCACAAGTCAAAGACAGTGACATCAATAACCAAGCCCCTACAACTAATTCATGTGGACTTGTTTGGGCCTGTCAATATTATGTCACTAGGAAGGAAAAAGTATGCTCTGGTGATGGTTGATGATTTCACAAGGTATACATGGGTAGAATTTCTGGCATCAAAAGATGAGGCTCCCCAAGTAATCATTGAGCATATAAAGAAAATTGATAAGAAAGCAAAGGCCAACAATGCAAGTGTGATTGCATTAAGGAGTGATAATGGAACAGAGTTCAGAAATGCCATGCTTGAAGCATTCTGCAAAGAAAATGGTATTTCTCAACAATTCTCAGCTCCAAGGACTCCACAACAAAATGGAGTTATTGAAAGAAAGAATAGAACTCTGATAGAGGCTGCTAGAACAATGTTACTTGATGCAAAGATGCCTACATGTTTTTGGGCTGAGGCTGTGAGCACTGCATGCTATATCCAAAACAGAACCCTCATCAACAAAAACACTGGAAAGACACCTTACAACTTGATGACTGGAAAGAAGCCTACCCTAAAGTATGTTCATACTTTTGGAAGCAAATGCTTTGTGTTAAAAGACAACTCAGAATATGTTGGAAAGTTTGATGCAAAAGCATTTGAAGGAATTTTTCTTGGCCACTCTATGGAAAGAATTGCATACAAAGTTTATGTCATCACTCAAAAGAAAGTTATGGAAAGCACATATGTGACATTTGATGACAGCAAACTACCTGGATTAGAAGAAGCCAATGATGAAGATAAAGATCCTTTGAAGTTTGACAATCTAGATGATTCTGATGAGGAGATTGAAACTGAATTTGAGCCCACAATTCAACAAACTCAAGTGAATGAAGAACCTGTGTCAACCGACAATGAAGAAACAAGCATCCAAGACACACCTGTGATTAGTGGAAACTTCACAGGGGGAGGAAATGTAAATGATCATGATCTGGATGATGAAGCAACATCAAGGCTGAGAAATCAATCTGAACATACAAGGAAATGGGATAGATCACATACTGCAGATCAGATAATTGGAGATCCAAATACAGGAGTGAGAACAAGGAGAGCAACTCTAAATGAATGTCTCTATGGTTGCTTTCTGTCCCAAGTTGAGCCTAAGAAACTTGAAGATGCATTGTTGGATCCTGATTGGATAATTGCTATGCAAGAGGAGCTAAACCAATTTGAAAGAAGTAGAGTATGGGAACTTGTGCCTGCACCAAAGGATAGAACCATTGTTGGAACAAAATGGGTTCTAAGGAATAAGATGGATGAGAATGATGTAGTCATAAGAAACAAAGCAAGGTTGGTTGCAAAAGGATACTCTCAACAGGAGGGCATTGACTATGATGAGACTTTTGCCCCTGTTGCCAGACTAGAGGCCATCAGAATTTTCTTGGCATTTGCTGCACATTCTAATTTCAAGGTCTATCAAATGGATGTCAAGAGTGCATTTCTGAATGGGGAGTTGGAAGAAGAAGTATATGTGCCACAGCCACCTGGCTTTGAGGATCCACAATTCCCTCACTTTGTCTACAGATTGCTTAAAGCATTGTATGGACTTAAGCAAGCTCCTAGGGCATGGTATGACACATTGTCACAATTTCTACTTGAGAATCAATTCTCTAGAGGCACACTAGACAAGACACTGTTTTACAAGAAACATGGTGATGATATTATCTTAGTTCAAATCTATGTGGATGATATCATATTTGGCTCTACAAATGAGAAGCTGTGTGAGAAATTCTCTAAGCTCATGCAGAGCAGATATGAGATGAGCATGATGGGAGAATTAACATTCTTTCTTGGGCTGCAAGTGAGTCAAAGGAAGGATGGCATTTTTATAAGTCAAACCAAATACATCAAGGATCTATTGAAGAAATTTGACTTAGAAGAATGCTCACCTGCAAAGATACCCATGGCCACTGTTACCAAGTTAGATGAAGATAGTAAGGGCAAGAAGGTAGATATCTCAATCTACAGAGGCATGGTTGGTTCTCTACTCTACCGCACTGCCAGTAGGCCAGACATCATGTTTGCAACATGCTTGTGTGCAAGGTTTCAATCAAATCCAAAGGAATCACATATGATAGCAATAAAGAGGATTTTCAGATATCTGAAGGGCACACCAAACTTGGGGTTATGGTATCCTAAGGACACAGGGTTCAATCTGGTTGGTTATTCTGATGCTGATTATGCTGGATGCAGAGTGGATAGGAAAAGCACCTCAGGTAGCTGCCAGTTTCTTGGACAAAGGTTAGTCTCTTGGTACAGCAAGAAACAACAATCTGTGTCAACTCCACTGCTGAAGCTGAGTACATAGCTGCTGGAAGTTGCTGTGCTCAAGTGCTTTGGATCAGAATCCAACTTAGAGATTATGGACTTGTGTTGGAAAGAATTCCAATCATGTGTGATAACACAAGTGCAATCTCTATAGTTTCCAATCCTGTCAATCATTCTAGGACAAAGCACATTGACATCAGATATCACTTCATAAGGGAGCATGCAACTAATGGAACCATTGAGTTACATTATGTTCCCACAGAGAAACAACTAGCTGACATATTCACTAAGCCATTAGATGAAGCCACCTTCACAAGGTTGGTTAGTGAGATTGGAATGCTGAATTCTTCAAATTCTGGCTGAGTGAATATATCAACTAGATTGTTGCAGCAGTAAATACTTACTTTATCAAATGCTCAATATTTCTAAAGTAAGTATTGGCTGGATTATGATTTATAAATATTCCACAATGCTGTATATGTTGAAAATCATACATCTTTAGCTTGAAATTTCTGTGAATTTTGAGAAAATCACTATTTAATTTAGTAGAATATTCTTCAATGAATATTTCTGGTAAATTTTAAAAGATAGTGTAAATTGAATTTTATGAGTGAAAAGTATAGTTCGATAAGTCAGACTTCTCGAATGGTTCATTGTTTTGTCATGGCTCGAGTTCTCGAATAGGCCTATCAAGAACCCTCCTGAGTTCTCGAATAGTGTCTTTTGAGAAATCGAATAGCACACTTTGAGTTCTCGAATAGAGTATTTTAGTTCTCTAATGATGGAGTTCTCGAATACTGTATTTGAGTTATCGAATCATTTGAAAAGGCTGATTTCTCGCTGACACTTAATCGCTTTTTGGATTTATATTCAAAATTTCATCTCGCTCATAAAAACATATTTTATTTAGCTTAGAATTATTTTCTGAGTTAACTAACTGCCAGCTGTGAGTTACAAACTGCTTGAGATATCGAATGAGCCTTTCTTGACTTATCGAATAGTTGTTTTATACTTCTCGAATGACTGACTTGTCGATACAAAACCTATATCTAATCGACAACTCAAGTCACTCACATATATACAATTCCACAACTGTTCAAATCATTTCATTCGATTTCTCAGGCAGCTAAAGTTCCAAAACCTCTATAAACCCTAACGTCAAAAGCTAAATTTCTTCTTCAACCTTCATTCTCTTCTCATCTCTCTGTGTAACAATGGCAAATACCCAACTCACAATTCCTAAACACAAAAATTTCATAGCAATAACCAACGATGTTGAAGCACCCAATGCAAACTTTAAGTGCTTCGTTCGATGGATGGCTGAATCATACATCAAGGATGCACTCTCAGCTAACCCAACTCTGTATCTAGATTTACTAGAACAGTTTTGGAGAACTGCTACTGTGGAGGTCGTGGCCCTAGAGAATGCAATAACTTCATATGTAATGTATTGCAAGATTCAGGACAAGGAAATCACCATCACTACTGAAAATATGAATCAAGCACTGGGGTTACAACAAGGAGTGTATGACAGTCAAGCAACTGATCAGGAATTGGAAGATTTCTTTGATTTTATCAACTACTCAGATAGAATCAAGCTTGGAAATTTGAATAGGAAGTACTTGAGGAAGGAAAGGAGCTATGTCTTTGCCACTCTTTTTCAAGTCTTCACAGCAAGGAAGTCTAGCTTTGATCAAATCATCACACCTGTTCAACAAATAGGATATGCTCTTGCACATGGGAGAAAGATTGATGTTGGTTTGATCATAATGCAAGAATTGTATGGGAGACTTGGTAAGAACTCAGCCAAGAGAGGTAATGAAATTTTCTTCCCTCGCTTTATTCAATCTGTACTTAATTTCATAGATGTTAAATTGATTGAATTGCCTGGGTTAGACAAACATAGAATAGGCTATCCGAAATCCATGACCAAACACATTTTTGGTAGCTTGGAGACTAGGAATGATGTGGATGTAAGGCTCAAAATAACTCCCCTTATGGAGAGTTTATTTAGGACTTACCCCCACAACATGCCAATATGTGCCTCAAAATCTGAGTTAGCTAGGCCCAAGCAAGTAGAGCAAAATGCTAACCCAGGGCCTGCTAACCAACCCTCTCAGCCAAACACTTTACCAAACACAGAGACAACTGCATCATCCTCTCAAAAGGGTGATGTTAGTAAAAAGAAGAGAAAATAGGTTGCTTCTGAACCTCTAAAAATCTTAACTGAAGCAGCCTTGGCTGTAGAATTAGGCATAACAAGTGAGGAACCTGAGTCACCCTTACTAAGGCCAAAGAAGAAGAAGTCTAAAACCACCTCCTCAGTCACCCAAATGGCTGAAGTTGTAAAATCAGGGGCAAACAGCTCACTAGGTGTATCCTCTCAACAGGGTGCATCTATAGAATCAAGCATTCTCCCCAATGCACCTACTTGTACAGAGTCAGCACATGAGAGTGATAAGGCTGGCACAACACTGAGTGGAGAGCACATCACAATTGAAACTCCCTCTATCTCTCAGGGGGAGTTGCCAAAATCTAATCTACAACACACTTCTCTTCCAGAATCTACCACTCATATTTCTTTGGAGCCTGCAACTCAAGCAATTGAGGAGCAAGGCATTGATCATCAAGGATTCTTTTCTCTTGATGAGCCAATGGATTCAAGTGACTTGGTGCATGACACCTTGCTCACCACCCAGGTACCACATTTAGATGGTCAGGGAATGCATGCTGGGGCATCTCCTAATGACACCATCACAAACACAGAGGATTCACTAGTTTTAACTAGAGACTCTGTGCCTGTGTCAACTACTGTTGTAACTCATCCCACTTCTGTGGAGACAACAGTAGCAGAGTCTTTTCATCCGGTTACAGAAGTTGCATCTGTAACTGAGGAGTCTAGCTTGCCTAGCTCTAGCTCTCACTTTTTGTCTCAATGGCTGAAGCCTGTGCAACATGACAGTGCTTCAGGATCAGGGTCTGTTCCACCACAAATGTCCATTGACGCTCTCCAAAGCTATGTTGTGGATCAGATTCCTGAGTTTGTCAAAATAACCCAGAACCTTGTCACCTCCAACATCTCAAATCCAGATTATAAAGCCATCCTACTATGCCATAGGGATGATGTGGAGATGCAGAAGGCCAAGATTATTGATGATGCTGAGAGAGATGGCAATAGATGCCTGGATGCAAGGAAAGTATGATGTAACTCTCAGTGAAGCACTTCAATATCTTAGAGAGGAATACATCACTTCACTGGGTTCAAATGCAAAATCCCTGTCCCCTAGTGAAGTGTTTGAAGCTGTCAATGATTCCTACAAGGGTTTCCTCAAGGCTACACACTATCTTGGCAAGGGAGTCAAAACTGAAGTCAACAAGGTAAGTGACAAGACAGCCACTTCAGTAGAAGAGATCAAGAGGGCCTTTGATGCCAAATTTCCTCAACTAGACAGTGTGGTCAAAGATATCAGACACTGCAACACCACCTGCACCAAGATGGATAATGGTCTAGCTCTCCTTAAAGATACAATCACAGGTCTAGGAAGCAAATTTCAAATTCTATCTGATCAGACTACAGATGCCAATGCCATGCTTAGGACACTCTTTGCAAATCAATATGGAGACAAGCTGGTAACTGAGGTTCCTGTGCATGAGCTGTCTAGATTTGAAGTGCAGAGACTTAAAGAACAATCCCTGTCTGGCTTCAAATCTACTGCATTATTCAGTAAGGTAGATGCACTTGAAAAGGAGGTAGCTACTCTCACTCAGTCCAATGCTCATCTTACAGACAAGGTACAAACTCTAACTGAGCAGTTGAACACTCAAGCCACCACCACAGCTGATGTTCTTCTGCATCAACAATCAATGTTGTCTGCAATGATGAAGCACATGGGTCTCCCTCTACCTGAAGAATCTTCAACTCCAAAGGTCAATACTACAGCCTCTGTGCCTGACAACAAGCCTAAGGGGGAGAAGAGGACATCAAGGAACTCAAATACAAAGGGGGAGAAACCACCAGTAAAGGGCATCAAAATCACTGAAGGTGGTGCTCATCAAAGAACTTCAAAATCTCTAGTTCATGTGCCTAGCAAAGGAAAAGACAAAATTGATGAGCCTCCTACTTCTCTGCCAGTTGTCACTCTACCAACTGTGCACATCACTACTTCCAGTGGTCAAAAGCAAACTATCACAACCACAGTGGTTGCAGGGAGTATGCCATCTGATAAACCTTCACTCTCCATATCTAAAAGTGCCAAGCCTGTAGAAGTGAAGGTAGTCACTGAGGCCAAGCTACAAGAAATTGCAAACTCAAATGTTTATCATGATGATGCATTCTTGGAGTTTCTGAAAGTCTCAAGAGAACAGGCTGGTGACACTCAATTGTATCTAAGGAGCTTGAAGGATCAGATCGATTACTTCACTGTGGTACCTAGAAAAGTTAATAGCTCATGGCTCAAGGAAGTAATGATGGTAGCAAAATCCAGAATCTGGCATCTAACCTACAAAACTCTACATGCCCTGAAACATTCAGAGATAGATGCACTGATAGAGCTCATAGAGAAGAGGAATGTAAATGAAAACAATAAGAGTATGTATGATGACTTGAGGAATGGCCAACCTTCAAGGCTTCCAAAAGTGATTAAGAATCCATGGACCATTATCTATCAGTCTGGCACCAGAATTGAAGAGATTAAACAATTGGTTATTCCAAATGATCTCACCTCTCGAAATCACAGACTCATTATTGCCATCATTGATCTACTGCAAAAGAAAAAGGGGACAAGTACTGCTGAAGAGATAGAGGCACTGCACATTCTCAGATCATTCATTGCAACTGGTGTAATTCCAGAAATGGCCAAGTCTAGGAGGAATAAGGATGATGAAGATGAAGACAGGAGTGATGGGAGGAGAAGTCATCACAGGAGTGATAAGGGGGATGAGGATAAGAAGAAGAAGAAAGACAACAAGGATAAGAAGGATGATGACCAAGGCAAAGTCTATGAGAGGAAGAATGGAAAACAGCAAGCCTTAGGCATTGCTAGCAGTAATCTCACCACAACACAAGACTCTAAGTCTAGGGTGAATGCTGTTAGTAATGACCTACCAAAATCTAATCCCATGGCTTCTGCAACAGTTTTACCACCTCAAGAAGAGAAGAAGATTCAAGTCAAGAAACCATCTGTACATTTCAAAAAGCATACTGCTAATGGAATACTACAATGGTCCACAAACAAAGGTCACATGCTACTGCCAGGCAACCATGTCAAAAGGATCAAATTCAAACAAGCTGCAAGGAAACCAAAGCTATCCAAGTCAAGGACTCTGACAATCTATCCAGGCTTAAAACTCCAACCACTAGATGAAGATTTTGATGAAGACCAACTGCAATTCTTACAAGCTCAAAGAATCTATCATGTTGCCATTGTTAATAACTCCCTTGAGATCAAATATACTGATGGAAGGGAGGAGAAATTCAAACAAGGAGGATGTCAACACTTGGGCAAACTACATGACATAGAAAGAATCATTGCATTGTTGAGCTCAGAAGATAAAGTGGAAAGAGTATGGAAGCTGGAGCTAATTGATTTTGTGAAGATGAAGAGAGATCATTAGGAGAAAATCAAAAAAGAGTGTCTTGAGAAATGGCTAGCAAGGGAGAAAGAAATTGAGAGACTGGAGATTGAAGCAGAAAAGCTAAGGGCAAAGGGATTGTGTAGAGTTCAGTTTAACCCCTATGTGGTGAAGTATAGGAGGAGAAATGGGGATCAGGTCCACATCAGAATGAATCTACTCAACCACTATCCTGTAAACATTCTGAAACCAGTACTTGAAGATTTCAAAGACTCAATTTTGCTTGAGGAACTGGATGCTATGACAGAAATATTAAAAGCTATGGATGAGCATACAAGGAAGGAGAAAGAAAGAAGACAGAAAGCATATGATGATTTGCAAGCCAAAGCTATGGAAAGGGAAACTAATGACAATGGCTAGTACTTCATTATAGGCTGTAAGATTACTCACCCTGTAGTTCTATTCACATTGCTGATCAAAATTCATACATGTACTGTCAAGTTTTATCTATATGTATGTTAGGCTTGTTATCAGACATGAAATTGTGACTAAGGGTCTTACTCACAATTTTGGGGAGATTGTTAGTCACAGAGGCATGCCTGAATACATCTAATAACAAGCCTAAGTATGTGTAATGCTATGCATTACCTACATGACCTCTTAACAGAGGGAACCTCTAGTTGTAGAGTTTCTATTTATTCTGTACTTGTAATAGGCATCAAATTCTAGTTGTGTTACTGTAACTATAAAGTCAAGAATAATGCTTGAAAGAAGTTCCAAGGTTGATGCCTCAAGCAAGGAGATAAAGACTGCCAAATAATCACAGTTGGGATTTGAAGAAAAGAAGAATTTGCCTAAGTACCAATTCGAGAAGTACATTTGTCTATTCGAGAAGTCTAGCATTCGAGAAGTCAGAGATTCGATATCTCAGAAGACACTATTCGATATCTCTGAATACACTGTTCGATATCTCATTCGATATCTCAGAGATTCGATATGTCTATCACTCTATTCGAGAACTCATGGAGTCAACAAGTCAAAGCATCATTCGAGTTCTCTAAGAGTCAACAAGTCAATGATCTATTCGATATCTCAAGGACTAAAGAAGCTATTCGACATCTCAGGGATTCGATATGTCAAAATGCTCTATTCGATATCTCAAGGAGTCCCAGAGAAAAGAGCTATTCGAGAAGTGATTCGATATGTCAATATAACACTATTCGAGAACTCAGAGTTATCGATTAAGTCAATTCGAGTTCTCGAATCAATCACTTAGCCACTTCTCGAATACATTCTTGGAGACAAAATACTGAAGGATTGTACAAGTCAGAAACCTGCAACAAGCCAAGACGCTTTATTTGACTATGTACTATAAAGCAGATTGGAAAGCCTACAAAGAAGCTTGGAGAGATAAGACAAAGGGACAAGGAGCTAAAGAAGTGGATCAGAACAGGCTTTGCAAAGTCAAATCCGTAACCGTTTGGACTCTTACTCAAATAAGATAGACAGATTGGAAAGTATTTTGTTTACCTACCTTATTTGTAGTAAGTAGGTGTATCCATGTCTATAAGGATACAACCTCACTTCCTTATCTACAGAGGGAGAGAGAGTAATATTTTTTCAATATACATCTCAAGAAATATCTCTCTAAGAAAAACGGAGCTGAGAATACTACCATTTGTATTCATAGATTGTAGCAAAATCTTTATCTAATAAAATATTAGATTAAAGTGATATTGTGTTGTGTTTGTCTTTGTTATCTGTACTTACATATCTCACACATTCAACACATATCTTGCTGCAAAGATTCAAGAACAAAGAAAAGTTCAAGAATCCATTCACCCCCCCTCTGTATTCTTTTACCGTATTCAATACTCAACAGACTACATCCATCATGTTGCTAGGCTCTAGCCCCGGCTCGCATATACTAGCTGGTGGGCCATGCATTTTTGAAAGCTGATAATTTTGAATTTTTTCAAGTGCTTTAAGAGACCTGATTGAGTCTTCAAATGATCCAATTTGCTTATAGACAAATTTAAACACATACCTAGAGATAGCTCCATACTGTATAGACTTTCGGACTGACCCATCATCGCCAATGACGTTAAGTGGTCTCGCATCGTAAGATATCGGGCTTGCGGCCTCGCAACGCTAGGTGCTGGCCTTGTCTTGCAATTTTTCAGATGTTCTGCTAGAAGTGGTGTTTATGTAATGCCACTACCCCCTGATTCCTCATTATCATTGTAGATGTGATCAGGAATCAACATGTTTCAGTAACCTTCTTGTATTATTTGAAGTTGACACCATTTGTAATGAAGAGATTTGATGTGATCCTGCTATAAGCAGAATTGACCTCTTCAACGCTATCCCGGGGCACTCGCCCTCTTCATTGTTGTATAAAGGAATTTGGACTCTCCAACGCTAAGTGAGAACACTTAGCTTCTTCAATGTCGTAACAGGCTTCCCTATGTTGAACAAGAATGTAGATATCGAGGTCTTAAGCTCATTTTGATTTTCAAAAACTTTGGCTTCTCTTCCATCATTTCTAGTGCGAGCTTGAAGCCAGTGATGAGAGCCTCATAATCAGCCTCTTTATTTGGTGCTTGCTCTTCCCAGTGTCTTGAGGTAATCGATGACCTCCACATTACTGGCAAGGGTTGGGGGCGTCCCCCCTCTCCTCGGCAAGGGTCGGGGGCGTACCCCTCTCCTCGACGTAGAGGTATTTCACCAAGAAGAAGCAAAGCCCAAAGTCATTACATCAGGTTTGAGAGGTGTCTATATAATATCATTACCCCCTAGACTAAGAATGAATTTATTCATACTTAGTGTATAGATACATAAAGTTATTAGGACCAATGCCTTTACTGATAGGCCTCCCTCAAGTGCTCTACATTCAAAACTCGTGTTATAAGCTTGTCATCCATGCTTGAGTGATAGGTCCCCATCATAAGGGCCCCGAGGACTAGCTCCACCTTAATACCCAAGTTGTCAAATTAATTCTCTAAGAGTTCCTCAATGGATATCATGTTACAAGTTGTTGAAGCTTCGTATCTCCTTTCCGAACTCTATCCTCTTCTTCCAAATCCATCTTAATAGGCACGGGCTTATTCCCCCATCTCCGTAGAGCATAGGGCCTTGTTATAACACTCTTGAGATTCATATTGAATTCCTCTAACACATCCAACTCCCTGTGGGGTAGGAAACTTAATAAGAGGTGGAAGATGGAGGTCACTACCCGCATTTCATTGAGAATGGGCCTCCCTACAATGGCGTATAGGCCGAAGGCTATTCTACGACCATGAAGTCTGCGACCTGTGTTGTGATGCAGGGCTCATCCCCTAGTGTGATGGGGAGCCTAACGAGGCCTTTCACACTAACTGAAGCTCCGGTGAACCCATAGAGATGCCCCACTATAGGGATAAGATCTTTGTCCACATACCCCATTTTCTTGTAAACCTCATATGTAAGGACATTAACTGTACTATCATTATCCACGGGGACCCTGTAGATATTTTGGGACCCAATGCGAACTCAGACCACCAGGGCATCTGAGTGGGGATGATGAACCCACTTCGCATCCTCCTCAGTAAACATAATGTTAGTGTCCTCCCCCTTGAATAGATTCGGGGGTCTCTCCTACAGATGATGAACATTAGTGAGTGGTCGCTCTTTTGCCTCGCGAGCATACCTCTCCCTAGCCTTGTTGTTATCACCCTAAATATGGGGTCCTCCAATAATCACATGGATACTACCAACACGCACTTCTCTTTCTTTATGAGGTTCTTCCTTTTGCCTAACTGGTGGCACATCATTGTATTCAAGGCCTGACTCAGCACTATGTTTCTTCACCTCTCGAACTACCCACTCCGTTAGCTGCCCATTATGAATTAGCTCCTCAATTTGATCCTTGAGTTGCCTACAATCCGTAGTATCATGCCTTGTCTGTTCATGAAAACCATGATATTTACGAGTATCCTTGGTTGCTTGGCTATTCATAGGTGGGGGCTTCTTAAACATCCCCTTGTCAGCATTAATTGAATAGATGTGATCAATGAAGGCCACTAAAGGTGTGGACTGACCCTCATTCCTTCCACTTTGAGCTCGTGGTGGTGACCTTCTTGGCGGACCGCGCCCCCTCCTCTTTGGGCTCTCACTGCGATCCCGTCTTCGCCTAGGGCTCCAAGAGTCCTTCCCCTACACTCCATTGCTCTTACTTTCACTGTTGCTAGCCTCATTATTCTTTTTAAGGTCCTCCATCGACTTTTTGATCCATTTGTAAGGCTCGGCCTCCTTATAGAACTCAAAGAGAGTGCCAGGTGTCTGTGCCTGCAACTTCTTCCAGAAATTGGCGCCCTCTCTCAGCCTAGCAATAAGAAAATTTTTAATGGCCTTGGCATTTGCTCCTCGCACCCTAGGGTCCTCGGTGTTAAATCTCTGGAAGTAGTCCCATAGGGTCTCACCCTTCTTTTGCTTTATGGTCACCATGGTGGATACAGGAGGTGCATAGAGCTTGGAGGACTGAAAATACTTAATGAAAATGTCCACAAACTGCTCCCAGGAGTGCATTGTGATGTGAGCCCTTAGCTTAGAGAACCACTGCTAGGCACCACCCCTCAACGAGGCCACAAATAACCTGCACCTAGCCAATAGCGAGACCCGGTACACATCCATATCATTGTTGAATCGAATAACAAACTCTGCAAGGTCAATGTCCCCATTATAAGTCATGTCTGGGTTACTACTCCGGAATATAATGGGAAGCGGAGTGGTCCTGATCTCTTGAGTGAAAGGCGAGGCCGGACCCAAGGGGTTAAGGATCCCCTTATCTGCATTCCTCTTATCCAGGGCATTCTTTAGCTCCTCTAGCTTGTAGTCTCCAACCTTGGTCTTCTTATCTTCAACTTTTTTCTTTTCCTTTCCAGTGTTGTCATGGTGGGATTGGGTCTTCTTGGGAGCACTAGACTCCTCTTGGTCCTCCTTGCGATTCTTCTTTTTGCGATTCAAGGTGTCAGGTATGTACTTATGGGACCACTCGCGCTCTCGATAAGGAGAGGGGGGTCGTTCTGAACCTTGGCTCCAAGCCTGGGATCGCTTATCCTTCTTGTAAGCTGTAAGTTTTCCGAGCTTGTGGCGGAGATCATGCTCACCTAACTTTTTTCCAAGACGATCAAAGACAGTAACAGATAGGGATGGGCATCGGGGCACTTCGGGGCCGGGGAGTGCTATCCCCGCCCCCATCCCCGAATTCAAACCCAATCCCCGTCCCCGGCCCCCTCCCCGTCGGGGATTGTTTTTTATTCCCCGTCCCCGGCCCGCACGGGTAACGGGGATCCCCGCGGGGAATCGGGGAATTTCATTTTAAACAAAAAATAATATCTTAAATAATTTTAAACACTAACTAGTGAGTTTAAAATAATTTTTTCTTGTGATATATTATAAAATTAGCAACTAAAGCTATATTAGATGTTACGTTACCACGTTTTTTCATCACCATTAATCGCATAATAAGTATATCTTCAGATTCACAAGCATATATGTTACCTCTTAAAATTTCTTTTTGAAATCTAAACATTACAAATCAGTAGCTAATATATATGATTATTATTAATATGTAGCTAATATATATGATTATTATTAATATATATGATTATATATATTATAATGTGGTGAAATCGATTCGGGTATTTAAAATCGGGTTGGATGGAGAAAATCGGGGCGGGGTCGGGTATCGGGCCGGGGAGACATAAAATCCCGGCCCCGGCCCACTCCCCGGTTTTTTTTGAAAATTATCCCCGCTCCCCGGCCCGTACCCGAAAAAATCCCCGATTCCCCGCCCCGTTCGGTGCGGGGAACGGATCGGGATCGGGCGGGGCGGGGTGAATGGCCATCCCTACTAACAGACCTCTCCTTAGATGAGCCGGCCTCATTCTGTAACCCCTCCTTTGTCATAGTAGCCTCTACATCCTCCTCCCGCTCGAGGCTTTCATAGAATTAAGGGTTTGTTTGATCCGTAACAACATCATCAACTTCATCCAAGAGTTTCTTGGTGGACCCTTACTGCTCTCCTCCTGATAAGACTTGGGCCCCTTCCTCTTCGCGTCTCTTGAGCTATACCTCTTCTTTACTCTAGTCATCCTTTCTTGCACTACTGACACCTTCTCGGGCCCATCCTTGCTCCTGGAGGGATCGCCTTTGGGTATCTTGTGCGACCCCGGGGTCTCCCCGTTGTTGTGCCCTCCGTTCTTCTTCTTGTTCGACTTAGTCATCTTTCTCCCAATATGATGACTTCCCCTCCTTCTAGCGCCAAATATTGTTGGAGAAATTTTGTAACAACACGAAATCGGAGGGGTGTTCGAATAGTAAAACGAAATCGGAGGTTTGCTGGGATAATAGAGCGATTTGTATGAATATGTGGCTGTTTGAGGGGATTAGGTTTTATGAAAAAAGAGGGGGCTGGACTTGGCAGGTGTCTCAATTTATGTCGTGTATTGGATTCCATATATGTCAAGATGCCTACGTACCTATGTTCATATGGGATCAAGCCCACGTAGTTCTGTGCAATTGTGTTTATCCCTTAGAGAGTTTAGGGATAAACTTTGTTAATGTGGTAATTACTGATTTTATCTTATTTAATCTTATCATTGTGATATCTTCTTGATTTGAAGAATATCGTTTGGAGATATTTTTCGTTATTGATTAATTTAGATTGATTCTTTCCTCATTTCAGAGAGAGAACAAAACTTAGCGGTTAAGTAATAATTATTAATCTAAATTAATAATTAATAATTATTAGAAATTTTGGAGATTATTAGACATGCCAAAATTATGGCATAACAATAACATTGAATTACTAATAGTTGAACATGTTCTAAAACACCACTTGTACATTCGGAATTTGTTTTAACCTGATTTATATATTACATAAACATTTCGTCAATAATTTATTGTTAAATAAGTTGTATTTTTAATATAAGTATTTAATAATTAATGAAAATTATATTACCAAAATTACGACTACTTTCTTTTATTATTGTTAATAAATATTATTTTCCAATTTTTGCATTTTACTAAATAATTTAAAGTTAATTATATATAATTATTATGGGACTTTACTTTCGAGAAAAGACGGTAACTCAAAATTTAAGTTTGTTGGGTGAGTATAATTATTTTTTAAACTTGCATAAAATTATTTCTAAGTACCATGTTAACAAATTTTTCACCCATATTCTGAGAATTCGGTATATTTATTCATTATCGGATTTTTAAAATATTTATTGTATTAATACATTGAAAATATTTGTATGGTCGTGCTTAATTTTTTCGATTACATATTAAAAATGTATAGACACTCAATCCTCACGACTCCAATAAATCATTAGACTATCTATCAAAAAAAGGTTACACTGATATGAGAAAGGACATCTACTGTGCAAGATACATGAAACGAACGTAGTAATAACAATAGAAACTTTCATCTAATCTAGTTTGTTATGTGATCGTTCAATATCTTTTTTACAAATTATGTGTCCTTTTATTAATGAATTGATTTACTATTGAAAAATAAATATTATCAATTAACCAAACAAATTCAATATATCGCGTTCTTGGAGTGACGTATGATTGTTAGAATTTATGGTGATTGACCATAGCTTATTTGTAAAGACAACTTAAAATGTGCATTTTCAGTTTGGAAGTTTGTATGTTGGATTTTTTATTCTTTTCTAGTGAAACATGGTTTAATAAATTTTATTTTAATTTACTCTTAAAATAGGACATATGAAAATGAGTATCACCTATCTTTTTTCTATTTGACTAACTTGTGAAAATAAGCTACTGTCCATAAAATTGAAATCAAGTTTGTAATATATAAACACATAATCACATTGTCATATATGTGCTCTTGTAATTTAGATATTAGGTTAAATAACATGAAATTCATTTGTTAACTCGAATAACTTGTAGAAGGGGGGTTGAATACAAGTTATATAATCGTGTCTGATTCTTGCTTGATTAGATGAACAAGAACAAACGAATGAATCAAACTTTGTTTGTATTAAAATAAATCAAATACAAACTCTACCAAAGGTGTACAATACCTTTAGCAGCTGCTGACAATACAAATCTCTCTCTGTTTGTTTCGAACTCTCGAATACAAACCTTATACAGAGCTTCACACAATATGCACTCTACAATTCTCAATTCGCTCTTTTTACAATGATATTAAGAGAGTATTTATAATGCTACCTATCAACTAATAACAGAATTATAATCTATCTATGACAATGTTCTGCCGTCCAGTTGATAGTTTCCATCAATAGAGAATTCGTTTCCTTCACGATATCTTCTTGCTTGTTCTCCAAAACAAAGATCCTGTTTTATAGCACTTGCCAGTTTCTGTAGCATCCATAATGACATCATCAGTAACACGACTGATATCAGGATTTCTCATTGCATCAGGATCTGATCATCCCATCAGTATTTGATCAGGATCTGACTGGCTGTATCAGGATCTGCTCTTAGTTCCTGAAATGAGTCTCTGAAGCACTGTTCCTGACTAACCTCCACAGATTACTGTCTAACACATATATCCTATACAAAGTGCTAAATCCTTTATAAGATCAGGATATACAAGAAGTATTAGCAAAATTCTATTCTCAACATCACAACTTATGAATTATTTCTAACAATCTCCCCCTATTTATGCTTTAGAATCTGAAGCATAAATCTAAGTTGTGGATGTCAAAACATATAACAATACAACCAGAATAGAATTTTTGAATTTAAGATCATGAAGTTAAGTACCTCCTTCTTCAGATGTAGACATGTATCTAGTACTTAGAAGAAAGAATTCAACTATTTGATGCTTCTTTTCCTTTACCACTTCCATGATAAAATTTACCAACTCTGTCACCCTTGGTTCTGCTCCCAGTCTGTTTATCTCCCCCAGTCTGTTGTTGTTGTTGTTGTTGTTGTTGTTGTTGTTGTTTCTGAATTGTCTTTATCTCCCCCTTTTTGACATCAGCAACATTAATTCCAAGAGATTCAGTAACAGAACAAATGAGATTCACCAGAACTGCTTGATTGTCCATAATAGTGACTTTGTTATTTTCAAGAATTTGAAGTCTCGATTGAATATCACTTTGAGATTTCTGAATGTCATTAAGAAGTTCAGAATTGACTTCAATGTTGGAAGTGCTTGTTGTATCTTCAGATTCAGATGCCGAAAGAACTTTATCTTCAAGTCTTGTAGAAGAAGTTGCCTGTTTAGAATGATATTCAAGTAATAATACTTGAGTAGAAGTACAAACATCTTTATCTCTCTGATCTGGAGCTGAAGTATGATCATCCTTTCCTTCATCAGTATTCTGTGTACTAACATCTACAAATCCTGACTCCTCCTTAGATTGATTAGATATTGTTGATGTCTCAAATCTAGCTGAAATTGGAAGTACATACAAAGGAATACTAGGATCATTAGGAATATCTTCTGGTACTGATTGAGTAGAAGTTTGTCTTAGCCATTCACCTCTTCTGTTGATGATTCCTGCAAGCCTTTCTTTCTGTTTCTGAGCTTTAACTTCTGGCTTTGCATTGTGATGTGCTAAGTCATGCTTCTCATACATCTTGATAAAAGAATAAGTACCAGCATCCATACCAAGATTTTCAGACCAAGATTCAGGAAAAACCTGATCCCAGAAATCAAACGATGGTGATTTCCAAATTTTCTCTCCCTCACTATGGAGTTGATCATCCATACCCTCATTCTCACTTTGACTATCTAAAGTCAACACTCTTTCTACCTCTCCTTTTTTCCTGGTCAGGAGCCAGCCTCTCTGTGTGTGGATCTATATCCATCTTTTCAAGTGTATCACTCAAATTTGGATAAGTGCTCTCATGACCTACAGAAAAATAGGGGTTAGAAGAAGTTTTTATACCTGAACTCACATGGAGAGAGGGTTCCTCATATGGCATGGGGCTTGAGGTTTTCTCCAAGGAGTGAGATGCTATATTCTCTGAACCCTTACAAACATCTACTTTCTTTCAAGAAACTACAGGCTCCAGTATACCACTTTCAGGTTTTACACCAGACTCTGATGTCTTCAGTAATACTTCATTAGACATCATAGCTAGTATGTCCCCGTCTTTAAGTGTTGGTTGCTGAGAGACACCCTCAAGGTGGACAGACTCTGAAAGAACAATATTGGTTTGATCTTCAGAAAAATCAATCAAAGTCATTCCTCCCATATCATAGGGTCTCTCACTTGCAATTTCAGTCATCACAGAAGACCTTCAGCATCATCAATCACAGTTCCTGAGTCATCCAACCTCTGACTAGATGGTTCTTGTGTTGCAGTGACTCTGATCTGATCTATCCCACTGTTCACCACTGGTGCAATAGTATCTTCTGTTGACTGCTTCCCTCTATCAACTACCTCCTCTTGTTCACCTTGAGGTGAAGCATCTTCAACAATGACATCCTTGTCAAATAAATATGCATGAAGTGATTGAAGTGCAACATGATTAGGAAGTCAAAATTTCTTGTGCAGTTCTTTTCTGACTGATACATAGAGGTATGTCTTCATTAAATCAAGTCCTTGATGTAACAGTCCATATTCTTCAGGAAATGAAAGTTTGGAAACTCTTTAAATCAGAAAATCTAGAACAGGCCTGGAAAGCTTCACTTTCAGAGTAATAAGTTCCATAGCCAATCTGTATGTCAATGTAGTTTCCCATGAAGAATCAAGATCCAGATCTCTCTTGCCAGATACTGACGTGGATATAGCCTTATTTGTAGAGACCTGCATAATGTTAGTTGGACTTGAAACTGTGTGTGTATGTGACAAATGAATCTTTCTCCTTGTTCTCCTAGTATAGTGAGCAACAGATTTGTCTTGAGAAGACTCAAGAGGTGTAGACACAGAAGTGATCTTGGGATGAGATCCTCTTTAAATAGACACAGTCTTTTGAGAGACAGTATCCAGTATCTGTTTTCCCTTTTTAAGAACTACAGCCTTTTGGGAGACTGCAGCCTGGTTGTGACTAGGTGTTCCATCTCTTTGTCCTAGCTTAGAAAGTTGAATTGCAGCCTTCAATTCTGCTCTCTCAGCAAGAGATATATTATCATCATCTTCACTAGAACTACTACTTGAAATGACAAATCTTCTCTTCCTTACAATTGATGTCTTTTGAGAAGCACCAGAGGTTGGCTTCTTTGAAACAATAGACTGTGGATCAAAATTTGGTTCTAGAACTGTTTAAGAGACTGTAATATTTTTGGCTACTTGGGTAGACACAGGGGGGTTCTCCTCCAATTGAGATTCCTGAGTCATTTCACCACCAAAGAAAGAAGAATTATAGATAGTAGGAAGATGAGTTCTTAGAAGTACCTGAACATGATTTTGATAGTGTAACGCAGGTATTTCATCTAGATTCTTTTCACTGTCCTTCTTTGTAATGTTGGAGAAAATTCTCTTTTGTTGTACATATGAAGAAACACAATACTCTCTAACAAATCTAGCTTCAACATCAGGAATGAAATGGCTAATACACAGTTGCATGAATCTGTGATAATAAACCATATTCCTGTCATGATCTCTTGACCCAAGTTTTACACACATCTGACTTAAGATAATGTGACAAAAATTAATTACTCTGTTATAAATCAAAGCATATGCAATATGTGATGTAACAGCTGTAATTTGTTGAAAAGAACTACATTTACCAGTAAAACATTTAGCAATTTGTTCAAAGAAGAAAGACCATTCTTTCCTAAGAAAAGATCTATTTAACTGGCTCATGTTATCTAGAGGTCCATCATAACCTAATTTAGATAACATAGTTCTCACATCATCATCAGATGGTACATTTTCAAAATTTGTACTAACAGGTAAGCGAAGTACTAAATTAATAACAGATTCAGTAAGATCAAATTAGTCTTGTCCTAAGTGTAGAACAATCTTACCTGATTGACTCTGAGTAGAATCAATTACCTCAGCATTCTCCCAAGCTTGTGAAACAGCTACTTGATTAATTTATGGAGATGCTGTCAAGGCATAGCTTAATGGTCCTTTCGCCATAAAGTCCATTATCGGGTGAAAATCAGTTGACACCCCTTCCTTGTTGGTGATAGCTGCAACATGATTGTTCATCATAAAATCAAAGTCACCAAACTTGAAATCTACTGATTTGGGTAGTCTTCTTTGAGTTGCCATTTTGATCTGAAAAGAACTTAAGAAATCTTTGAAATTGATTAGTGATTTTGAGAACTCGAGAGTGTTTTTGCTTTAGAGAATGAAGTTAGAGAAAGCAATTACACGATTAGAGTGTCAAAATAATTATATTTCAAAAATCCTTCTGACCCATTATCCCACGTTGACACGTAGGTTGACAGGTGTCAGTCCCTGAAAAATGCAGTTACCCATGACTTTTGGAAAATAAAATCCAAAAATGATTTCAAGTAAATAAGTCAAGGTAAAAACAAGATAAAAATCAATACTGATCAGTTTCCTCTTCTTGATGTGATCTTTTCATCAGGATAATCACACGATTCAATGTGATTTTTGAATAAAAAGAATTACTAATCCTGATGTGAACACACTCGTATTCCTGATCAATATCATCCTGATTCCAGAGACTAAATAGAGTTTCCACATGGCATTTTCTTTTACCTGAAAAAGAAATAACAAAATCAATTGGTTAAATTCATTCAATATTTCTTTAAAATACAAGTAATACAGTCACACATAATTATGACTGAATGCATTGATATCTCCCAAATGACTGTTCAGCTTCCCATGTCTTTCTATAAAAGAAACCGATGTCTTATGCCATTCTCCAAAACCTTTTCATTCTTTTCTCTTTACATCATGGCTTTCAACCCAAAACTTCATATGAACCCTAGTTTTTGGTTCATTACCACTGAGAAGTTCTTTACTCTTGATGATCAGGAGCAAGTGAACTATCTCTTAGAAGAGATAACTTTTCTCATCAAGTCAAATATGGTTAATTTTAACCCAGATGATTTCCACAAATCTCCTCTAAAACATCTACCAGTTGGATACAATCCTCCTCTAATCTCTTCACTACTTGAGGATGAAGAATTTGGTGAAGACTCTGAGGTTGATCTTGATGGAGATGCTATTCATCTTCTTCAATAAGCATGAAGATGAGTCAGCTGCTCTCATTCAAGTCGCCCAGACAAGGAATTCATTCTTGAGATGCTCCTTGTCCTGAAGTCGATCATTGAGGATTGAAGCAACAACAACATAATCCATCAACTGATTTCTTATCCAAAGGAGTTGAGCACAACAACTGCCTGCTGCAATGTATTCAGCTTCTGCAGTTGAGGTTGAAACTGATTGCTGCTTCTTGCTTGCCCTAGAAATCAATCTATTTCCCAAGAATTGACATGTACCGGTAGTGCTTTTTCTGTCTATTTTACACCCTGCATAATCAGAGTCTGAATAGCCAATTAGGGAGAAATCAGATTCTCTTGGATACCACAAACCAAGATTTGGAGTTCCCTTGAGATATCTAAAAATTCTCTTCAAAGCAAATAAATGAGATTCCTTAGGATCACTTTGGAATCTAGCACATAAACAGGTAGAGAACATTATATCTGGTCTACTTGCAGTTAAATATAACAGTGAACCTATCATGCCTCTATAGCTAGTGTTATCAACACTCTTTCCCTTAGGATCAGAGTCTAGCTTAGTGGCTGTTGCCATGGGTGTCTTTGCATTTGCACAATTTTGAAAGTCAAACCTTTTTAAAAGATCTTTGATATACTTTGACTGATTAATGAAAATACCAGTCTCAGTCTGTTTGACCTGCAAGCCTAAAAAGTAATTTAGTTCACCCATCATGCTCATCTGATATTTAGACTGCATAAGCTTGCTAAACTTAGCACATAACTTTTCATTAGTAGAACAAAATATAATATCACTAACATAAACTTGAACTAAAAGCAAATCACCTTTTATCTTTCTAAAGAATAGAGTTTTGTCAATTTTACCTCTTGTGAAGCCATTTTCAAGAAGAAATTTAGACAAAGTCTCATACCATGCTCTTGGTGCCTGCTTCAGTCCATAGAGTGCCTTGTCAAGTTTGTAGACATGATTTAGAAACTTTGGATCAACAAAACCAGGTGGTTGTTCCACATACACTTCCTCATCAAGCTTGCCATTTAGAAAAGCATTCTTTACATCCATCTGGTATACCTTGAATTTTGAATGAGCTGCAAATGCAAGAAACATTCTGATTGCTTCCAATCTTGCTACAGGTGCAAAGGTTTCATCATAGTCAATTCCTTCTTCCTGAGAATAACCCTTGGCTACCAGTCTTGCTTTGTTTCTTAGAATCATACCTGATTCATCTAGCTTGTTTCTGAAAACCCATTTAGCACCAACAATAGATCTATCTTTAGGTCTTGGTACCAGTTTCCAAACTTTGTTCCTCTCAAATTCATTCAATTCTTCCTGCATTGCTATTACCCAGTCAGGATCCTGTAAAGCCTCTTCAACCTTCTTAGGTTCATTCTTTGAGAGAAAACAACTGTACAAGCATTCATTTTGAATTGATCTTCTAGTTTGAACACCACTATTTGGATCACCAATTATCAAATCCTCAGTATGATCCCTTGTCCATTTTCTAACATGTGGTAGATTACTCCTGCTAGACTCTCCCCCTAAGTTAGTGGTATTTCTTGTAGAAGAACTTTTTCTGCCTTCAAAAGCTCCCCCTTGATCAGTAGAATCAGTGGATTCAGTACTGCTGCTAGTTCCTGATCTTCCTTCATTAGACTCTGAAGGATCAGTTCCTGATGAAGTAGACTCTGAATGACCAGTCTGATCCTGATCAGTCCTATGTTCTCCTTGATTGAATTGCTCCCCCTCAGCAGTAGCATTCCTTTGAGAAGCAATAGAGATTTCCTCTGGAGAACCTTCATCATCGCTGGAGGGAATCTCAGAATAGTTAAGATTTTCAAATTCCAGATTGTCATGACTTTCATCAGTTTGCAAAATTCCAAACTTCTTATCATCAAATGCAACGTGAATTGATTCCATAACAATGTGAGTTCTGAGATTGTATACTTTGAAGGTTTTGATGCTGAATATCCTAGAAAGATTGCTTCATCCGATTTGGCTTCAAATTTCCCAAGTTGTTCTGGATGAACTTTCAGGACATAGCATTTGCATCCAAAGATGTGAAAGTATTTCACACTTGGTTTCTTTCCTTTGATCTTCTCATAAGGAGTCTTGCCATGAGCATTTACCAAAGTACAGTTTTGAGTGAAACATGCAGTGTTGATAGCTTCTGCCCAGAAATAGGTTGGAAGCTTTGCATCTGCAAGCATGGTTCTTGCTGCCTCTATGAGAGTTCTGTTCTTTCTTTCTACTACACCATTCTGTTGAGGTGTTCCAGGTGCAGAAAACTGTTGAGTAATTCCACTGTCTACACAATACTCCTCCATTGTAGAATTATTGAATTCTGTACCATTGTCACTTCTGAGCACTTTGACCTTGTACTCAGAGCTATTTTGAATATTCTTGACAAGTTTATTGATTTGCTGAGGAGCTTCATCCTTGTTGTGTAGAAATAATACCCATGTGAACCTTGTGTAGTCATCCACTATAACTAGAGCATATCTTTTCTTATTGATAGACATAATGTTTACTGGACCAAATAAATCAAGATGCAGCATGTGAAATGGTTCAGTAATGGAATTTTCTGTCTTGCTCTTGAAAGAGGTTCTTCTTTGTTTACCAAGCTGACAAGCATCACAAAGTGCATCTTGCACATAGTTTGCCTGAGGTAGGCCTCTCACCAGATGATGCTTAACAAGTTGATTAAGCTTCTTGAAGTTGAGATGTGAGAGCTTCTTGTGCCAGTTCCAGCTTTCCTCATTTGATGCCTTGCTGTAAAGACATCTGACAGTTCCTTTAGATGTGTCACTCAAGCTGGCTTCATATATGTTACCATGTCTCTGACCAGTCAGAACAATGTCTCCATTCTTCATATTCAAGATTTTCCATCCATTACTGTCAAAGATTGATTGGTAACCCTTATCACCCAGTTGACTTATGCTTAAAAGTGTGTGTTTCAAGCCTTCAACTAGTGCTACATTTTCTATGATGACATTCCCCAAAATAATTGAGCCATATCCCAGAGTTTCTCCTTTGTTGCCATCTCCAAAGGATATTACTGGGCCAGCTTTCCTCTCAAACTTTGTAAGCAGGGACTTCTTTCCAGTCATATGTCCAGAGCATCCACTGTCCAAGATAATTGAATGCTTCTTTCCAATGCCCTACAAACAAAAAGTAGCTAGTTAGAATTTTTTAGGACCCAACTTTGATTGGATCCTTTCTTACTAACTTTTGAACCAACAGGCTTTGAAGATTTTGCTTTTGATTTACCTGTTGCAGAGTCAACCTTAGACTTAGATTTCATAAACTGTTTGTGACTAGGAGTTTCAGATTTCAGAGAATAATAGTCATAATACAGTTCATGATATTCCTTACACATATAAATGGAATGAAGTAAACTACCACAATGATAACAGGGTTCTTGTGGTTGGTATTGAATTCTCTGAGTCTTGGGGAATCTGGACTCAGTTTTCCAAGAAGGTTTTTCATTGCAGTCTAGGGCCAAATGATTATGATTTCCACATTTATAGCATTTCTTCCTAGGTGCATCAGGTACATTCTTGTAATTATTCTCTTTGTTAATACCTTCTTTTCCATTCCTATTTCTTCTGATCTTTCTAGACTCTGAAATACTTTCTAGTCTCTGTTTCAACTGAGACTTAGACAGAAAACCTATGTTGACATTCTTAGATTTTTCTAACACTCTCTCATCTGAATTGCTATTGTTAATTCTTTTGTGCACAACTGGGGTACCTTTAGAATCAACAAATTTAACATGTTTATGTTCAGAAACTATCTTCTTACCTTCAGACTTAGATGTGCTAGCTTCAGTTTTACTATCATCACTGACAATAGCTACAGTATATTCTTGCCTAGCCTTATCAAAACCTAAACCATTAACTTTACCCAAAATTTGATTTTCAATGATTTCTTGAGTCTTTTTACCAGAATTGTTAATGGTTTTAATCACATCTCTCTCTTCCTCTAGTTCTTTTCTGATAGTCATAATCCTCAAGAATAACACCATAATCATGCTTAGCTTTATCAGAACTTAACCTATATTCTTCCATTTGAATTAACTCAGATTCAATAAAATTATTTCTACTAACTAATTCATCATTCTTAGCCTTGAGTTCATCTTTTTCACTAGCAAGAATTTTGAAATTAGTCATAAGATTCTTAAACTCAACATGAATAGATCTAATATCATCAGAATCTAAGCTATCAAATGAATCAAGAGAGTGAAGTGATACCTTAACAGAAGATGAAGAAGTTTTATTTGGAGATCCAGGCTTGTCTGAAGCACTTGCCATCAATGCAATGTTGTCATAATCCAATTCATCTTCAGAATCACTGGAGGCTGCCCAATCCTTCTGTGTGACCATGAGTGCATTACCCTTTCCTGAATTCCTAGGCTTCTTGCACTCACTATCAAAGTGTCCAAGCTCACTGCAGTTAAAGCACTTGATCTTGGTTTTATCAAGCTTGATAATTGTACTCTTGCCTTTGTCATTCTTCTTCTCCTCTTTCTTCTGAAAAGAGCCTTTGCTAAATCTTCTCTTGTTGAATCTTCCTTTCTTGAAAGCTTTAGCAAACATAGCAAAGAGTTCTTGCATCTCTGATTCAGAATCATTATCTTCAGAGTCTATATCTGTAGTCCCTGACTCAGAACTTTCTTTGCTCTTCTTCTTCCTCAAGTCTCTTTCAGTAGATTCAGACTTTTCTTCTGGAAGCTTCTTTGATTCAGACTGAGCAGTGAGTGCAACAGTTTTCATCTTTCCTTTACTCCTGCTCTTTTTCTGCTGCCTGTCAAGTTCATAAGCTCTCAATTTTCCATAAAATGCTTCTAATGATATTTCATCCAGATCATTAGCTTCCTCAATTGCAGATATCTTCTCATTGTAGAAATCAGGAAGAGCTTTCATGAACTTCGTATTCATATCCTCCAATTCATAATATTTACCATGCATGGCCATCTCATTGATGAGTTTAGTAAACCTATCAAAGGTGTCAGTAAGTGACTCACTAGACTTTGATTCAAAGTACTCATACTGTTGTATGAGAAGTGTCCTTGTAAGAACCCCAAATTTTGGATATAATTAAAACTTTTTATTAAGTAATGATAAAATGAAGAACAATGATTCCGACAACTAGGTCACCAGCTCTAATGAATGGTGGTTTCAAAGAACAATGATTGTAATGAATGGATATTGCTTTGGACAATGATCCTGATGCATTGGTATATTGTCAGAATAGAGTAATTCGATGGTTGAGAACCTAGATAAGAATAATCTACCATCCAGGAAGGAGCTAATGGATCCTTGAAAGGAAATGAGTACGTGCATAGTGTTTCCTGTACGTGCATAGTAATTTGGTGGATGAATAGTGATTTTGTAAGTTGGAAAACTTTTCACGCCACCCTATGTACGGGACGTGATATGGAGGTTTCGAAGTCATATTAGTAATACGTGGAGGAAATAAGTGAATGCAGAGACGATCGGAATTCAGAAATTCCAAATTCTTTTTCGGTATAATATTTGACCGGACAGTGGATTAAATATTATTATAATCCAAGAATTGAGATATTAACTTTGAGGATTTGATATTTTGGGATGTTATTATATTTGATTTAAGAATGAAGGTAAGAAACCACTAAGGAGTGGTTATGGCTACAATGTAATTATTGATATTTGGAAAGAATGAATGGAATTCGACCTTATTATGTTTATGTCTTGAAGAATGCTAAAGGGTGACAACATAGGTAAGAATAATCTATCTTCTAAGGAAATAAGATATGGCAATTTCAAGTAAGAGAATACCCTCATGTCATCCAGATCGATAACGATTAATCCAGTAGTTCCGTAAAAAGGTTAAGGAACGATCGAAAGAGAATACGGACAATTGTACCACCCTAAGAGAACAAGTAAAGAATACAGAATGAATAGTGTTGTGGTGGGAGTATATAATAATATGAGACGACACTATAAAGAAGTATTCGGAACGGATTTCCGAGTTCGTATTAGTGATCCAGGGGGAAAATAAGTGTATGTAAAAGCTGTCGGATTCTGAAAAACCGCACTTTTATTTTCTCCGAGAGTTCCCTGGACACTGATAGCCTTAAGTATTTAACGAATGGATTTAAGGAATATAAATTGTAAAGTTGGAATGAAAGATGGAGAATGAAAGTATTAATATTAAAGAGGATTCCCGGTAAACCCAAATTAGAAATCCGTGAAATATTCCTACGAACGATCAATCGAAACGGGCAATAACCGGACAAAGAGACAAGCAGAGAGCCAAGAGGTATGATGAGCTAGTGGAAGGTGACATAATCACTTTATGCAAGATAAGATCAAAGAGACCAAGCTAGTTACAAAGCTAGCTAGCAATCTTAGCAATCAAACCAAGTACTTAGCATGCTTTCTCATCCTACCACACCAAATTAAACACTTGTCCACCAAGATGATGTATGCCATGACCTAGTACCTTTAATAAAGCAACTTTATGTTAGATATTTTCACAATAATGCAAGATAGATTAAGCAACCAAGCAAGGAAAACACCAAACTCTCTCTTGTTTCTTCCATTCGACTTCTCCATAATTCCAAGGGGGAAATCCCACTTCCAACCATCATTTGATCTTGTAATAATTATGGTGAGTCTCATATTTCATAAAACCTATCTCCTCAAAATCTTAGCTCCAAATTCCTTTGTTTGCATTTTCAAAAAAATCAAGAAAGAGGAGCATGAATAGTGTTTCTTATGAACTAACTTGTTTTTTTTCTTGTTTTCATGGATGATATAGCAAGCTTAGCACACCTAAGGACCATACAAAGCTTAGTGAGGCTATTAAACACTCTAAGGAAGGTATAAGACTTGAAAACCCTTGGTGTTGTTTTGAGATTTTATAAGTTTTATGGATGATTTAGTGATTAGTATGTTATGGCATGCTTAGATCCTTGTTATTAGTTGTTATGATTATGATTTGGTTTATGAACCATGTAATGGTTAAGATGAGTTGTTAATAGACTAGTCATGATGTTTATTATATGTTGGGATGGTTGAATTGATCTTGGTTAGATCATAGTAAAGTGTAAAAACTTTGGAAAGCGCGTAAACATAGCCGTTATAATGTCCGATTTTACAATATCATGTTTTGTGTGCCATTTTTCATATCAAGACCCTACTGACCAGAAACCTTTTCTGCCATGATAGGATAGGTTATGTTATAAGCTTCGTTTTGATATAAGGAACGTGTGAAACGGACTTACGGTTTAGGAGTTACGGCCGGTTTACTAAAAGTAATTCGAATCCGTAAACGAAAGTTCGTAACTGTAATTGAACCCTCGTAAACTATGTAACGTCATGGCGAATCTTGGTAAATAAATACTAGAGGTAAAAAGGAAGGTGTGAAAGAAAACCGTATGTCAAAAGGATCGTTTTTCGATTTATTAAAAATGTTCGAGTCGAGGTTAAACGCGAACAAACCCCTAAAAGACGACTCTTTTATAACTTCGGTAAAACACTTAGAAAACGGGCGATAAAACTCGGAGTATAATATTGGTTCGTAACGATCAACCTTAGAACTCATATGACTAAAGTATGTCCCAAGTATAAGTGCAGTGACATGTCGTATTAACGAACGAATGTCGGGTCGGATCGGTGATAAAAGTAATCCACTAAAAGGGGTATAACGAGATAACTCGAGAACGAGTTTCGAATTAAGTATAACTTAACTTTTAATATGTTAAGTGATTAATCCCGAATGCCTTGGCTATTTATAGATCACCAAGCTGAACCGGGACCCGCTACCACTACCCCTTACCGTACTCGACTACCAGGCAAGTTTCAATTCCCTTCTTTTAGGCTGTTGTTGTGATTGAATAATATATATATATGATTGCTGATATACATATGCCATTGCATGCATGCCTACTTTCAAGTTGAATTGATACACTTGTTCCCTGAATGTTATTGTTGGCTTATAAGCTAGATAGTTATATATCAGTTATAAGCCGGTTATTGTAAGACCCTCATAGAAGGGCGTATATATCTTATTAATCAAAAATAGACCGGGAGTCAATATTCTTTGATATATCGAGATTACCTCGGAAGAAAATATTTAAGTAAATATTTTCTATTATTTGGGCGACGAATATTATTTGAATATTCGTTCGAGACTAATTATTTTAACGATCCTTACTTCAAATAATTATTTGAACGTAACTATTCAACGAATAATATTTCTCAATATTCATTCAGAGTCGAATTGATTATCGACTATTATTTCGAATATTCTTCTAAAGATGAGACTATTAAATGAATATTATTTTGGATATTCTTTTAGATTATTATTTTATTAAATAAATATTACTTTTGAATATTCATTTAAGATATTAAATACTTGATGAATATTATTTTAATATTCATCTGAAGCTTGATTTAATTATCGAATATTATCTCGAATATCCCTTAAGGCTTGGATTACTAAATGAATATTACTTGATATTCATTTAGGATATTATTCATTAAATGAATATTACTTTTGAATATTCATTTAAATTCCTAATTAATTATGAATATTACCTTAAATATTCTTTTCAGGTCTTATTAATTAATGAATATTGTTTTGAATATTCATTTAAATATTTATTTATTCAATAAATATTCTCCTGATATTTCTTCAGGGATTATTTTGAGAAATACTCTGATTTAAGACATTCTTTCATATTCCTAAATATTCTGTAAAATATTTTAATTCAATAAATATTCTCTGAATATTTATTCCATACTTAGAATAACCTCAATAAGGGTTATCTTCTTCGATTATTACGAAAAATATTTCGGAGTCATATTATTATTAATCTTATATCAAGAAAGGTTCTCAGACATCATTCTTCTTCGAGTCTATCTCCTTAATAATAAGGGAACCTTACTTGGAAAATGTTATTTATCTTGTCGACTTCCCGGTCATAAAGTATTCCCTTCACCCGCAACTCGGGTGCTGTTGACTTATTAAGTCGTTGCTTACCTTCTCATCTTTCGAGGGGTAAGATTACTGGAACAAGTTAATATCCGTTACCAAGTAATAGCTTGGGAGTTATTGGTAAATTTTCCTTTCCAACTAGATACGACTACTTTGTGAAGTCTTATCAACAAGTATTATACTTGGGGAAAGGGGGACGAACGTTACATTCAGAATCATGAATTCTATTTGAACTAGGAGTCGTGTAAGAGGCCGAGTAGCGCCGGTCCATCCCCTTTGGCCCAACCGTTGGCCGGGGAGAGCTAGTAAGGCGGTATACAAGTAAAGCCGTCAGTTCTTCCTTCTACCGGTAGTAAATCTAAATTGAGCTGTACGATCTCGACTAATCATCAAGATTGGAACAGCGGGCGCGGTGAATACTCCATCATTGGTTCATCATCCAAATTTATTTATTTCCTGCAACATGATTACTGTTGGCAGAGTTGGAAAAGGGTCATAACTGGAATTGCAACCTTTTCTTGCAAGTTCCTCTTCTTAATAACAATAAGAATATCTTGCTTACTTTGATGTAGCAGATATTTCTACAAACAATTACTTTAAGTTACCTTGTAACTTCATCGTTCATATTATACTGGCATCATTTCCGTAAATGCATGGCATATGGTTTGAAAGATACTTTTGAACTGTTATACTTTATCGTTCAGTTATATATTATTGTTGGTGGGCTATTGCTCACCCTTGCTTTATTATTATATCACAACAACAGCTAGACCAGATGACTCGCACAAGGCGCACTCGACGCGGGCGAGGACGATGAGACTACCAGAGCTGAAGAAGAAGCTATTGGTAGGGTATATTTATTCTTTCAGTACCAAGAATAGGGCCTAGTATAACTTATGTAAATGGATGGCAAAGAGTATGTATTATATTGAAATTCTTTTGGATTGTAAGAACTCATAATGTGATTAATAAAAATTTGATTGTTACTCTGATTTCATCTCTGGGACTATAACGGGTGTGTTTTATATTGTTGTGTTGGGTTATAGAGACGTAATTTATTTTATGTTAAGGAAAGTTCAATTGTTGTGGACAGACTTGGAAACCGTAACCACCGGATCCCGGACCCCGGATCTGGGGGTGTTACAGAAGTGGTATCAGAGCGTACGTTATAAACCCCAGAGATGAGGTGACGTTAAAACAATAAATTCAATAAGATAATAAGAACTCTTGCCAAGTTCATAGTCGGACTACTTAATGTAGTGATGACATATAAAACCCTTATGGGAACTCGTAAGTATAATGATAGTAACTTAGCCCGATATCGTATCGACGAGTAAGGCGACTGACCTTGAGGCATACGAGCAACAGCGCGATGATGCTTTATATGCTAAAGATCAGCGGGTAATTCGATGGAGTACCCTACTGGAGACCCGGAAGAGGTTCCAGCGGATAAGGAAAGTCCTGTTAGGATGAGGAGCTTACCCATGGGTAATGAGGGTCGCAGCCAGAATGACTGTGATGATTAAGATATGGTGCTCAGAAAAGTGAGTATAAAGAACCGAGATATTATTAAGAGATCTGAAGATGCATGTTGAATTCATAGCCGGACTGAGAAGTTCCAGGATTGACTTAAATGAAAAGGATGTTATGCCAGGAATGGTAAGCTTGTGTGGCACGCAGGATTGATAAGTACAGTTGAAAAGATAAAAGTGGAGGAAAGGTGACCGGAGACGGTGCCGAGTAGTCGATTAAGACTTATATGGAGTAAAGTTTTGGAAAGGTAGAAAGGTATCAAAGAAGAAGGCACTATGCCGGAAATTGCTAGAAAAGTAATGCTATTAGCCAACCCCTAAAATCATATATTTTTATTTTAGTGTGGCCAGTTGAGGCCAAGTCACGACGGACTATAAAGTGACTAGACCAGCAATGAAAAGACAAAGCAGGGTTGCTTCTAAGAAAGCACCGACTGCAAGGGCTTCTGATATAAAGGAAACATTAATGAGATCGTTTGAATCTTCTGCCGAACAACCCATGTTTTGATTTGGAATTCACTAGACCTTTTTGGGATAGGGTCACCCGTACTAAAGTGACTCATGTGTATATGGTTGTCCAAGATTTCGAGTAAAATGGAAGTGTAGTGACTTGAGATGTATGATGTTAGGGTATCATGAATACCATGAATATACTATGACGGAGGAAAGTAAACAATGAAGGTATATGAAGAGGGTATAGAAAAGGTCAGAAATTGAACAGGATGCTGTAGAAATTTTGTCTAAGACAAATACATTTGAAAAGAACGATAAGTACTAAGAGATTCACGTTGAACTCGACCAATATCTTCCAAAACATCCTTGCTGCCATTACCAAGTTCTGTAAGAGAGGAGATAGGCATACGTTGCCTTTTGGAAGGCCAAATAGGCTGACAACTATCTGAAAGAAGAGGATGGCATTAAGCCACCGATCGATTATCAAATGAGAATGATTGAAAAGAGACCTTTATTAAGGATAGGATATCCATAAATTAAGACAAACCCTAGGGAATGCACAAGGGGTGGCATTAACCCTAATAACGACATTATGACTTCAGATGATATGAGTTGGACTTGCTAAGGCAACAATGACCGGTAAGGAAAAAAAAAACATAGATATACCCTGTACCCAGAAAATACAGGAGGAAGGATGAGGATGACCTATGAAACCTTACAAGGAAAAAGGTAATATTCCGAACTTCAAAATGGAAGTTTGGTAAGGAATGTATGACATAGTAACAGTAATGCCAGATGAGGCATGTATGAGACCCTGAGGAAGTATGGATTGAACCTATAAAGGTTGAGATTATCCTAAGATAAGGAAAGAACTAAGAAGAGAAGTATCCTAAGTAGGATTGGGAATAAACGTGATAAAGTTCCCACGGGTAGGCGGAAGCAATGACTTATGGAGAAAGACCTTTAAATATATTTTTCTCCATCAGCAGAGCTTAAGGGAGAATGCTTTCACCCAAAAATGATGGGAATGAGGTAGAAATGTTTGAATTGGAATATATCCAAGGAACAAGGATTACCGGAAATTATTATTATTATCATGAAAGGCCAATGAGGTGGCCGACAGTCTAAGTATAAAGGAATAATTATAAATGTTCATACCGAAGAAACAAAATGATATTTGGAAAGACCTTGAAGGTCATTTTGGAGTGGAGGAAGTTACATTCCTTTTGATGATTGTGCAAGAATCGAAGGTAATAATAGTTTAAGTAAAGATTCGATTCCTGATGGAGTCTTAAGCATATTACGTACCTTAGAAGGTCCCGTTTTGACGCAAACCAGGACCATGATACAAAAATTGACGAAGTAAACCGTTAAGTTTCCAGTCTTTTATGGAAGATGCACAAATGATAGTTTCATCAACCGGACCTAGCTGCGATGCCTGAAACTCTTCTGCAATTCTATCTACTTCATGTTATATCTACATCAAGTTCAGGAAGTGTTCCTTATGGATAAGGAATAGTGATTACCTTGTCTCCCTAAGGGATTTGAAACCCGTAGGGTTAGATATTAATGCACTACGTAAACAACAAGTGATGGTGATTCTTCTAAGAAAGTAGATGACAATGTAAAGATAAAGAAAGTGCTGCCATTGATTAACTAAATGGCATGTTGATGAATGACAAGCAAGTTTGTGTTAGTGTACTTCTGCACAAACAAGATAGAGAATATGAGGTCGATAATTCGTGATGCTAAAACGTATTCCAGTAGAAAGAATTAATGAGACTTGGAGGGAAGGGCGGTTGAGCCCAAGACTTATTGGGCCACTTGAGAGTTTAAAGTGTTCGGACGGCGGTATTCGAGCCAGCCTTACCCCCAAAATTATAGCACGGTCATAACGGGTTTTCATGTGGCCAGGCTACGCCAGTAAAATGCAGATGTTCAACAGATGATAGGAGTACGAGCATGTAGATATACGACCTGGTCTGACTTACGAAAGACAACCTGTGGAAAACCACGGATAGAAAAGAACAAGTAATGAGAAACAAAGTTGGCAGAAGTAGATTATATGAATCTAAGTTAAAGGAATCGGGCCAGATTCATTTCGGAAAGTTTAAATTGAAATAACGTGATGATTATAGAATAAATGAGACGGAATACCGATAAGGAGGTACCAAGTGCAAAAAGGTGTCTCAATAAAGAGGTGAAGGTGAAATTAAATAATAGAAATGAGTAAGAATCATATAATAAGAAGGATGTGATTGATAAAGAAAAGGCTGGGAAAGCAACTATGGAATGAGAAGCAAGGAATGTTATGAATGGGTTTCTAATGAATTCTCAGGATGACAACCTGATAGTGTCAATATTATAGTTATGAAAAAGCTAGTAACATGATATGGGATGTCAGTACTAATGATGTCAAGTGAGAAATCTAAGATTTAACCTGAAAGGTTGAAGGATTTCCCGAATGTGAGTATCGCTAAGATTGAACAAGAGTATTTGTCCATAGAATAATGGACAAAGCAGCAAGATATGTTGGCACGTGAGATTGCGATCAAATAGTATTGGATATAATTATGATTAATTTCTTCTTTGATAAACCTCTATAGTTCAGAGGTAAATTCTGAGTATGATATTCTACAATCATGAAAGCTTTCTATAATCCTTTAGAACTCTTTTCTCTTCTTTTCTCTTATTCATCTTCTTTATGAATTGAGAAGAACAACCCTTTTAGGAGGGGAGGTACTGCTACGTGACTATCTGTCTATGTGATAGAAGTCTAAGTGGAATACCATGACTTGTTTAATTGCTTGTCAAGTACTAAAGGCTGGCCCCCTTCTGTACTAACTATGCAATATAACAAATGTTCAATTGATCATAGTGATCTCTCAATAAATCTTTCCACTTATATATATGGATCGAGATTGCGAAGATTAAAGCAATCAGGAAATGCACAGTACGAGCGAGGTTACCTCCGAATTCGTAGGGTGATAGTGATACCAATGTTACTGCAGGTATCAATAAGGATAAGACTGAGTAAGAGTATAACCCGGATAGTGAGTTGTACGAAAAGTAGCAACGTTGATGGAAAAAGGATACAGTATGGATTGTAGCACTAGAAGATGTGCTGAGGAAGGGTAGAACGACTCTTTGCTTCCTACCTGATTCCGGGACGGAATCCTTTTAAGGAGGGGAGACTGTAAGAACCCCAAATTTTGGATATAATTAAAACTTTTTATTAAGTAATGATAAAATGAAGAACAATGATTCCGACAACTAGGTCACCAGCTCTAATGAATGGTGGTTTCAAAGAACAATGATTGTAATGAATGGATATTGCTTTGGACAATGATCCTGATGCATTGGTATATTGTCAGAATAGAGTAATTCGATGGTTGAGAACCTAGATAAGAATAATCTACCATCCAGGAAGGAGCTAATGGATCCTTGAAAGGAAATGAGTACGTGCATAGTGTTTCCTGTACGTGCATAGTAATTTGGTGGATGAATAGTGATTTTGTAAGTTGGAAAACTTTTCACGCCACCCTATGTACGGGACGTGATATGGAGGTTTCGAAGTCATATTAGTAATACGTGGAGGAAATAAGTGAATGCAGAGACGATCGGAATTCAGAAATTCCAAATTCTTTTTCGGTATAATATTTGACCGGACAGTGGATTAAATATTATTATAATCCAAGAATTGAGATATTAACTTTGAGGATTTGATATTTTGGGATGTTATTATATTTGATTTAAGAATGAAGGTAAGAAACCACTAAGGAGTGGTTATGGCTACAATGTAATTATTGATATTTGGAAAGAATGAATGGAATTCGACCTTATTATGTTTATGTCTTGAAGAATGCTAAAGGGTGACAACATAGGTAAGAATAATCTATCTTCTAAGGAAATAAGATATGGCAATTTCAAGTAAGAGAATACCCTCATGTCATCCAGATCGATAACGATTAATCCAGTAGTTCCGTAAAAAGGTTAAGGAACGATCGAAAGAGAATACGGACAATTGTACCACCCTAAGAGAACAAGTAAAGAATACAGAATGAATAGTGTTGTGGTGGGAGTATATAATAATATGAGACGACACTATAAAGAAGTATTCGGAACGGATTTCCGAGTTCGTATTAGTGATCCAGGGGGAAAATAAGTGTATGTAAAAGCTGTCGGATTCTGAAAAACCGCACTTTTATTTTCTCCGAGAGTTCCCTGGACACTGATAGCCTTAAGTATTTAACGAATGGATTTAAGGAATATAAATTGTAAAGTTGGAATGAAAGATGGAGAATGAAAGTATTAATATTAAAGAGGATTCCCGGTAAACCCAAATTAGAAATCCGTGAAATATTCCTACGAACGATCAATCGAAACGGGCAATAACCGGACAAAGAGACAAGCAGAGAGCCAAGAGGTATGATGAGCTAGTGGAAGGTGACATAATCACTTTATGCAAGATAAGATCAAAGAGACCAAGCTAGTTACAAAGCTAGCTAGCAATCTTAGCAATCAAACCAAGTACTTAGCATGCTTTCTCATCCTACCACACCAAATTAAACACTTGTCCACCAAGATGATGTATGCCATGACCTAGTACCTTTAATAAAGCAACTTTATGTTAGATATTTTCACAATAATGCAAGATAGATTAAGCAACCAAGCAAGGAAAACACCAAACTCTCTCTTGTTTCTTCCATTCGACTTCTCCATAATTCCAAGGGGGAAATCCCACTTCCAACCATCATTTGATCTTGTAATAATTATGGTGAGTCTCATATTTCATAAAACCTATCTCCTCAAAATCTTAGCTCCAAATTCCTTTGTTTGCATTTTCAAAAAAATCAAGAAAGAGGAGCATGAATAGTGTTTCTTATGAACTAACTTGTTTTTTTTCTTGTTTTCATGGATGATATAGCAAGCTTAGCACACCTAAGGACCATACAAAGCTTAGTGAGGCTATTAAACACTCTAAGGAAGGTATAAGACTTGAAAACCCTTGGTGTTGTTTTGAGATTTTATAAGTTTTATGGATGATTTAGTGATTAGTATGTTATGGCATGCTTAGATCCTTGTTATTAGTTGTTATGATTATGATTTGGTTTATGAACCATGTAATGGTTAAGATGAGTTGTTAATAGACTAGTCATGATGTTTATTATATGTTGGGATGGTTGAATTGATCTTGGTTAGATCATAGTAAAGTGTAAAAACTTTGGAAAGCGCGTAAACATAGCCGTTATAATGTCCGATTTTACAATATCATGTTTTGTGTGCCATTTTTCATATCAAGACCCTACTGACCAGAAACCTTTTCTGCCATGATAGGATAGGTTATGTTATAAGCTTCGTTTTGATATAAGGAACGTGTGAAACGGACTTACGGTTTAGGAGTTACGGCCGGTTTACTAAAAGTAATTCGAATCCGTAAACGAAAGTTCGTAACTGTAATTGAACCCTCGTAAACTATGTAACGTCATGGCGAATCTTGGTAAATAAATACTAGAGGTAAAAAGGAAGGTGTGAAAGAAAACCGTATGTCAAAAGGATCGTTTTTCGATTTATTAAAAATGTTCGAGTCGAGGTTAAACGCGAACAAACCCCTAAAAGACGACTCTTTTATAACTTCGGTAAAACACTTAGAAAACGGGCGATAAAACTCGGAGTATAATATTGGTTCGTAACGATCAACCTTAGAACTCATATGACTAAAGTATGTCCCAAGTATAAGTGCAGTGACATGTCGTATTAACGAACGAATGTCGGGTCGGATCAGTGATAAAAGTAATCCACTAAAAGGGGTATAACGAGATAACTCGAGAACGAGTTTCGAATTAAGTATAACTTAACTTTTAATATGTTAAGTGATTAATCCCGAATGCCTTGGCTATTTATAGATCACCAAGCTGAACCGGGACCCGCTACCACTACCCCTTACCGTACTCGACTACCAGGCAAGTTTCAATTCCCTTCTTTTAGGCTGTTGTTGTGATTGAATAATATATATATATGATTGCTGATATACATATGCCATTGCATGCATGCCTACTTTCAAGTTGAATTGATACACTTGTTCCCTGAATGTTATTGTTGGCTTATAAGCTAGATAGTTATATATCAGTTATAAGCCGGTTATTGTAAGACCCTCATAGAAGGGCGTATATATCTTATTAATCAAAAATAGACCGGGAGTCAATATTCTTTGATATATCGAGATTACCTCGGAAGAAAATATTTAAGTAAATATTTTCTATTATTTGGGCGACGAATATTATTTGAATATTCGTTCGAGACTAATTATTTTAACGATCCTTACTTCAAATAATTATTTGAACGTAACTATTCAACGAATAATATTTCTCAATATTCATTCAGAGTCGAATTGATTATCGACTATTATTTCGAATATTCTTCTAAAGATGAGACTATTAAATGAATATTATTTTGGATATTCTTTTAGATTATTATTTTATTAAATAAATATTACTTTTGAATATTCATTTAAGATATTAAATACTTGATGAATATTATTTTAATATTCATCTGAAGCTTGATTTAATTATCGAATATTATCTCGAATATCCCTTAAGGCTTGGATTACTAAATGAATATTACTTGATATTCATTTAGGATATTATTCATTAAATGAATATTACTTTTGAATATTCATTTAAATTCCTAATTAATTATGAATATTACCTTAAATATTCTTTTCAGGTCTTATTAATTAATGAATATTGTTTTGAATATTCATTTAAATATTTATTTATTCAATAAATATTCTCCTGATATTTCTTCAGGGATTATTTTGAGAAATACTCTGATTTAAGACATTCTTTCATATTCCTAAATATTCTGTAAAATATTTTAATTCAATAAATATTCTCTGAATATTTATTCCATACTTAGAATAACCTCAATAAGGGTTATCTTCTTCGATTATTAAGAAAAATATTTCGGAGTCATATTATTATTAATCTTATATCAAGAAAGGTTCTCAGACATCATTCTTCTTCGAGTCTATCTCCTTAATAATAAGGGAACCTTACTTGGAAAATGTTATTTATCTTGTCGACTTCCCGGTCATAAAGTATTCCCTTCACCCGCAACTCGGGTGCTGTTGACTTATTAAGTCGTTGCTTACCTTCTCATCTTTCGAGGGGTAAGATTACTGGAACAAGTTAATATCCGTTACCAAGTAATAGCTTGGGAGTTATTGGTAAATTTTCCTTTCCAACTAGATACGACTACTTTGTGAAGTCTTATCAACAAGTATTATACTTGGGGAAAGGGGGACGAACGTTACATTCAGAATCATGAATTCTATTTGAACTAGGAGTCGTGTAAGAGGCCGAGTAGCGCCGGTCCATCCCCTTTGGCCCAACCGTTGGCCGGGGAGAGCTAGTAAGGCGGTATACAAGTAAAGCCGTCAGTTCTTCCTTCTACCGGTAGTAAATCTAAATTGAGCTGTACGATCTCGACTGATCATCAAGATTGGAACAGCGGGCGCGGTGAATACTCCATCATTGGTTCATCATCCAAATTTATTTATTTCCTGCAACATGATTACTGTTGGCAGAGTTGGAAAAGGGTCATAACTGGAATTGCAACCTTTTCTTGCAAGTTCCTCTTCTTAATAACAATAAGAATATCTTGCTTACTTTGATGTAGCAGATATTTCTACAAACAATTACTTTAAGTTACCTTGTAACTTCATCGTTCATATTATACTGGCATCATTTCCGTAAATGCATGGCATATGGTTTGAAAGATACTTTTGAACTGTTATACTTTATCGTTCAGTTATATATTATTGTTGGTGGGCTATTGCTCACCCTTGCTTTATTATTATATCACAACAACAGCTAGACCAGATGACTCGCACAAGGCGCACTCGACGCGGGCGAGGACGATGAGACTACCAGAGCTGAAGAAGAAGCTATTGGTAGGGTATATTTATTCTTTCAGTACCAAGAATAGGGCCTAGTATAACTTATGTAAATGGATGGCAAAGAGTATGTATTATATTGAAATTCTTTTGGATTGTAAGAACTCATAATGTGATTAATAAAAATTTGATTGTTACTCTGATTTCATCTCTGGGACTATAACGGGTGTGTTTTATATTGTTGTGTTGGGTTATAGAGACGTAATTTATTTTATGTTAAGGAAAGTTCAATTGTTGTGGACAGACTTGGAAACCGTAACCACCGGATCCCGGACCCCGGATCTGGGGGTGTTACAGTCCTCATGTTCTTCCTGACAGGTTTTGTTCCTTCACAGTGAACCTTTAGATTGTCCCATATCTCCTTAGCAATTTTACAAGAGAGAACATAGTTAGTGAGAACATAATCAAGACTGTTGAACAGTATGTTTATAACTTTAGCATCCTTAAGAACGTTCTCCTTTTCCTTATCTGTCCATTCAGATTTAGGCTTCTCTGCTGTATGTTCTGGAACAACTTTTCCTTCGACGGTTGCTTAAGGAACAAGCCTTGTTGGAACAAAAGGCCCATCTCTGATTCTGTCAAGATAATCAGGATCTATTGCTTCCAGGTGATGCAACATCTTCACTTCCCATAGAGTATATTCATTTCTCTTGAGCATAGGGATCTTAGTATTACCATCCTAATAACCAGACATGATTGCAGATCTTTATGATTATTCGAAATAAACCTGCTCTGATACCAATTGTTAACTCGAATAACTTGTAGAAGGGGGGGTTGAATACAAGTTATATAATCGTGTCTGATTTTTGCTTGATTAGATGAACAAGAACAAACGAATGAATCAAACTTTGTTTGTATTAAAATAAATCAAATACAAACTCTACCAAAGGTGTACAATACCTTTAGCAGCTGCTAACAATACAAATCTCTCTCTCTGTTTGTTTCGAACTCTCGAATACAAACCTTATACAGAGCTTCACACAATATGCACTCTACAATTCTCAATTCGCTCTTTTTACAATGATATTAAGAGAGTATTTATAATGCTACCTATAAACTAATAACAGAATTATAATCTATCTATAACAATGTTCTACCGTCCAGTTGATAGTTTCCATCAATAGAGAATTCGTTTCCTTCACGATATCTTCTTGCTTGTTCTCCAAAACAAAGATCCTGTTTTATAGCACTTGCCAGTTTCTCTAGCATCCATAATGACATCATCAATAACACGACTGATATCAGGATTTCACATTGCATCAGGATCTGATCATCCCATCAGTATTTGATCAGGATCTGACTTGCTATATCAGGATCTGCTCTTAGTTCCTGAAATGTAGTCATTGACGCACTGTTCCTTGACTAACCTCCACAGATTACTATCTAACACATATATCCTATACAAAGTGCTAAATCCTTTATAAGATCAGGATATACAAGAAGTATTAGCAAAATTCTATTCTCAACATCACAACTTATGAATTATTCCTAACATCATTTTTCTTTAAGAGTGAGTATATTTTTTCGACATATATAAGAAGAAATAGCTTATGTAAACCTGAAAAATCATTTACACATTCATGTTGTGTACTTTAGGGTTCTGAATGAAAATTACATGATATTGAATCGTGTACCCGAAATTAGAACAGAAAAATAGCTTATGTACCTTACAAATCGTTTTGTACATTCATGTCGTGTAACTTGAACGAAATAACATGATATTGAATCGTGTACCGAAATTATAACACAAAATGACATTAAACTACATGAATTTTTTCGCAATTAACTCTGTAAAAAATTCGCAATTAAAATGTGAAAGATGATTAGTTTAAAATTCATTCTAATGTTTCAATTGGTTGATGCTAGTTTTTTTAACCAAATTATTTAATACTTTACATAACTTAAATTTTGAATATGTATTTAGAATAATGTGCTAAATAGTTTTATATTGTTAACAATTGTTAATTCTTGATTTTGATTGTACCTTATGTTTTTGAATTGGGAGTTTGAGATATCAAAATATCTATTATAAATTTATAGACGCATATATTAGTGTATTATTTTCAAATTAAATAATTATTTTATTTAGAATGAAATTATTATGTAATCACTGAATAACATCGACAACCCAACACTGTTAAAAATATTTTTCTATAGGCACGCCTAATAATGTAAACAAATCAGTGTAATGTGGTAAGGATTGATGCCTAGAATTTAGTAAGTCGCAAAATTATTGGAGTTCGCCACTGAATATTCTAATGGGAATTAACTCTAGGATAATCTGGACTGGGGATGATGATAACCTAAATCGTTTTCTATTTTTTTATTAATTTTATTAGACAATTAAAACACGAAACATACGATACATATAAAAAATCAAAATAAAAAGATAATCTATCTAAATATAGTATGTCATATAATAAAAAGATATTAAGTAGTACCTTAACCGAAAATTGATATGATTTAGGAATGAGGAGAATTGATGCATACACTTAATTTATCAAAGTTGGAGGTCTGATGGGGAATAGGAAATAAGCGGCCCTTAATGTTTAAATTGATATAATAATTATATTTTTTATTTTATAAGAAATTTATTTTATATAAATTGTTTATTAGTTAATCATTAAAATAAAAATTAGTAGTTATTATGTTTAGTTAATTGATATGAAAAAATAAAAATCAACTGTTATTGAGTGTAACTTGAGTTGAGTTTAATCTTGGATGAAACGTAGAATCAAGATCCAATAGAGAAACATGTTACATTAAGTTTAGTTGGTCTAAAATTTAGTAGATTTTGATTGATGTTAAAATAATTAACAATTTTGTGAACGGTTAACTAAATATATGGTAGATTCGGGTATCCTTTATTATAATAAGGATGTTCAAAAACCATTCATAGCTAAAAGATGTATAAACATATGTAATATATTGTTATGTGGATTTATAGAAAATAATATTTACGATTAGTAGAAAATTTTTTAAAATTAAAAACCTTGTGATATACGAAGTTATTAAATCAAGATATTACTATATTTAAATTTAATTTAATCGCGATTAGTAAATTAGAATAAGTATGGTAAATAATAAAAAATTTGTATATGATTGATTGATTTAAAGTTTAGAAGTAAATTCTGATTGAGTCTAAAATAATTTTAATTTTTTGATTGGTAATTTATTCACCAACCAATAATAATATTCTTCTAGCGTATATTTGATAATTAAAGTAATTAAAAATGTATGTAATATTCATTTATGTGAATTTACTAATTTTTTTATTAAAAAATTCTGAATAAATATATTTTTGAGTCTTTAAAAAAATCGAGTCTTTCAAGATATGGATTTTATCCAAGCTATTTAAAATTTGATTCAAATCCGATTTTGTAGTGTTGGGTTATATGCATTTATTAAATAATTTTATTAACAAATTATGAATAGATATATTTTTTAACTTTTTAAAAAATCAAAATTTTGACGGTATGGATTTTATCCAAGTTATTTAAAATCTGATTTCAAATCCGATTTTTTTAGTATGGTTGTTCCAATTAATGAAATAAATTAATAATATTATAATCACAAATAACTTACTGATTACTTTTTTTAGCTAAAAGGTATATAGTTTCAAACTAAAATATCTCATTTTCTCCTAAATAATAACTAACCAATTACCTTTTTTAGCTATTACCTTTTCTAACTTTTTTAACTAAAATATCTTTTTTTTCCAATTAATATTAATTATGATTAATTAACAAATTTAATTCGAAATATATAATAGTATATCGTGATTAATTTCAAATTAAATTTGTGATTTTCTAGTAAATATTTTTTGATTTTAAAAATATGTATTTATGAATATGTTTAATAAAACCATTATTATATTTAAATTAGAAGTGTTAACTAACCATGGTTAAAGAGGTAGGTTGATATTGTAAACAAGGAAAACTTTTAATATAACATGATTGGTGTAATATTCAGTGTAACAGCCCCAAATCCGGGGTCAGGGATTTAGAGTAGTCACGATCCATTTACTCCTTGCCTTACCTGTATTACTCGCAATGTTCATAATTCACCTGCTCATGACCCCACAATAAATGTCTCTCTCTCACACACACAGGTTAGAGTCTCAGAAACGACACAATACAACAACTGCGGAATAATTAATTTTTATTACAATACCCAAATGCCTTTTGAATTTGTCATTGATACAACTTCTAAGTAATGTTACATTACCAACTTAGCCTTCTGATGCTCACAATCCTCTCATACCATTCAAATCTATACATAAGATGAATACCAAAAGCTGCAGCCTGATTCGACTAGTTCGTACTACTCTCGGGATCACTGCTAGAAACTGTTTATGGAAATGCCTTGCGGGGTATGTGCCGTCCCATTGGCATCCTGCTTCATTGCTATAAAATATATATAAAACAATAGCAAGAGTGAGCGATAGCTCAGCAAGGTAATGAAAGTACGGCATAATTCCGCCTTTAATACAAACCCAAAATATATAGCGGGTATAAGACAATAATTGTCCAAAATATCTTGATACTGAAATTATTCCCTTAACGGAATATATTCAAAATCAGTACTATCATAGTACTTCAAATATCATTATCATAATATCTCTGCAAACTTTTATTATTCATACTATGAACAAAGTTCTAGTATAATATATAAGATGAAGTTATAAGGTAATTCAATATAACCTTTCCGTAAAATATCTGCTATATAAAATATAAGCAGAATATCAACATATAACTTAAAAGATGAAGTTATAAGGTGATTCAATATCAACAACCTCCTTATCACAGCTCATGTTATGTAAGGTATCAACAGAGTCATAAAATATAAGATAAAAGATGAAGTTACAAGGTGATTCATTGTAACGTCAGTTTTGAACACTTTTTAAACCCTGCCAACACTTATCGGTCACCCAGCCATAGCTTTCCGATCGGGGTGCTCCCGATAATGTTGCAGAAAATATCCAAATTTGGATGATGAACTAATACTGGAATATTCACCGCGCCAGCTGTCCCAACCTTACGATGATCAGTCGCAGATTGTACAACACAGAAATGGTTTTACTACCGGTAGAAGGAAGAACTGACGAATATACTTGTCTACCGCCCTCTAGATCTCCCTGGCCAACGGTTGGGCCTAGGGATGGACCAGCGCTACTCGGCCTCTTACACGACTCCTAGTTCGAATAGAATCCATGACTCTAAAACGTAAAGTTCGTTCTCCTTTCCCCAAGTATACACTTGTTGATAGGACTCCACAAAGTAGTCGTGTCTAATTGGAAAGGAACATTCACCAATATTTTCCAAGCTGTTTGCTTGTTAATGGATATCAACTTGTTCCATCAATCTTACTCCTCGAGTGTTGAGGAAGTAACAAAGACTCATTTTGATTTGTAGCAACTAAGTTGCGAGTGAAAATAATTCTTTCAAAAGTTTATGACCGGGCAGTCAACCATAATAAATAACAGTCTCTCAGGTAAGGTTCCCTATATTTTGGAAGTTTGAGCGAGCATTTAAATCTTCTTAAAAGATAGATTTAAATGGAAAACAGAGTTTGGGAACCTCCTTTTGATAAAATAATCATAATAAAACTCAGAACTATTCTTCATAATTATTGAAGGTCAAAGATAAATTTCAAATAAGATAAATCATTTTTAAAACTAGTTTAAAAAAGTATTTAATAAATATCCAAATAGCATTTATTAAATCATAATTGTTTAATGAATATTTTTAGTCAAAGTAATTGCTCATAATTAACCCTCAAATGAATATATAAAATAATATTCCCTTAATAAATAAATCCATAACTGAATATTCCAAAATAATATTCATAAAATAATTAAAACCCTAAATGAATATTCAAAAATAATATTCATTAAATAAATAAAATCTTAAATGAATATTCAAAATAATATTCTTTTAATAAATAAAACCTTAAATGATTATTCAAAATAATATTCATTAAATAAATAAAACTTTAAATGAATATTCAAAAATAATATTCATTTAATATAAAATAATAAAATAATATTTATCCGATATCTGTATCGGAAAAATAATCTACAAGATATACAGAAATATCAACTCCCGATCTAAGATAAAGAATCATACGCCCTTCACTAAGGGCATTTGCAAAACCCGGCTTATAACTAATATCTCATACTTAGCTTATAAGCCAATTGTCAAATCGTAAATCAAGCATCACAATATATATACTTTCGAAAACAGTTATACCTTCCATTAGCATATATAACAGAAATAATATTCAAATAGTATTTCTCGACTGAGATAATACTCAAATGATATCATATTCAAATAACAGTCCTCGAATGGTTTCCAAGTAATTAATACTTTATGGAAATATAATTAATGTTTATAAATAACATTCCTCAAAATAAATAATAATCTACCGCTAGAATCCCTCTGGGTTTCCACGACTATCTCTATATCTCAAAATATCGACTCCCGGTTTACAGTCGAAAACAATGAATATTCTCTTATCTCTAGAGCTACAAGGTATACCGGTTCATAATTACTTAACTCATAAGATCATATTTAAACCAAAGGTCAAATTCTATTTCAACAGGAAATAAGATATATCACAAAATTGTACAACTTTATACATGGTAAAAGAAGTTTTATAATCAATACTTCAAAGTATAGATTTAGAAAACTTGCCTGATGCTTGAGAAGTGATAGGGGTTCGCGACAATGTCGGACAATCAGGACAAGGTAAAAGAAAACATACGATTAATCCCCTAGATAATCCACTTATAACTCAATGCTTAAACACGTGAGCGAAACGCAACCAAGGCATTACTAGCTTGCTTTAGGCTCATACTAAGTCCATGTTAATCGACAATTACTTAAGTCGAAGATTCGCTTTAGAAATCGGATCGCGTTTTGCCCGTTTTACTAAGTGGTTTTCAAAGTTATAACCAAGTACTTCTCTAAGGGGTTCCTTCGCACTTAACCTTGATTCAAACATTTTTATAAAATCGAAAAATAATCCTTTCGACATGAAGTCTTCTCTCATATCTTCATTATGATCTCTAGTATTTAATTACTAAGATTCGCAATCGAATATCTCATTTTAAAGGGGTTCAATTGAAGTTACGAACTCGCCCTTACGTTTACGAACCGCTTTTACGGTTTTGACCATATCTCCTAAACCGTAAATCAAAATGCTACGATTCTTTAGCCAAAATGATCTATGAATCAAGATCTACAAGTTCATGGTAGGTGCTCGACCTTGACAGAAATTTAAAGTTTCAGAAATGTTCTATTTTTAACTCCTAAGTAAATTTTGACATTACGACGGCTTAAAAACGAATAATCCAATTTTCAACCAACCCAAATAGACATTCAATCACTACCCAACACTCATGGACACTATTTATCATCTTCCTCACTGCCTCAACAATTCTTGGAGCCACAACAATTATTTTTACATGCTCCTAACACCCACATAACAGACATGCTCTAAATCATGCATACAACTCATAAACACCATCAAGTCTCATATAAAACTCAAAGGTGGGTTAAGGGTTTACCTTCTTGGAAGCTCTAGAAACACTATCAAGTGTTTATAAATACTTAACAAGCCTTATATAGTCCTTATATAGCTTAAACCTTAAGAACAAAACAAGAAAACAACTTGGTAATTTCGGAGTTACTATTCACCTCTTCGAAGAACTGCAAAAACGATGGCCTTACCATGCTTTTCTGGACGAGGCTCATGAGAAAGAGTTGTATAGAATCTCAATACCTTTCCAACAAGCTATAGAACACAAAATTTCATTGAGAAATGAGGGAGATATGGCCGTTTTACTCAGCTGATGTCTTGGTTGGCCGAGAGCAAGGAAGAGTTTTGTGATGTTTGGCTCTCTTTTTCTCTTGTATAATGTATACCTATATCCTTATTCATCCTCATCCTCTTTTAACGAGGTGTTATCCCCTTATTGGCCTTCTAGATTACCTTATCTTTACTTAACAAAGTGCAAGTAGATCCTCCACCTTTAGTTTGTTTGTTCCTTCTCCACTTTGGTTTCAAAGTCTTGCACCAATTGGATTCCCCTTTGTCTTTTTAATAAAATCCATATGTTACAACTTATATGTTGCACTTTAATGCTCTAGTGTGGCACAATCCCTCAAACAAATATTAATTCCAATATTCCTTGTTTGTTCCCTTTATTTCTTATTTTCAGAAAAATGTTCTCAATCCCTTTAACTCTAGGATTTTATTCTCAATTCTATTTCATCCTCATAATATATCCTCCCTTGAACTTCTAATATTTAATATCTTTAATTTATAATCCAATTATTATATTCTTGACTTTCCTGTCAATGATGGACTAAACAATGCTTGGATTCTCTGAATTCTAACTTCGTTCACATACATTCATTCTCTCTGTACTTCACTAGTACATTCTTGTTCTTCTGTAATTATTATTGTGAGTACTTCTAACTCACTTCTCATCTCTCGTCTAGGGTACATCAACTTATCTCTTGGACGATAGATTATTCTTATCTATATCGTCAATCATTGAATTCCGTTGTTCAGAAAATACACATATGTATCGGGATCATTATCCATAGAATATCCATTCATTACAATTCTTGTTCATTGAAATCATTATTCACTGATGTACTTAACCGTAATAAGAAAAGTTTTAATTCTACCAAAAATTTGGGTTATTACATTTAGGAATTAGCTTTGATTGGTTCTAAAATAATTCATAATTTCTGATTGGCTAACTGTACATTGGTAGACTCATGTATTATAATAAAGGATTTGGACAATATTATAACCCAAATGAAATTAACAAAATAATCTTTAATCTAGTAATGGATTAACAATTACTTTCCAATTAAAACTACACATAAACAAAAGAAAGAAGAAATTGACCATTTTTACATTAAAAATTCTATTCGATTTACGAAATTTATTTATATTTCGTTTTTATTATCAAAATACCCTTCTTATTATTTGATGATAATTCTAGTAACAACCATATACAATTTTAATAATAAATAAGAACCGTTAGATAGTAAAATAAATAGATGAAAAACGATGGATCTAGCATTAAAAATATTTTATTTTTGCATGTAAACTAAAAAATGTATTTAGATTGAAATACAAAAACGTGTATGTCAATAATTTAAATCATATATAATTTGGTTATCTATATTAAATAGGATTATCAATGTAGGTCTTCAACACTAAATATAATTAATGTAAAATTCATAATTATATTTTCTCTTGAGATTCTGAGTGTTTCCATTTTGATAATAATTGTTAAATCATTACTACTCCCTTTGTCCCTCTCATCTCTTTACATGTTTTCAGCATTGATTGGCATGCATTTTAAGGTGTAAATAAAGTATAGTTCCATAACTTATATTTAATATTTTCTTTTTTTGAATAAAAGTTTAAACATTAAATTTTTATTTAGAAGAAAAAAAATTACGAAATTATACTTTTTAATAGTATTAAAATGCGTGCCACGTCCCCGTCCCCCAATGTAAACAATTGAGGGGGACGGTAGGAGTAAATTAAAGATAATTTTATGAGTTTCACGTGAGCGGTAAAATCATCCAAATCTGATTTTTAGATCTCGAGATAGAGCGCAAATAGTAAATATAAACTTTTTTTAACATTAATAAAAAAAACTAAGTAAAATTCAATTGTATCCTTTTCTAATTATATCCTTTTCATATTATAATTTCCTTTTTAAAATTAATTCCATTACAACCTTTTTTAATTATATCTTTTTTAGATTATAACTTTTTTTAATATAATATACTCTTGATCGTCTATTTTTAAAAATATTAGATTCGACGATTAAGATTATTTTGGTAGTACAGTGACTAAACCAAAGGTAGTAGAGTGACCATACCAAAATTATGGTAATATAGTGACCAAACCAAAGGTAGCACAGTGACTAAACCAAAATTATGGATAAGATCCCTGTTACGCTTATCTATACTATATTATAAAAGACGAAACATTAAAAGTTTTGTAATCTATTTTTTGGTACGGTACGGTATGGTACGGTACTTATCTTATTTAATTGTTTTACTTTATTATCCTTAATTAATTTATTATTTTCTCAAAATATTACACGCAACTCTTTCCAACACTTCTCCTAAATGGTAACTAACCAATTACTTTTTTTTAACTTTTCTAACTAAAATATCTTCTTTCCTAAAATAGGGTCGTTCTAATTAATAAAAATTAAAATTAAAATTACTAATAACTAACGGATTACCTTTTCCAGCTAAAAGGTAATATCTTTTCTATATTTTCTAACTAAAATATCTCATTTTCTCCTAAATAATAACTAAACAATTACCTTTTTCAGCTATTACCTTTTCTAACTTTTCTAACTAAAATCTTTTCTTTCCAAATATATGATCGTCCTAATTAATGAAATAAAGTAATAACCTAATAATGTTATAATTACTAATAACTAACTGATTACCTTTTCAGCTAAAAGGTAATATCTTTTCTATATTTTCTAATTAAAATATCTTATTTTTAAACTTGATTTTTTACTTAATTATCCTTATTTAAATATTTATTATTAGTAAAAACATGTAGTTCTGTTTTATAAAATAAAAATATTATAGTTACCAATAAATAACTAAATATCTTTTGGTTCTAATAACCAATTATCTTTTGTTCCTATTATATCCTTATATTACTCGACTAAAAAAACTTATTCAAGCAATTTTTTCAAACTTTCTGAATGAGTTAAACCACTATTTTAATATGTTAATTACCAAATATTAATGTTATAAGATTTATTTACTCAAATATCTAATTTGGCCAATTTACTAATTTTTTTGAAACCGCTAATTTTTAGACACGGCCAAAATTTTAACAAAAAAAAGGCCAAAGTTAAAAAAAGAAAAACAAGCATACAATTATTACAAAAGTTGATCAATTTCAAACGACAACGATCCGAATCGATCCGTTCTCTTTTTTAGAAAAAAATTCATTTCAAATGGTTAATAATGAAAACAATAGTAACAATACTAAAACAAGCAGCAGCATAATAGTAGTAAGACCGTAACACTAGTAAGACAACTTGCAAGTAGACTTGTTATGTAATGCTAACATAGATGTAGTAGTAATGGGTTATTCATTTCACGGGGCACATAAAATTGAGGTTGTATTCATGACATTGGTGAGGGATCAAGTCCCGTCATAACATAAGAGTTAATTATTTTTATGCAGGACAATGACATGATTTATAGACTTAACCGGATATAACAAACTTTTTATTTTGGAAGAAATTAACTTGATTTAATATTTTCTGATGCTTAAAATTTGTTGCATTACATTATAATATAAAGTTGTAGTATAATGACCCAAAAAAGTTTTTAAAAATATTATAAATTAAATATAAAATAAAGCATGTTCATTTACACTTTTTTTATTATTATAATTGTCATATTGTAGTAATATTAACATTGTAATTAGTAAAAAAAACATTGTAACTACTTTAAAGTAGTGTATATTAGTATCAAATCACAGTTTCAAAATTTAAAGACGTTCTTAAGAATTTAAATTTCATTTACAAAAATAGCGAAAAGACAAAATAGAAGAGAGTCACGTTTTCTCGCCCCTAAAATTACACACTTTACCATCACCACTCCGATAAGTGTTTTGAAAGAGTAACCTCTCTCTCTCTCTTTCTCATTTCAAGCGTATGCTCTCTTTTCGCAGCTTTCTCTCTCTCTCTCTCTCTCTCTCTCTTTCAAATGTATGCTATGTTTTTGCCTTTTCGGAGATTAACAATAGCAAGTGTTAAATTTCTATTTAGAAAAACTTATGAAGTATAATTTTTGATGATTTCGTTCATGAATTTCAAGCAGTTACATTCTCGGTCTCACTATATCGTATTGTTCTCAGGTCGTTGCATAGACCTCAGTTAAGCACGAGATCACAGCGCGCGTAATTCGCATATCTAAAGGTCATCCTTATGATAAGTGTTTTGAAAGAGTAATCTCTCTCTTTTTTTCTCTCTCTCTCTCCCTCTCACTCTCACTCTCCCTCTCCCTCTCTCTTTAAATTTCAAATGTATGCTCTGTTTCCACATCCCTCTCTCTCTCTAAATTTCAAACATATGCTCTGTTTTCGCATTTTCGGAGATTAACAATAGCGAGTGCTAAATTTCTGTTTACAGAAACTTATGGAGTATAATTTTGATGATTTCGTTCATGAATTTCAAGCAATTACATTCTCGATCTCACTATATCGTATTGTTCTCAGGTCGTTGCAAGGACCTTAGTTAAGCAGGGGATCACAGCGCGCGTAATTCACATCTCTAATCTCTAGTTAACCTCTTATACACTGTGCGTGAGTTTGTGTGTATGTGTTTACTGTTTAGTTCATTGAAATTTTGATATCACGATTATTTGAAAATGTGAGGTCGTCGTTATGATAATTGTTTTGAAAGAGTAATCTCTCTGTCTCTCTCTCTCTCCCTCTCTCTAAATTTCAAACGTATGCTCTATTTTCGCATCTCTCTCTCTCTCTTTAAATTTCAATTGTATGCTCTATTTTCGCATTTTTGGAGATTAACAATAGTGAGTGTTAATGTTACCCAGTAAAGAACAATTGTAGAAGGGGGGTTGAATACAATTGTATAAGATTTTCGACTTAAAACAGAAATGATAACACAAGTATGAATAAATAACAGCTTTATTAACTCTGATATAAAATTGTTACAAACTCTCTCAAGAAATTCTTATGTTCTTGAGAGCTGCTAGGTTACAAGATAACTCGTGTAAGCGATTACGTAAATGTAAAACCTAAACTGTGTTTATATACTATACACAGCTGCCCTATCAATTGCAAGATACATCAAATCAATTACATGCGTCTCTTAATACATATCTTGAATGATAGCTGCGTTCCTATAAATCAGGAACCGACATATCAATCTCCCTTGATTCCTGGACTGATGTATATCCTCGTGTAATCCTGATCAGCCTCCAATCCTGATGATAGCCTAATACTGATGGTGCATTACTGATGACGTCAGCATTAGTATCTGATCAGTAGTCCAGATCCTGATCATCACTTGAATCAATATATAACAATCTCCCCCAATTTGTACTTTGTGAAATAAAGCACAAATTCCTTGATTCAATGATGTCAAAAACTCAAAACAAAATACCTCCTAGAAATCGTCAGGAACAGTTTCAGAAAGTCTTTGATAGAAAAGATTCATCTTCAAGAAGTTAGTCAATAACTCTTCTTCCTTGCTCTCAAGAATTAGAATCAATTTCTTCTTCAGATTGTTGAGTTCTTCATCTTCCTCATTAATATGATAAATAGTTGTCCTGAGATTTTGAATTGAGCTTCTAGGAAGATCTAAGTCACCTAGCAATATATAAGAAAACCAGATTGCATACTTATCCACTGTGGTGGAGATTCAGCAGACTCAATAGATTCAACTTCAGCAATCAATGAAGGTTCATCAGACTCAATTAGTGAAGGTCCAGTAATCAGTCCAATAGATCTGAAAACAATTGGTTCATTATAGTTGCACACTCTGTTCTTCCATTTCTTGCTTTTCTTTTATATTACTGGTGTATAATTCTATTGATGTTCTGGAATAGGTCTATTTCTATCATACCATATCAACTTATCAGATTCATAAACTCTTTTCATGTAATCTCTGGTTGCCTTCCTTTCATTATCTCTTGCTTTTACCCTGATTTCTCTTTCTTTTTCAAATCTTCTGAATCTTTCTTGATCAATCTTCAAGTTCATATCATCAACTTCTAGATTATGAAATTCAACCACAACAGTAAGAATCATGACCTCAAGTTCTTTCAAGATTTCAGCTTCATCAGAATCAGGAATAGCAGGTTGAGTAGTTCCAGCAGAAATATTCTGTGCTCTCATAATAACTTTACCTCTTCTAGCTAATTGTGGTCTTTCATCAGCAACTTCTTCTGGTACATTGAATTTGTTATCAGGAATCATTTCAAGAAGTAGTGGAGTTTTCTTCCTTTTAATTTTCTGAGGATCTTTAGTTATCTCCTCAATTGTGATTCCACTAGACCTTGTCTGTCTTGAACGTGTTTGAACAGGCTTTCTTCCTCTACCTCTGCTTCTACCTCCTTTGCCTCTCCCTCTACTTGCAACAGGAGCTTCTTTCTGTTTAGCAATTCCCTCAAGAATCTTCTTTTGTTCTTTTAAGATCTCTTGAGTACTCATGTCAGAATTCTCTGCAGAGATCAAAGCTAGTGCCTCCCTAGCATGATGCTGTTGAACTTTAATATCATTGTGATATACAATCTCACTCTCACCTAACTTGGAAGTAATCTTCTTAAAGAGATGTGGAGCATCTTCTATCTCAGTAATAAACAAATCCTCATCTTCTTCAGGAATTGTTGGAAGTGTTTGATTTTGACCAGGTGCTCGAAATTGTTCTTCAATCAAGACTTGAGATTGTACCATTGTCCTCACTGTCCTTCTTCCAGATTTAGAAACATGAGTTGACTGCCTGGTTTGTGTTTCAGATTGACTTGTCCTTTTCACCAGCGCAGCATCAGAGGTTTCTGTTCCATGTATTTGAGCATCACCACCATCATTTCCAGAAGTATCATCATCCTTTCTTACAACTGGATCAGGTGTACATTTTGTTTTGACTACCTTCTCCCACTTTTTGACATCAGGATCAGTCAACAAAGATAAAATCAGGTGGAGAGAGGCTTCAATATTTGTCATCCTAGCTTCAAAAGCATCCATTCGAGAATCCATCTTCTTCTCAAGTGTCTAAATGTCCTTGCTAATATTCCTAGCTTGAGCACTAGTAGTAGTCTTGCATAAATTAGAATGAACATCAGCTCGAATTGTAGCATTATCAGTTTTGAGAGAATCAATCTCATCCTTCAAACCTTTTGCCAAAATAGTACTCCCTCCGTCCCAACCAAATGTTTACATTTGGTTTGGGCACGGAGACCAAGGAAAAATATAAAGAAGGAGGAGAGAAGTAGGAAAAATGAGTAAAGTAGTGGGACCCATCACTATATAATGTATAAAATGAGTTAGTGGAGGAAAGTAGTGGATGTAGTTGATTTTTATATTATAAAATTTTACTATTTTAGGAAAGTTTAGAAATGTAAAGAATTGGATGGGACATCCCAAAAAGGAAAGTGTAAACAAATGAATGGGACAGAGGGAGTAGTAGTCTTCAGATGATATTTAAAATCAGGATTAGAGAGCTTATAAGCTATATGTTGAGAATGAAAGAGAGCATTGTTGAAATTTATAACTACAGTTGGCTTATTCCATTCAGTATCCCATTCGTATCTTCTCAGAGCTTGAATGTGTTCAGGAATAGTATAGCTGTATTCACCCCTGGTCTCAGAATGAACTAAGCTATTTTTATGTGCAACCGTACCTTCTGTAGTTTTATTAACAGATTCCATGAACTTGCTTGATGATCCACCAACAGAGCCTTGACTCGCTTTTAGGACTGCTCGAAGCTGAGCATTTTCAGAAGTGTCATCAGCATCATCATCTTCATCATCTGAGCTATCAATAGCATCAGGAATGTGATCATTCAAGTTGTCATCAGGTTTCAGTACACCTTTCAGCTTTAAATTACTGGCAGATGGAGCTGGTGTATCTTGAGAACCTACATTTAGAATCAAAACAGTTCTTAAAGCTCTCTTTTCTTTTAAAGTGATCTCATCACTTCTCACTGTTTCACCTAAGTTACTGTCAATAGTAACTGCTACTTCACTAGAAGTAATTAACTTCTCACTCTTAGCTACCTCTCATTTTGCCAGTTCAGGAGACTGCCTCTCATCACTCTTTATTTTCTCTGATTGTTCACTCTCAATCTAATAAGAAAGGTTCTGGCTCAACAAATGCAAAGAAATAAGAGGTGGCTGAGAAGAATGGACTAGAGTCATACAAATAGAGGTATCCCTTGTCTCAGGTTATCTGTAATCATACTATTAGTAGTAAAAGAAGTAGAGATATAAGTGTTACCTGATGAAGTAGTAAAAGATTCCATTGGTCTTGATGAGAGTGGTTGTACCAGAATTGGTTGAGTATTGTTAGGAATGGTATCAACAGTCTCATCAGGAACTATGCTTTCATCAGGAAGAAGGCTTGCATCAGTATTTGCTACTAATGGTTCTTGTGGAGCCAGAGGTTTAGAAGCTTCTTCAACACTTTGAGCTGAAGGTTCTTGTGTGCTTCCCTCAAAAATAGTTTCTATGTGTACAGCATCCAGTTCAGGAATCTCTAAAGCAATGTCAGAAAACCCCTGTGTTGTAGAATCTATGCCTGCATCTTCACTTTGAGAAGATGGTTCTTGTGGGGCTGGAATGTTCTTGTCTGCACCTTCCCTTTGAAAAGGTGGTTATTGTGGGACCATTCCTTCAACAATGTTTGCACCCATACTTTGAGTGAGTGGTTCTTGTGGGACTGGATCTGCAATAGCTGCTGAACTCCTTTGAAGTTCAGGTTCTTGTGGGCTTGATCCTTTCAGAGGTGAAGTGATCCTCTGTTTCTTTTGTCTATGAAAAACCTTTGCTTCGGCTTGTCTCTTTATCTGAAGAGGTGTTGGTTTATGACCAAGCTGAGCAGCAATAGCATTTACTTCATCCACAGACATCCCAATTATTCTTCTCTTTGGAGATGTAGGTGCTGGAGAATCATAAATCTCAACAGTCTTCATAGGTGATGTATCAGGAGTCGAGATATCAGGAATGATAGATGTGTCAGGAACTGATGATTCATCAAGATTAATATCATCATTAAGATTCTGTATTTCTTCAGGAATGTAATACTGGCTCTTGTTGACTATCTTTCTTCTTTTCTTTAGCTTTACTGGCTTAGCCAATTCATCAGTAAAGGGAGCAACAACTTCCTTTTTTTCATAATTATTGAGATGATCTTATCATCATTACTATCAGAATTAGAATCCTGTTGAGAAAACTTTCTCTTCTCACCTGTTTCTTTATACACTCCAGTTTCAACCAAGGACTTAGCAACCTTGGGGGCATACTTCTCCAATACCAGGACCCCTTGTGCACCCTCTTGTGACTTCTGTTTAGTGAGGGTTGAAGTGAAGAAATCCTTTGATCCTGATTGTCTTCCAAACAAATCAGATCTAGCTGACTTCTTTTCTTTTACAACTGATGTCTTTTGGGAGACACCAGAGGTGGTTGACTATTTAGATAAGTGTATGTATGATGTGCTTGTGTCAGGAACAGAATGTGTTTGGTCCTGTCCCATAGAACTTGTGGCTGGGCCATAAAGTACAGGCAATCTCTTTTTCAAGAGAAGCCAGACCCCATCAGGAATGTAAGGATTTCCCTCAAAACCATTTGCCTTATCCAATTTAACCAAGGATTTGATATTGTTTTTCAGAAATCTTAAAGATAGGCAAAACTGTATCATTTTCAAATTCAACATTGGGACATAAATGAGAGAAAATTAATTGAAAAAATCTAATAAAATAGACATAACCACATTTATCTGCTTTCCTAGCACTTAATGCTCTTAGAATAAAAGACCCATAATCAAACACGGTATCATGGATTAGAGAGTACCCAATGTGAACTGAAGAAGTTGGTAGTGCATCAAAGTTAGAGACTTTGTTCAAGAAGCACCTACTGATGGTATCGAAGAAGAAATTCCATTCCTTCTTAAGCTTGGTTCTGAATAACTCTCCAAACTTTCTTGGTTGTCCATTATAGCCCAGACTCGTAGCAAACGCCAACAAAGAAGCATCAGTGATTGTTGTTGGAGTCGTACCATTGAGAGAAGGTAATTTTAGAGTTTCAACAACCACTTCTGGAGTGACATGATGTGTAACTCCATTGTATGTAAAGAACAAGTTAGGCCTTCCTGAGGGTTCACATACACCAAAGACGGCGGTATTCCAAACCTGCATTACACACTTGAAAGAAACTTTGGCGGGTGCCATTAAAGCATACGTAATCGGACTAGATGCCAAGAAATCCCGAATGATGTGAAATTTATTCGACAGTTCCTGATGGTCAAGAACAGCAACATAGTTGTTAGGAGCAAAAGTGATTCCATTGATAACAACCTTATTGTTTGCAAACGATGAACTCTCCATTTTTGTTGTGACGGAGAGAGATTGAAATTTTGAACAATTAGGGTTTATGTTCGCACAGTGATACAGAGAAAAGGCAATACTGATAGTTTTGAGAATAATGAATCAATTTAGAAAACTAAATTGATTTTATACAAACTAATGATTTCTCAAAGACAGGTGTCAGTAATCGATTTGTGCAAAATAAGTAATGGACCAAATTACGTGAGAGAGTGGTGATAACCGCACGCGACACGACTTACAATGTGTATCTATATGTATCAACGAATAAAACACACGCGCTCGTATTATTCAAGAAATACACTTCTGATAATGATTAAGAATATGGCAATAAAATATTTAATTTAAAAAATCAAATATCACTATCTCAAAATACCTGGTACCGTTAAAACCAGAATACGAAGCGTTTCTTGACTTCGTTACTCTCCCATCTTTATTTAACACCTAGAGACTTGTCCACTATCCCTTTAACCCTTCATTCTCTCCTGAAAATCAAAAACCCTTCACACAGCACACCTTAAAACAATGTCAAAACTTACCATCAAGGAAAAGAATCTCCATCTCGTAGAGAAGAGAGATATCTTCAGTTATACTCGTGAAGAGTTTGATGCCTTTGACTGGAAAAGGAAACTTGAAACTTTGTGGCTGCAGATGGATGTTGGTCTTGAAGAAATCGAGAGAGAAAGACCTGCAAGAGTGATCGACATCGATGCTGCTCTTCAAGCAACATTAGCATGGCTTTCCTCTAAGGCATCCTCATCCAACACCACCAACCATTGTTAATGAATATGTCAGCAAAAATAACCTTATCCCTTTCAACTTCCACTCAAACAAAGTGGCAAAGATGGGATCTGGGATAGCTGCTAGCAATGGAGTGGTTTGGACTTCACTTTTTATTTTCCTGTTGAATAGATTAGTAGATAGAGAGAACAAAAAGATGTTATATTTGCATGTAATCTCTTTCTTATTATCAATGAAAAACCCTGTTTCTCTAATCTTATTTAATGTGTTTTGCATTTTTTTATGTTTATGAACTGTTCTTCAAAGAATTAAATTAGAGAAGTAAACATGAAAACTAATTAAAGTAATCACATAAGTAACAAATTCATTAACAATAACCACAATTAAATCAGGGAACAGAACAATTAGGGAATACTTGAATTATACAAATTGTACTGATAATCGAACTATTGCATCAGGATTTGATGTTTGACTAAAGTCAGGATTGACTTTTCATCAGTATTCGACATGCATCAGGATCTGACAATCATCAGTATTTGGTCTCCCCTTGTTCTCGGAAACTCTCATAGTTTACCATTCCCAATTCATTCACCAATTTTGTAAAAGTAGCTTCAGGAAGTGACATGGTGAATATATCAGCTAGCTGTCGATCGGTAGGAACAAAGTGGAGTTCAATTGTTCCTTCCAGTACTTGTTCTCTTATGAAATGATATCTGATACTGATATGCTTAGTAAGAGAATGATGGACTGGATTTCCTGTCATAGCAATAGCACTTTGGTTATCACAATAAATAGGTATTTTTGAAAATGACAAACCATAGTCCATTAGCTGATTTCTCATCCACATGATCCGAGCACAACAGCTTCCAGCAGCTATGTACTCAGCTTCTGCAGTTGCTGTTGAGATAGACTTTTTCTTTTTACTAAACCAAGAAACTAGTCTTCCTCCAAGAAACTGACAACTGCCTGAAGTACTTTTCCTGTCTATTTTGCATCCTGCAAAATCATCATCTGAGTAACCACATAGACTAAAGTCAGACTCTCTAGCATACCAAAGGCCAAGTGATGGAGTGCCTTTCAAGTATCTGAAAATCCTTTTAACAGCAATGAGATGTGGTTCTCTGGGGTTTGCCTGAAATCTTGCACATAGACAAGTAGCATACATGATATCTGGTCTGCTAGCTGTTAGATACAAAAGTGAGCCAATCATACCTCTATAGTTAGTTACATCTACTTCAGTACCTTGATCAGGATCAAGTTTGGTAGCTGTAGCTATGGGAGTTAAAGCAGTAGCGCTATCTTGCATGTTAAACTTCTTTAACAGATTTTTTGTATACTTTGACCGATTGATAAAGATCCCATTATCAGTCTGTTTAACTTGCAGACCTAAGAAATAGCTCATTTCTCCCATCATGCTCATTTGATATCTAGATTGCATTAGCTTTGAAAACTTCTCACACAATTTGGAGTTAGTTGACCCAAAAATGATATCATCAACATAAATCTGAACTAATAGCAAGTCCTTACCATGATTCAAGTAAAACAAGGTTTTGTCAATTGTACCTCTTTTGAAACCACTTTCCAGTAGGAATTGAGCCAGAGTTTCATACCAGGCTCTTGGAGCTTGCTTTAGTCCATAAAGTGCTTTATCCAGTCTATAGACATGATCTGGATATATAGGATCAATGAAGCTAGGAGGTTATTCAACATATACCTCCTCTTCCAATTCTCCATTCAGAAAAGCACTTTTAACATCCATCTGGAAAACTTTGAATTTCTTATGGGCTGCATATGACAGAAAAATTCTGATGGCTTCTAGCCTTGCAACAAGAGCAAAAGTCTCATCATAGTCTATTCCTTCCTGTTGAGAGTACCCCTTTGCAACTAGCCTTGCTTTATTCCTCACAATAGTGTCATCTGAATCTGTCTTGTTTCTGAACACCCACTTTGTACCAACAATTGATCTACCCTTTGGCCTTGGTACAAGTTTCCAAACTTCATTTCTTTCGAATTCATTTAGTTCTTCTTGCATAGCTATAACCCAATCAGCATCCTTGAGTGCATCTTCAACTTTCTTAGGCTCTTCTTTTGACAGAAAGTTATTATAGAGGCATTCATTTTGTGTTGCACTTCTGGTTTTAACACCTGCATCAGGATTCCCAATAATTAAATCAGGAGTATGGCTTTTGGTCCATTTCCTTGCTGATGGTAAATCATTTCTTGAGTTGGATGCTCACCCTGGATTGGTGTTATCTTTAAAAGAACTGGAATCATTAGAAGCTCCCCCTGAGATAGTGCTGTCTCCTCCTAAAGTGCTATCAGGATTATCACTTGAATCTGTTTGTGATGAATCTCCTCTTGATGTTTGAGTTGTATCAGTACTGATGGTATTTTGCTGTTGCTCCCCCTCAACATTTGCATTACTTGAATCATCATCAGTAACTGGTGTTTCATCAGTCATTGGTCGATCGTCAGGATCTGATGGAGTATCAGTATCTGACATTACTTCATCAGAATTCTTGGTAGCTTCATTTGCAAAGATCAAACTATCATGTGAGTCTTCAGCAATTCCTGTTATCTTCTTATCATCAAAAGAAACATTAATAGGCTTCATGACTGTCCTTGTTCTTAGGTTATAGACTTTAAAGGCTCTTGTTGATGGATAGCCAATAAAAATTCCCTCATCAGCTTTAGTCTCAAACTTTCCTAGCTGTTCAGGATGAGGTCTTAGAACAAAGCACTTGCAGCCAAACACATGTAAATGTTTCAGACTTGGCTTCTTCTCTTTAATCATTTGATAAGGGGTGACATCATGTCTGTTGATTAAAGTAATGTTCTGAGTATAGCATGCTGTGTTGACTGCTTCTGCCCAGAAATATGTAGGTAGTTTAGCTTCCTCCAACATTGTTCTGCCAGCTTCAATAAGAGTTCTGTTCTTCCTTTAAACTACTCCATTTTGCTGGGGTGTGCCAGGAGCAGAGAATTGTTGAACTATTCCTTTGTACTTATAGAACTCTTCCATTACTGAATTCTTGAATTCAGTTCCATTATCACTTCTTAGAATCTTGACTTTGTACTTTGTGACAGTCTCAATGAGTCTCACATGGTCCAAAAGTATCTCAGCAGTTTCATATTTTCTGTACAGAAAATACACCCAGGTAAATCTAGTATATTCATCAACAATGACTAGAGTATACCTTTTCTTACTGATGGACATAATGTTGACTGGTCCAAACAAGTCAAGGTGTAGCATGTGATATGGTTCATCAATTGAGGATTCAGATTTACTCTTGAATGATGTCCTTCTCTATTTGGCCTTCTGACAAGGATCACAGAGTCCATCTGGAGTATACAATGCCTTTGGTAATCCTCTCACCAAATCTTTCTTAACCAACTCATTGATGTTGTTGAAGTTGAGATGAGAAAGCTTCTTATGCCAATTCCAACTTTCATCTACTGTTGTTTTACTGATGAGACATGTTGAGGGACCATTAGTATTGGTGTAGATGTTGGCTTCATAAATGTTACCACGTCTTTGACCAGTTAAGACAATCCTTCCAGATGTTTTACTGATCACTTTAAAGTGAGTATCATTGAAGTTGACATGATAAACTCTATCTGTGATTTGACTTACACTAAGCAGATTGTGTTTGAGTCCTCTCACCAGAGCTACTTTTTCAATGATGACATTTCCAATGATTATATTGCCATATCCCAAAGTTTGTCCAATGTTGCCATCTCCATAAGACACTGTTAGGCCAGCTTTCTTCTCAAATTCTGATAGCAAGGTTTTGTTTCCAGTCATGTGCACAGAGCATCCACTATCCATGACTAACACATTTTTCTTTTTACCCTGCAATCAGAAACACAAAGAGCTCAGTTAAAATTTTTAAGAACCCACACTTGTTGGGTTCTTTTTGCATGCAATTTAACATTTTTAGCAACAGAAGTCTTTTTAACAAAAGCAGTTCTGTCAGATTTAAATCCATCAGAATTTTCTTTGTCATTATCAGAATTAACAGATGCATGCTTAGTATTCAGACTCTTTTTTTACCAGAATTTGCACTTTTATTAAACTTTGGCAACGGATCATAATGGTTGTAGTACAAACTACGGTATTCTTCACATGTATAAATAGAATGCCATTTACTGCCACAATGAAAACAAGGATTCTGTGGTTTATAAAATACTGATCTATTCCTAATGTCATACTTAGGAACTACAGTAGCCTTCTTTTTACTCCTCCTACAATCAATAGAAAGATGATTAGAGTTACCACAGTTGAAACACACTTTCCTTGGTGCATTTGGAATATACTTATAATTATTCTCTTTGTTTATTCCAATTTTACCATTCCTATTCCTCTTAGCAGTAGTAGTTTTCTCTCTTTCTGTCACTTCATAGATTCTGTCTCTCAGTTGTTTCTTAGACAAAAGACCTATATTTTTGTTTTTGACAGTTTTAGACTCAGAATTTTGTGTAGAAGTAAAATCCCTTTTCTAAAGTAGATTTGGGATTTTCTGGATACACATAATTAATAGGTTTTAATTTAGTCTTTGTTCTGTCTATAACATGTCTATAGGTTTTTGGATTTGTTGACTCATTCACAACAACTCTTCCTGGTTTTGTTGTTTCAGCAGTAACAACCTTACCTTTATTCTTCTTTTTGTCCTCTGGTTTATAACCTAGACCCTCTTTCCAGTTCTTATCTGTGATAATACCGTATGTTTTCTTTCCAGAGTGTGTCCAGGTTCTGAGTTTCTCATTAGCATCATTAATTTCCTTTTCAAGTGTAGTATATTTAAACTCCATTTCTAGCTTCATGTGCTTAGCCTTATCACATTCATTTCGTACTTCTTGCATAAAGAGTAACTCAGCTTCTAGATGATCATTTCTTTTAGATAATTCTGACATTTCAGATATTATTCTAGCATTTTTAAGAGATTGACTTTTAAAGCTAATATGCAGAGACTTTAAGAAAGATCTTAACTCAGAAACATTATCAGTATCAAAATCAAAAACAATTTCAGGTACCTTATTTTCAGGAGCAACAATCTCATCCACATTTGCCATTAATGCATAGTTCACCTTTTCCTCTTCAGATTCTAAGGAAGAGTCCATCCAATCCTTGCTTGATGAGATAAGAGCTTTGGTCTTAGCCTTTTTACATTCAGTTGCAAAGTGACCCATTCCATCACAGTTGTAGCATTTGACTTTTGACTTGTCAAACTTGTTGCCTTTGCTTTCATTCTTCTTGTACCTGTTCTTGTCAGTATTGAAAGGTTTCTTCTGAAAGTTACCTTGTCTTCTAGCCTTTCTGAACTTCATCTTCTTGAATCCTTTGACTATCATAGCAACCATTTCCAACATGTCAGAATCAGTAGAGTCATCATCAGTATCAGTATCAGGATTGGCATCAGGATCTGATGATGAGTCATCAGTATTTGACTCAGCCACTCTACTTCTTCTCCTTGAAACCTCCACAGCTTTTCCTTTTGATTTTGATTCAACATTTAAAGCAACAGCGTTTGCTTTGTTGGTTTTCTTATTCTTCCTTTGTTGAACCTCAAGATCATAGGTTCTTAGCATCCCATAGACTTCATCAAGAGACATAGCATTAAGATCATACTGATGCCTAATGATAGAGATTTGAGTATCCCACTCCTCAGGCAAAGCTCTAGGAAACTTGGTGTTCGAGTCCTCTGGTTCATACTCTTTACCCACCAGAGATAGATTATTGAATAATGTCATAAATCTATCATACAGATCAGTGAGGCTCTCATCAGATTTTGCATCAAACTGTTCATACTCTTGAATCAACAGAGCTCTTCTGTTCCTTTTGATAGATTCAGTACCCTGGCATTGAGTTTCCAAAGTTTCCCAGATCTTCTTAGCAGTTTTACATGCTATCACTCTGTTTGACATGACAGCATCAAGGCTATTATGAAGAATATTCTTCACCTTTGCATCTCTGAGTATTTCATCCTTTTCCTCAAGAGTCCATTCACCTTTGTCTTCTGAACATAGTGCTCTGGTACAGTATATGTTCTAGCAACCAGTCTCTTAGGGATATATGGACCATCATATATTCGATCGAGATAGTTAGGATCAGTTGCCTCCAGATACATCAACATCTTTACCCTCCATGTGGGGTATTCAGCCTTTTTGAGAACAAGGATTTTAATACTTTCATACTTGCTTGTCGATATCTTAAGATCGTTTCTGATTGTGATTAATCAGTTTGCTCTGATACCAATTGTTACCCAGTAAAGAACAATTATAGAAGGGGGATTGAATACAATTGTATAAGATTTTCGACTTAAAACAGAAATGATAACAAAAGTATGAATAAATAACAGCTTTATTAACTCTGATATAAAACTGTTACAAACTCTCTCAAGAAATTCTTATGTTCTTGAGAGCTTCTAGGTTACAAGATAACTCGTGTAAGCGATTACGTAAATGTAAAACATAAACTGTGTTTATATACTATACACAGCTGCCCTATCAATTACAAGATACATCAAATCAATTACATACGTCTCTTAATACATATCTTGAATGATAGTTGTGTTCCTATAAATCAGGAACCGACATATCAATCTCCCTTGATTCCTGGACTGATGTATATCCTCGTGTAATCCTGATCAGCCTCCAATCTTGATGATAGCCTAATACTGACAGTGCATTACTGATGACATCAGCATCAGTATCTGATCATTAGTCCAGATCCTGATCATCACTTGAATCAATATCTAATAGTTAAATTTCTGTTTAGAGAAACTTATGGAGTATAATTTTGATGATTTCGTTAATGAATTTCAAGCAATTACATTCTCGATATCATTGTATCGTATTGTTCTCAGGTCATTGGACGGAAACTCATTTAAGCAGGAGATCATAGCGCGCGTAATTCGTATCTCTAATATCTAGGTAACCTCTTATACACTATGCATGAGTTTGTGTGTGTTTAGTTCGTTGAAATTTTGATATCACGATTATGTGGAAATGTGAGGTCGTCGTTATGATGTTAGTTTTACCGAGTTTTAGTTTGAGTAAATTGAATTTCGCATCCCCTAGCTTATTAACATTTGGATTTAAGTAACCAAAAGATAATTTGTTAGTTATTAGGAGCTATAATATTTTTATTTTATTTTATAAAATAGAACTACATGTTCTTAATTGTTGCTTAATTATTGTGCTTAATTGTTTCTTGATTATTGTGTTTAATTGTTGCTTGATTATTGTGTTCAATTCTTCAATTGATTCGTTGTTATGTGTTCGAAATAGTATTTTGATTGTCTTCAGTTCTTTGATTGATTCGATGTTCTGTGTTCGAGATAGCATTTTGATTGCGAATTTTCTGTGAAACCCTAGCATCTTAGTTCTGTAGGCTTGATCTCTTTTTTGCACTCCTTATATTTTATCTTGCTTCGGTATGTTGTTGCGAGGAATTGTTGCTTGACTATGTGTGTTATATTAGTTATGTGAGTAAGTGTGAGTTGCAATGACTATACAGGCCTTTCGAATAAAGGCAAATATGTCTACCTTCGGTAAAGATATAGAAGTTCTGTTTCTCATTCATCAATTCTTTCATAATTAATGACTCAAATGAATCTACATATGTTCCCACTAAAAGTCTTGACAATAGGATTGACACTTTGATAACATTCTTTAGAGTTTCAGGGAAGGTATCATTAGATTGTTGTATTCGATTTGGTGTTCTTATATTAGGAACTCCAAGTATTACCTGCTATTGTCTATATTACAATGATTAAAATTACAAAACAAGTGGCTGAAATTACCTGTACCACCACTTCAGACCAATTGAGGTACATTTGCCGCTTTGACAAAGGCTTGTACTAATGCCATTATCACAGTATATTACTTATTCCTTTTTGATATTATGTTTAATAACACAGACACATCATAAAACCATCATAGCTAAGTCTTACATTTTCCTTTTTTCCCATAATCTGTGATAGCTTTATCTCTCATTTAGTACTTCATGATAGCATTTTTTTTCTTTCTCTTTATAGTATTGATATCATCTATGCTGAAGCATCCTAGTAGTACTAATCCTGAAATGGTTTATCCTACTGCAGACTCTGAACCCATGAAGAAGAGAGCTAGACCTGATAAGGTACCATCCGTTCTAACTTGCTCCCAGTCCCGCTTTCTCCTCTGCATTCTAATGTTTTCCACTTTGTTCCAGATCTTACGAGGTTCAACTGGTTCTTTTGGAAAAGAAAAAAAAATTATTAATATTGATGTTTTTTGCCGTTACTTATATCTATACTCAATTTGAGTATTTTTATGCGTTTCGGGTCTTATGATGGCAGTTGTGGTTTTGTTTGGAATTCTATTTACGCAAACTATATTTTTCTGTCTTCACCATAGCGTTGGCCTTCTAAAATAATTCAAACTGATCTTTCACAGGTCAATAATCCTGTCATGTGTCCCGGCTAGACCCATTCTCGCAGTTCATATTCTTCTGATGAATTGCCAAGGATGCTTGTTGTCACGTTTTACAATTCTTTTGTAAAGAGCATGGATTTCCGGTGCAAAATTTTTTTTTTCTTGGTTAGCTTTCACTGAAAAGTAGTAAATGTAACATCCCAGGTTTTTACATTAATTTTAGTAAATAATTTGGTAATTTAGTATTAATAATTTAGGATTTAAAATTATAACATTTTTCAAATTTTGAAGAGTTATTGAAGAAAGTCATTAAAAATAGAAGATTAATAGGTTGTAACTCATAATTGATTTTTAAGTTTTAATTTTAACTGAATATTAGTAGTTTTTTTTATTAAAAAGGATGTATCGTTAAAGACTAATTAGTAAGGATAAAGACATCGGTTATAAAAGAATCTAGAAAAAAACCCTAGCATTCAGGTAAAGAAAAAAAAAAGCCGAGAGAGAGAGAGAGAGAGAGAGAGAGAGAGAGAGAGAGAGAGAGAGAGAGAGAGAAGAACACAAGAGGAGAAGAGGAAGAAAGGAGGAAGACTCATAACAAGAATAAAAAGAAAGGGTAACTATTCTTTAATTATCTTGATATTCGTGTTAATTCATGTGTATTATATTTGATTGATTTTGATTATGTTAAGGATCCTTATATGTTCTCTTGAGTATTTGTATAGGTGTAGAATCCGATATATATATGTCCCAGAGTTGTATTCGTATGATTACTCAAATTTTGTACGTATAGTATATTTGGATTCTGAATTCTTCTAAATTTCGTATCTGATTCGTTATTCATCGGAATTTCATGAAATTAGACTTTCTGAAAAGGTTTTTTAATTATCTACAACTTTGATTCTTTGTGTTTTTTGAATTCATCCTGTAAATATGAGTTTTCTGTGATTTAGTGACCTGATGGTGTGTTTTCGAAATTGAGAATGCTAACTTCAAAAATTCATAGTAAATTGTGTTTTATCCAAAAATTATTAGCGATATCATTCTGGAAAGATATTTTCATGCTCTACGTTTTTACTTTGCATTCCTTCATCAAATTCTGTGATTTTGAAGTCTTAAACAACAAAATACTAGGGTAGTCAAGGTCTGATTCTGTTCTGCAGTCCGCAAATATCTACTTTCTGAATTCGTTACTTGTTTGTTTTTATTGAGCCTTACCATTCTGGAAAGGTCTCAGAATTGTCTACCATTTTCGTGCTTTGTACTTTTCCCGATAAAATTATTTTCATAGAGTAATTTGCCAATTTCCAAAACTAGTTAGGACTGATTTTGTTAACAATGGTCAATTTTTTAATATATTTTGGTGTGCGATTTTTGGAATTTTCTTTGAGTAAGTTATATGTAATAGCCGCATGAATTATATTAAGGTGTGTGCTTATTTGTTTTATTTTACTGTTAATAGATAATGAATAAACATTTAAGATTTATTGTGATCTTATTTCCAGGGTACGAAATCAACATCGAGGTAAGTGACTTTTCGTTGCTCACTAATATTATGAACTTTGGTTCTATTCTGTTAATTTTTATTGTATTTTTAGCTATTTGATTTTTGAAAATTGTGATCTCGAAAACAGATAATAGAAAAGATTTTTATAAGAATCCCCAATTTTAGTTGCGTATTGAATCATAGAACCCGGTCACTGGATAGTGTGATGCATAGAACTAGTTTACGCACGTTCCGGAACACATAGATACCTTGTTGAGTTTGACTTAACGAGAGACGTAAACTAGCCCCCACCGAACAATAGAAGTTGTGTTACTGGCATAGTGTGACCGTGACTTAGAACTGTGGGAATAAAATGTGATTTTACTGTTAAGATTCTTTTATCGATTTATAGCTTTAGAACTTTTATTTTTTTTAAAGTATTATTTTGAGCCGTCGGCGATAGTTACTTGCTGGGCTTTGCAGCTCATTGTTTTAATATATTTCAGATTACTAAGTTTTGGATCAAATAAGGATGTGAACTTGTGGATTTTGTGCTACCTGATTTAGATGCAAATATTTGAAAAGACTTATCATGTTATAAGAATAAATTTCAGTGATTTACTAGAAATTGATTACTGAATTTGTATTGCCACGTCTTTAATTTTATTGTTTTAGAGTGTTCAGTTGACTTTTGGCTTGACTTTCGTTGAAATTGGATTTATTGAATAAAGAATTGTATTTTATTTTAGCTGTGAATTTAGAAATAATAGTCCAAAAATTCGGGTTTTAATAGTTGGTATCAGAGCTCTAGGTTATTTTTCCTGTAGACTGCCTAATAGGCTTGACTTGTGGGTAATTTAGGTAGATCGCGAATTTTTGAGATAGGTGTGGTTCTAGAAATATTATGATTTTTTAGAATTTGGGGACCAAATTTCTTTAAGGAGGGTAGTTTGTAACATCCCAGGTTTTACATTAATTTTAGTAAATAATTTGGTAATTTAATATTAATAATTTAGGATTTAAAATTATAACATTTTTCAATTTTTGAAGAGTTATTGCAGAAAGTGATTAAAAATAGAAAATTAATACGTTGTAACTCATGATTGATTTTTAAGTTTTTAATTTTGGCTAAATATTAGTAGCTTTTTTTGTAAAGAAAAAAAATGCCGAGAGAGAGAGAGAGAGAGAGAGAGAGAGAGAGAGAGAGAGAGAGAGAGAGAGAGAGAGAAGAACACAAGAGGAGAAGAGGAAGAGAGGAGGAAGACTCATAACAAGAATAAAAAGAAGGGGTAACGATTCTTTAATTATCTTGATATTCATGTTAATTCATGTGTATTATATTTGATTGATTTTGATTATGTTAAGGATCCTTGTATGTTCTCTTGAGTATTTGTATAAGATATATATATGTCCATGAGTTGTATTCGTATGATTACTCCGATTTTGTACGTATAGTATATTTTGATTCTAAATTCTTGTAAAATTTGTATCTGATTCGTTATTCATCGGAATTTCATGAAGTTAGACTTTCTGAAAAGGTATTTTAATTATCTATAACTTTGATTCTTTGTGTTTTTCGAAATTCATCCTGTAAATATGAGTTTTCTGCGATTTAGTAACCTGCTGGTATGTTTTCGAAATTGAGAAGGCTAACTTCAAAAATTCATAGTGAATTGAGTTTTTATCCAAAAATTATGAGCGATATCATTCTGGAAAGATATTTTCGTGCTCTACTTTTTTAGTTTGCATTCCTTCGTCAAATTCTGTGATTTTGAAGTCTTAAACAACAAAATACTAGGGTAGTCAGGGTCTGATTCTGTTCTACAATCCTCAAATATCTACTTTCTGAATTCGTTACTTGTTTGTTTTTATTGAGCCTTACCATTCTGGAAAGGTCTCAGAATTTTCTACATTTTTCGTGCTTTGTACTTTTTCAGATAAAATCATTTTCATAGAGTAATTTGCCAATTTCCAGAACTAGTTAGGACCGATTTTGTTAAAAATGGTCAATTTTTTAATATATTTTGGTGTGCGATTTTTGGAATTTTCTTTGAGTAAGTTATATGTAATCGCCGCATGAATTATATTAAGGTGTGTGCTTATTTGCTTTATTTTACTGTTAATAGATAATGAATTAACATTTAAGATTTATTGTGATCTTATTTCCAGGGTACGAAATCAATATCGAGGTAAGTGACTTTTCGTTGCTCACTAATATTATGAACTTTGGTTCTATTCTGTTAATTTTTATTGTATTTTTAGTATTTGATTTTTGAAAATTGTGATCTAGAAAATAGAAAATAGATAATAGAAAAGATTTTTATAAGAATCCCTAGTTTTAGTTGCGTATTGAATCATAGAATCCGGTCACTGGATAGTGTGACGCATAGAACTAGTTTACGCACGTTCCGGAATATATACATACCTTGTTGAGTTTGACTTAACGAGGGACGTAAAATAGCCCCCATCGAACTATAGAAGTTGTGTCACTGGCATAGTGTGACCATGACTTAGAACTGTGGGAATAAAATGTGATTTTACTGTTAAGATTCTTTTATCGATTTATAGCTTTAGAACTTTTATTTTATTTAAAGTATTATTTTGAGCCGTCAGCGATAGTTACTTGCTGGGCTTTGCAGCTCATTGTTTTAATATATTTCAGGTTACTAAGTTTTGGATCAAATAAGGATGTTTACTTGTGGATTTTGTGCTACCTGATTTAGATGCAAATATTTGAAAAGACTTATCATGTTATAAGAATAAATTTCAGTGATTTACTAGAAATTGATTACTGAATTTGTATTGCCGCGTCTTTAATTTTATTGTTTTAGAGTGTTCAGTTGACTTTTGGCTTGACTTTCGTTGAAATTGGATTTATTGAATAAAGAATTGTATTTTATTTTAGCTGTGAATTTAGAAATAATAGTCCAAAAATTCGGGTTTTAACAGTTGGTATCAGAGCTCTAGGTTATTTTTCCTGTAGACTGCCTAATAGGCTTGACTTGTGGGTAATTTAGGTAGATCGCGAATTTTTGAGATAGGTGTGGTTCTAGAAATATTATGATTTTTTAGAATTTGGGGACCAAATTCCTTTAAGGAGGGTAGTTTGTAACATCCCAGGTTTTTACATTAATTTTAGTAAATAATTTGGTAATTTAGTATTAATAATTTAGGATTTAAAATTATAACATTTTTCAATTTTTGAAGAGTTATTGCAGAAAGTGATTAAAAATAGAAGATTAATACGTTGTAACTCATAATTGATTTTTAAGTTTTTAATTTTGGATAAATATTAGTAGCTTTTTTTTGTAAAGAAAAAAGCGCCGAGAGAGAGAGAGAGAGAGAGAGAGAGAGAGAGAGAGAGAGAGAGAGAGAGAGAGAGAGAGAGAGAGAGAGAGAGAGAGAGAGAGAGAGAGAGGAACACAAGAGGAAGAGAGGAGGAAGACTCATAACAAGAATAAAAAGAAGGGGTAACGATTCTTTAATTATCTTGATATTCGTGTTAATTCATGTGTATTATATTTGATTGATTTTGATTATGTTAAGAATCCTTGTATGTTCTCTTGAGTATTTGTATGTGATATATATATATATATATATATATATATATATATATATATATATATATATATATGTTCATGAGTTGTATTCGTATGATTACTCCGGTTTTGTACGTATAGTATATTTTGATTCTGAATTGTTGTAAAATTTGTATCTGATTCGTTATTCATCGGAATTTCATGAAGTTAGACTTTCTGAAAAGGTATTTTAATTATCTATAACTTTGATTCTTTGTGTTTTTCGAAATTCATCCTGTAAATATGAGTTTTCTGTGATTTAGTAAACTGCTAGTGTGTTTTCGAAATTGAGAAGGCTAACTTCAGAAATTCATAGTAAATTGAGTTTTTATCCAAAAATTATGAGCGATATCATTCTGGAAAGAAATTTTCGTGCTCTACTTTTTTAGTTTATTCCTTCGTCAAATTCTGTGATTTTGAAGTCTTAAACAACAAAATACTCGGGTAGTCAGGGTCTGATTCTGTTCTACAATCCTCAAATATCTACTTTCTGAATTCGTTACTTGTTTGTTTTTATTGAGCCTTACCATTCTGGAAAGGTCTCAGAATTTTCTACGTTTTTCGTGCTTTGTACTTTTTCAGATAAAATCATTTTCATAGAGTAATTTGCCAATTTCAAGAACTAGTTAGGACTGATTTTGTTAAAAATGGTCAATTTTTTAATATATTTTGGTGTGCGATTTTTGGAATTTTCTTTGAGTAAGTTATATGTAATCGCCGCATGAATTATATTAAGGTGTGTGCTTATTTGCTTTATTTTACTGTTAATAGATAATGAATTAACATTAAAGATTTATTGTGATCTTATTTCCAGGGTACGAAATCAATATCGAGGTAAGTGACTTTTCGTTGCTCACTAATATTATGAACTTTGGTTCTATTCTGTTAATTTTTATTGTATTTTTAGTATTTGATTTTTGAAAATTGTGATCTCTAAAATATAAAATAGATAATAGAAAAGATTTTTATAAGAATCCCCAGTTTTAGTTGCGTATTGAATCATAGAATCCGGTCACTGGATAGTGTGACGCATAGAACTAGTTTACGCACGTTCCGGAATATATAGATACCTTGTTGAGTTTGACTTAACGAGGGACGTAAAATAGCCCCTATCGAACTATAGAAGTTGTGTCACTGGCATAGTGTGACCGTGACTTAGAACTGTGGGAATAAAATGTGATTTTACTGTTAAGATTCTTTTATCGATTTATAACTTTAGAACTTTTATTTTATTTTTATTTTGAGCCGTCGGCGATAGTTACTTGCTGGGCTTTGCAGTTCATTGTTTTAATATATTTCAGGTTACTAAGTTTTGGATCAAATAAGGATGTGAACTTGTGGATTTTGTGCTACCTGATTTAGATGCAAATATTTGAAAAGACTTATCATGTTATAAGAATAAATTTCAGTGATTTACTTGAAATTGATTACTGAATTTGTATTGCCGCGTCTTTAATTTTATTGTTTTAGAGTGTTCAGTTGACTTTTGGCTTGACTTTCGTTGAAATTGGATTAATTGAATAAAGAATTATATTTTATTTTAGTTGAGAATTTAGAAATAATGTTACGAAAAGTTGGGTTTTTACAGTAACTATTAGTCTCTATCTAAACTTAAGAACGAGGGAACTCTCTAATTTCTCTGTTTTTTTACATTTCAGTTGGAAAAAACACGGGTGATATTGTATTGTGGGAAGTAAGTAACACCATGCATGCTTCTAAAGAATTTAAAGTTTATAACCCAAGGGCTTGTTCAAAATCTCTCCAGGTATGAACTGCTGTACGTAATAATCTGCTACAGTTTGAAATCCTTCTTTCCTACATTCCGAACCATTTTAGCAGACATCATTAGCAAAGGATCTTACCGCGTCGGTCAATCGTGTCACGTGGAATTGTGATGACAATTTATTCAGTACATTTAAAATTTCGATTTTTCTCCCTTTTTTAAGTTAATACCTATTTTACACTATATGGATGCATCCAACGCTTTTAAAAATTTTCATCCAAAACTTTAGGACACTTCCAATACTATCAAAACTCTCTTGAACTTTAATCTGCATCTAATCATCAGATTATTTACTTTATTGAAGAAATAATTACAACAATGATATTTATATAGGTGCACTATGCATCTAGTTAGAATTTTCATTATCTTCTTTCCGTTTCAGGTGTTGCCTATTTATTAGTTATTAATAATCATAATAATATTTTTTTGTTTTATTAAATATATTTGCTCGTAATTTTTTTAGAATATAAAAGGTAACGTGTTTTACCTAAAAAAGAAATTTATAAGTTATTAAAAAATAAAAAAGGTAACATGTCATATTTTTGGAAAAAAAGATATTTTAGTTAGAAAAGTTAGAAAAGATAATAGATGAAAAAGGTAATAGCTGAAAAAGTTAAAAACATAATTCATTTGATTTTTTTGAGATATTTTCATCTCTGTTAGGAATATGTTGTACTTGATGATAACTTCACAATCAATCAAATTGTTTAAGGTTTTGTAGCTGTCAACGGATGAGGATTTATAACTCTATCCGTTGACAGGTAGCTCATCAACGGATGAGGTTTTGTAGCACACTGCAGTATCTCTATGTTATCAGTTGATAGTGTTTTTATCCACAGTCATGTTGACTATCAACGGATAGGCAGAATAGGGTAGCCAATTGTAAATAAGCTATGCTATGTAATTCTGTCTAAGTGAAAGTGTATCAACGGATGAAGACTAAACTCTATCAACGGATACAACTCAAATCCACTCTATCAACGGATACAGCTCAAGTCCCAATATCAACGGATACTGCTCTATACATCATCAACGGATGTCAGTATACATCATCAACGGATAATCATTGACACTGCTTTCTATGATTAGCTGGAGATTAGCAGTTGATAAGACATGTTTGACTGACAGATCACATGAGTTTATAGTAGATACAAAAAGCAGTATGGCAGCCATACTTTGGAAACACAGAAGAAAGAAGCATTCCATTTACACTATGAATACAAGAAAGGTGCAGGAGACATGTCTGAACACAAGGACAACCTTTCGGCTACATGTGTATTTGGAGTGTAGTAGCAAGACAACTAGAATTAGATTAGTATTATCTTATTCCAGTAGTACTTGTAAAACTTGGGATATATAACCAAGTGTAGCAACTCTTTGTAGGTTAAGAAAACAGACATATTTGCTTAGGGTTTCTTGAATATCCTTAGAAGCAAAGAGTTGTAAAACGGCAGCTGTGTACATTTTGTATCACAGAGTTTTCTTCAAATAAAAGCTTCAGGTGGTGCATATTAACCACTGATTTTATATGTGTTTGTGTTTAAATCTTACATTGCAATTATCTCTTCATAAGTTTCTGAAGTTCTTATCAGAAATTTATAAATATCAAGAATTGTATTCAACCCCCCCTTCTACAATTATACAAGTGTGTAATCTGGGAATAACAATTGGTATCAAAGCAAGCTTCTAACATATTTGAAGTTTAAAGATCAACACACTTCCAACATGTCTAAGAAGGATTATGGAGTGAAGATTCCAGTTCTTGTTAGAGAAAATTACTTTCACTGGAAAGTAAAAATGCGTCTACATCTCTCGTCTATTGATGAGGGTTTTGTGGATTGCATTGACAAGGGTCCTCACGTTCCAATGAAGACAGCAACAAGAGTTGGCCTGGCTGATGATGTGCCTGACACTTTCATTCCCAAACCTGTTTCTGAGTGGAGTCTTGAAGATATTGCAGAAGTCCACAAAGACAAAAAGGCCATGAATATTCTGTTCAATGGTCTAGAAACAGACATGGTTGACAATGTTATTAACTGCACTACCGCCAAGGAAGTATGGGACATTGTTCAAACCCTTTGTGAAGGAACAGAACAGGTAAGGGAAAACAAGATGCAACTACTAATCCAACAGTATGAACATTTTCACTTTAAGAGTGGAGAAACATTGAATGATACATTTAGTAGATTTCAAAAGCTACTAAATGGTTTGAAACTGTATGGAAGAGTCTATCAAGTTAAAGACTCTAATCTCAAATTTCTGAGATCACTGCCCAAGGAATGGAAGCCAATGACTGTTTCTCTAAGAAACACTCAAGAGTACAAGACATTTACTCTTGAAAGGCTCTATGGAACTTTAAAGACCTATGAGCTGGAAATGGAGCAGGATGAAGAGATTGAGAAGTCTCAAAAGAAAAGTGGGTCAGTTGCACTCGTTGCCAATTTGGAGCAAAAGGAGGAAAGGACAGAAACTGCTAGTTCTACACCAAACAGGGAGGTTTGTAAAGGTAGAGCAGAATCAAGCAGGAGCAAGGAAAAGGTGTCTGAGGAATTGAATGCCCTTCAGCAGGATGAATTGGATGAGATAGATGAGCACTTAGCTTTTCTATCTAGGAGATTCTCTAAGCTGAAATTCAAGAGAAACTCTGGGATGGCCAAGCCATTTAACAAGGATTTTTCCACAAACAACTATGTGGATAAATCCAAAATTAAATGCTACAATTGTGGGATTGCTGGTCATATGATAAGTGAATGCAGGAAACCTAGATCTGAGAACAAGGGAAAGCCAACTGAGGTTGTTGACTATAAGAAGAAATATTTTGATCTTCTCAGGCAGAAAGGAAAGGCATTCTTGACCCAAGAGTATGACTGGGCTGTTGATGACAATCATTCTGATGATGATGCTGAGTTAGTCAACCTTGCTTTAATGGCTGATTCTGGAGAGCAGGAAGCAAGTTCAGCTAGCAATCAGGTATTTTCTACTAATCTCTCTGAGCTCACTAAAGAGGAATGCAATAGTGTTATAGATGAAATGTCTACTGAACTATATCACTTAAGTGTTACTCTTAAATCATTTACTAAAGAGAACAATAGAATTAAAGAGTCTAATCTGTTTTTAAGTGATAGAAATGCTGCTCTAGAATCTCAATTTCTAGAATTTGAGAAAATGAGAGTTGATTGCAATAATGCTAAAAGTGAACTTGAAGCTGTGTTAAAAAGAGAACTGATTTTAAAAGACCAGCTTGAAAAAGAACAAGGGATAATTGCTAAATTTCAAAGTTGTAGGAATATTTCTCAAAACATAATAGAAGTTCAGGGAATAGAATCATTTGTGAAGGATACCTGGACTCAAAGGAAAAAGGAGCTAGAACCTGGCCTTGAGGATCTAGAGACTATTTGTGAATCAACGGATAGTGATCATCCGTTGACAGATGAACCGTCAACGGATGAGAGGTATCCGTCGATTAACAAAAAGTCTGTTAGTAAGAAGGAACTTAGGAAACTGGATATCAAGTATGGTCCAGTAAACAAGAATTTTGTTAGTGGTGAGTGCAGCAAAACCAAATCCAGTGGGAAGGCTAAGACAGGTGATTTACACAACAAAAAGGCTGTTGGTAAATCAGACAATGAAAAGGTAGAAATTGAGGGCAAAAAGAAAAAGAACAGAAATGGTAAGATAGGCATCAACAAGAAAAACAATTACTCTCCTGACAAGTTTGCTCCTAGGAAAACTTGTAGTAATTGTAATAGTGTCAATCATTTATCTTCTAATTGCAAGATTGTCAACAAGGCTCCTGTTCATGTACCTCAACCAATGCCATGTATGCCTGCAATGCCTGTTATGCCTGGTTTGTATCAAAATGCTAGTTTTTCAAATCCATATGTGAACATGCCATATGTGTCTAATCCATACTTTCAATCTATGAATGTGCCACAAATGTCATGGAACCTACCTAACATGAATAATATGTATGCCAATTTTCCACACATGCATGCATCCAATATTCATGCAAATGAGCATTTGTCAAACCCCATTACTCAAGCATCTACACCTAAGATGAAGAATGCTAAGAGTGCAAAGTCAAAGGCTAACAAGAAAGGACCCAAGGAAGCTTGGGTACCAAAATCAACTTGATTTGTTTTTGAAATGTGTGCAGGGAAACAGAAGGAATCTATGGTACCTAGACAGTGGATGTTCTAGGCACATGACAGGAGATTCAACCCTGCTCACAGAGTTCAAGGAAGGAGCTGGCCCTAGAATTACCTTTGGAGATGACAGCAAAGGATATACTAAGGGATATGGCCTGATTTCAAAAGACAATGTCATCATTGAAGAAGTGGCTTTAGTTGAAGGTTTAAAGCACAATTTGCTGAGTATCAGTCAGATTTGTGACAAAGACTATGAAGTAAAGTTCACAAAAGAAGCCTGTGTTGTTTCTGCCAAGGAAGACAACAATGTGGTATTGACAGGCTTTAGAAAAGGAAATGTTTACATAGCTGACTTCAATTCAGCATGCTCAGAATCCATTACTTGTCTCTTTAGCAAAGCAAGTAAGGATGAGAGTTGGCTATGGCATAAGAAGCTGTCACATTTGAATTTTAAAGTTATGAATGATTTGGTAAGAAAGGATCTTGCTAGAGAAATCCCTCATTTGGAGTTTGTCAAAGATGGGCTATGTGATGCCTGCCAATTAGGGAAACAAAAGAAATCATCTTTCAAAAGCAAGACAGAGTCATCCATTGTTAAGCCTCTTCAATTGCTGCATATGGATTTATTTGGTCCAGTAAATGTCATGTCTATTTCAATGAAGAAATACTGTCTGGTGATTGTAGATGATTTTTCTAAGTTCACATGGACTTTCTTCCTGCACTCCAAGGATTGTGCAAGTGAAATCATTATCAATCACCTCAGAATGCTAAACAATGGTTCTGAAGACAGAGTACAAAGGATCAGGAGTGACAATGGTACTGAATTCAAGAATTCCACAATGAAGATTTTCTGTGAAGAGAATGGAATTGTCCATGACTTTTCTGCTGCCAGAACACCTCAACAAAATGGGGTTGTTGAAAGGAAAAACAGAACTCTCATTGAAGCAGCTAGAACAATGTTAAGTGAATCAAGATTACCAACATATTTCTGGGCTGAAGCTGTCAACACTGCATGCTTTACTCAGAATATTTCCTTGGTCAATCAAGCTAGAGGAATGACTCCTTATCAGTTATTAACCAACAAGAAACCAACTTTAGCTTTTCTACATGTCTTTGGATGTAAGTGTTTTGTGCTAAGGAATCATGGAGATAATTTAGGCAAATTTGAAGCAAAGGCAGATGAAGCTATTTTCGTTGGATATGCAGCAGGGAAAGCCTACAAGGTCTACAATCTAAGAACCAACATTGTTATGGAATCTGTACATGTTGTGTTTGATGATCAAAAGATTCTAGGCCTAAATGATGAAGGTTACCATGAAAAGTTGGAATTTGAGAATGAAGGTGAAGGAAGAATGTACTATGATGATGATAATGAGGAGAATGAAGATCATGACCACAGAGATCCACCTAGAGCTGTTATACCAACTAGAAGTGATGCTTACACTGAAAATGAAGCATCCGTTGATAGTCATTCTGGAGCATCCGTTGATAGTCATTCTGGAACATCTGTTGACAGTCATTCTGCAACATCCGTTGACACTATTAGAGATGCATCCGTTGACAGAAATTCTCAAGCATCCGTCGACAGGCAAAATGATGCATCCATTGACAGTCAACTTCATAACTCAGCAAGGACAACAAACTCAGGGGGAGTTTCTCAAGGTCAAAATTCAATGCTAAATCAACATGATCATGGAAATGAAGCAACCTCATCAAGATCAAATCTTCCACCTGCAAGAAAATGGACTAGAAATCATCCATTTGAGTTAATCATTGGTGAATCAAATTCAAGAGTCCAAACTAGAAGGGCCACTCAAGCAGAATGTCTATACAGTAGCTTCCTGTCTCAAGAGGAACCTAAGAAAGTGGAAGATGCCCTTCTAGATCCAGATTGGGTGTTAGCAATGCAAGAAGAGCTAAACCAATTTGAAAGAAATAAAGTATGGAAACTTGTGCCCAAACCTGATGATAGAAGTGTCATAGGTACTAAATGGGTTCTCAAGAATAAGACAGATGAAAATGGCATAATTGTGAGGAATAAAGCTAGATTAGTGGCAAAGGGCTATTCTCAAGAAGAAGGAATAGATTTTGATGAAACTTTTGCTCCAGTAGCAAGACTTGAGGCAATAAGAATCTTTCTAGCCTATGCAGCACATGCCAATTTCAAAGTCTATCAGATGGATGTCAAAAGTGCCTTTCTAAATGGGGAACTGGAAGAAGAGGTCTATGTCCATCAACCTCCTGGTTTTGAGGATCCAGAATTTCCAGAATATGTATATCTTCTCATGAAAGCACTTTATGGTTTGAAGCAAGCACCAAGAGCCTGGTATGACACTTTATCTCAATTTCTTTTGGAGAACCACTTCACTAGAGGTACAGTAGATAAAACCTTATTTCATAGGGATATTAATGGCTCTTCAATACTTGTTCAAATCTATGTAGATGATATTATTTTTGGGTCTACAGATGAGAAGCTTTGCAAAAAGTTTGCCAAACTTATGCAAAGTAGGTATGAAATGAGTATGATGGGTGAATTAACTTACTTTCTTGGCCTACAAGTAAAGCAAGTTAATGAGGGCATTTTCATAAGTCAAACAAAATATATTTATGATCTCTTAAAGAAATTTGACTTAATGGATTGTACATCTGCTAAAACACCTATGGCCACTGCAACTAAGCTTGAGTTGAATACTAAGGAAAAGTCTGTGGACATCTCAAGTTATAGAGGCATGGTAGGTTCACTTTTATACCTAACAGCTAGTAGACCTGATATAATGTTTTCTACTTGTCTTTGTGCTAGATTTCAAGCTGATCCTAGAGAGTCTCACTTAATAGCTATTAAAAGAATTTTCAGGTATCTCAAGGGAACACCAAACCTTGGAATTTGGTACCCAAGAGAATCTGGTTTTGATCTAACTGGCTATTCAGATGCAGATTATGCAGGTTGCAGAGTTGATAGGAAAAGTACTACAGGTTCCTGTCAATTTCTAGGAAACAGGCTTGTGTCATGGTTCAGTAAGAAACAAAACTCAGTCTCCACTTCTACAGCTGAAGCTGAGTACATTGCGGCTGGAAGCTGTTGTGCACAGATTCTATGGATGAGAAACCAACTCATTGACTATGGTCTAAAAGTTGAGAAGATTCCAATTTTCTGTGACAACACAAGTGCTATTGCCATCACAGGGAATCCAGTGCAACATTCGAGAACCAAGCACATTGACATCAAATACCACTTCATTAGAGAACATGTGATGAATGGTACAGTAGAAATGCACTTTGTGCCAAGTGAAATGCAGCTTGCAGATATCTTCACCAAGCCTCTTGATGAATCCACATTCACAAGATTGGTAGGTGAGCTAGGTATGCTTAACTTGTCATAATTTCTAGTGATATTTGATTTCAATGAATTGAAGCTGGAAATGTGTTTTGATTTACTTGAAAGTTAAAGCTTTCAGAAAAATTTTCTGCAGAAATTTTGCCTAAGGCAAAATTAGCTTATCAACGGATATCCTTTTATCCGTTGATAGTATAAACACATTACTAGATTTTTGCATGTCAACGGGTAACAGGCTATCCACGTCATCAACGGATAAACTGTATCTCAACCGTTCATTCTATATCCGTTGATATACATTTTTTTTAACCGTTGGTAACCGTGTATATCTAATCATGGCTGTACTTATTCTCTTTTTATTTATTATCTGACAGTTACTTTTGACCAATGGAGTAATTACTTTTAATTATTTCATTTTTAATTCTTGAAAAATATAAAAGGCGGACTTGTACTCTCACATCTCACTTTTATTCATTTTCAAGCATATCACAAGTTAACTGCATCTTCTTCCCTAAAACTCTCTGTAACCAAAGTTCAATCACTTCAATGGCGCCTATTGTTAAGATGATGTCCTCCACTGGGTTTACCTATGAGAAGAACAATTTCGCGGCCTTTGTTGACACAGTGAATGCTCCAGAAGCTTACCACACTTTGATGAGTTTCGTGAAGAAATGCAAACTGTCATATGCTATGACGGCTACCACTCCCTTAATCCACGAGGTAATTGAAGAAATGTGGACATCTGCTGAGTACAATGGCACAGACGGTACAATTGCTTTTTCTTTAAAGGGTAAAAACTATGTGGTTAATTCTGATATAATAACTGCTTGTTTAAATTTGCCTGAGAATAACTGTCTGAAAGTACCTACTGATGCTGAAATTGTTGCCATGCTTAATTCTATTAATTATGCCCTTAGTACTGAAAACTTAGGGAAAATTGCTAGAAAAGGAATGGTTAAAGAATGGAGCTACTTCTGTGATGCCTTCATTAAAACTTTTTCAGGAAAAATTAGTAATTTTGATGCTGTTACCCAGTCCATGCTAACAATGATGTGTATGCTTTTAAATGATAAATTCTATAATTTTGGCACATTAGTTATGTATGAGATAGCTGCAAAGTTGGGTAAAAAGGAAACTAGGAGCAAGAATATCTACTTTGCTAGATTTTTAATGCTCTTAGCACTGCATGTGTCTGAGAATAAGCTATCCATTGCTAACCCGGATAGCAAGTTCCAATGTTTTGTTCAGGAGAAGAGAGTCTTAAGTGACCTGATTCGAATGAACCTCAATGCAGGAGTACAGTTCTACCAATTGTTCAGGTAACTATCTCTAACTCTGAAACCCCTATCTCCAACCCCCAAATTTCTTTGCCTTCTAGTGTCACAATGGAGTCTGTAGTTGTGACCAAATAGGCTCCTACCAAAGTGACCAAATCCAGAGTTCCAAAACCACATTCTAAAAGGCAAACCTCAAGTGTCTCTCAAAAGACACCTGTTGTAAAATCTACCAAACCTCTTGAGGGGAGTGTGAAGGTGGTAGTGAGTGGTGAGGGACAGGGTGAACATCAAAGAAGCCCTAAGGATAAGGAAGGAGAGATGAGTGCAACCACCATTTCAGTCTCTCAAAAGACTGCTAATATAACTACAGGCCAAATTCTAGTTACACTCTCCCAAAAGAGTGTGACTACTGAATCAAGTTCCCCACAAGGAACACTGCACAAGAGGGTTAGGGACACATATAGCCCAATCTCAAAAACCTATGGAAGAAGAGTGAAATCTAAAACCACAGGGGAATCACAGGGTGCACACACTGTACAGGAAACTGTACCTTCTCAAACTCAGTTTGATGTGGCTTCAATAAATGTGGAGTCACAGCCCCTTGATCTTAATCTTCAAATCGACACACATTACAATCCACCATCACCAACTCCTTCTCTGGATGTGGATATGATATCTACATCAATTCCTGATTCTCCATCTTTAAGATTCTTGGAGAAGCCCCACTCTGTAATTGGTGGTCATCATCTTTTAGATGATTTGTTGGACCATCAATCTTCCCTTCCAGAATTCTCAACACAGACTGTGGCCTCGAACTTAAAATCAATCTCCACAGATTCAGTGTTGGTTTTCTCTTCAACGGATATAATTATTCCTTCCTCAACGGATATCCTTCATCCGTTGACAAGTGTTTCTCCATCAACGGATGCGCCTCTATCTAGCCATCCGTTGACAGCTATAACTACTCCATCAACGGATATTCCTTATCCGTTGATAACTCACTCTACCACTGCTATATCTGACATTCCAGTGTCAAGTGTAGAGGAGTTCTCAGTAGTTGAAACACTTTTAGGTTTGAGGGAAGGGAGTGAGAGGCTGCCTTGTGAGCAGGCAAAAGGAGAGATAAATAATGAGAGGCTGGCCATTTCTTCCGGTCAGGCAAAAGGAGAGTTTGAGAGTTCCACCTTAGTAGGTGAAGGTGAGGGTGTGAGAGGTGTGAGCCAAGGGGAGCCCTTGATGCAAGAAAAGAGAGATGAGGGGAGAGAAGGGACTACAGGAGAGATAAGGATGGAAGAAGCAGCCATTGCTAGTGAGTCAATGGGGGTTGAGGATGCATCCAAGGAAATGGAATTTCAAAGAGAATATCAGTCCATGATTGACTCCATTTCTTTGGATGCTGAAACCTTTACTCACCCTGTTCCTGCCTATCAAATTCTGGCACAACAGGGCAATGTGGAAGCAGAGGAGGCAATGCACCTAGTGCACACCTCACAATCTCTACTTAGAGCTAAGGAATCTATAGCAGCTCTACCAACCACTGCTGAGAGTGATGAATTTGACAATTCTGAAGATGAAGACAGCCAGAGCTCTGAAGATGAAGGTGGTAGCAGTATTCATGATTTTGCTTTTGCTCAAAACTACACCTATCATCAACTTGATACGGAAATCATAAGGCAATATAAATCTGCCCTGGCTGAGCACCCAGAAGCAGATCCACAGAGAAAGGTTGTTCTTCAACAGGCAATTGACTCCCTAAAGTTACAAAAGATGCAAATGGTGATTCAGAGATCCAATTTAGAGGAGGTCAAACAAGAAATCAAGGATGTGAAGATCTCTGTGGATTCCAAGCTAGAGCAACTAGCTCCTACAGCCACTCAGAGGGTGTTGCAACAAAGGTTTCTCAAAGAAGACAACCTGGCTAAATCTGTGCAACTTCTCAATTCAAGAGTGGAAAAGATGGAATCCCAGATGGAGCAATTTCTTCAACATCAGAAACTGCAAACCCAACTGCTAGAAAAGTTAGTTGCAGCCCCAACTTCTAGTCAAACCCTTGATGCTAACGAAAAGGGGGAGAAAGTGGAAGAGGCTGTGGCAACTACAAGTCAAATCTTAATTTCTGAAAGAAGGGAAGCAGCAAGTGAGGGGGAGCAGCAACCTACCATAGTGGTCAATCCACAAGAATTCATTGTCACAGCTTCCCCCAGCAAATCCAAACCTCTATCTGAAGAGTTTGATCTTTCAAACTTGACAGAAGAAGAAAAGCTAGCCAAAATTGAAGCTCTCCAAAAGATGAAAGAAGAAAACTATGAAAGGATAATGAGGACAGAAAGATTGATCAATCAATCTATTGCATCAACTCTGTTCTCTAGCTAAACCTCAGCTCCAACAATATCTACAACAATTCTGAAGGTGCTCACTCCAGCAATTGTGGCTCCTACATTCTATGATGCTGAGCCTTCTCATGTTAAGGAATTTGAACCCTACATCAAATCAAGACCCTTCTCACCACCAAAAGCAAATGGGAAGAACAAGTTACAACTGGACTTTCCATTTCCCAAGGATGATGAAGAGAAGTTGATGGGTAAGGCAATCAAGGAATTCAAGGAGAAGACTAACAGTTGTGTAAGAGAATGGATGGCTGTAATCATAAGGAATGGAAAAGTTCTAAACATATCCAACAGCCATCCTAGATTTGTTGAAGCCAAGAGAGAAGAGACTTCAAGGCTGCTAAGAGAATCTCAACCAAGCACTGAATATCAATATGAAAACTCAGATGAGAAGCAAGCAAGGCTGGCTCAAGAGTTATTGGATGAGGTAGAGGATGAATTGAGGGAACCTGAGGAAGTCCCCAAATTCAAAAAGAAAGGGAAATCAGTCCCCAAATCCAAGAGATTAAAATCACATGCAAGGAGGCCTGTCTCTCCAGAAACTGAAAACAAAGAGACAGTTGGTTCATCACAACCTATTGATGTAAAAGTATTCAACCCAGATGTAAATTTCCATGGTGAGCCTATAGTACCTAAAGAGGAACCAATGAATCTTGACTCCATTGAGGTTCCTTCATTCTTGCTGAAGCCTCAACAGAAGCCTACACAGAAGAAAAGGAAACCAAGGAAGCAACCTTCAAAGGAACCAATTCAAGTTGCTAGGGTACCTGCAATTGTCAGGCAGCCAATCTTGGAAAACAAGGATGATTTTATCTATCAGGCAGATATTGAAGAATACTCTGACATGAATCTTTATCTGGATGAATTGTCAGAAGTAAGAGGAATTGACAAATATAGACATTTGCCTGAAAGATTGGTCTTTGTATACAAGGGAGGAACGGAAAGGACATGGCCACTACAAAGGGTTCTTGGAGAAAATTATCATACCTTAACCAAAGTGTTCTCTGCAATCAAGAGATACACAGGGTTCTCCAAGATAGCAAAAGGGGAGATACTGGACAAAATAGAACAAATAAGGAGGGATTGGAACTCACCATCAAGTCTACCAAGGAAAATGAAGATCCCATACAATGGACAGAAAATCCACCTCCAACCTTTCTGGATGATGGAGTTCAGGGATGAAGATGGTAACAGGAGATTCTTCAGGTTAGAAGACCAACTACCAAAGGCTAGTTCTCAATACCTGAGATGGCTACAACAGAAGCTAAATCCAAAGGTAGATGAAGAAGATGCCTTCTATAGGCAACTCCAAATACAGATTGAGTCCAACTCTGCCAAGGAAGGAAAATCAAGGGTGATGCCAACAAGAGGAAAGAAACAGTCCTAATCTGCTCAGTCTAGAGGAGCACTTCTCTGTAAATTTCTCAAACTTTCAGTTTTTAATTATTGTAGCTTAATACAATTTATGTATTGTTCTTTATATATCTTTAGGAATGTTTTGTTATCATCAAGGTCCTGAATTTATGCTTTATTGCCATCAAGTATAAATTGGGGGAGATTGTTAGGAATATGTTGTACTTGATGATAACTTCACAATCAATCAAATTGTTTAAGGTTTTGTAGCTGTCAACGGATGAGGATTTATAACTCTATCCGTTGACAGGTAGCTCATCAACGGATGAGGTTTTGTAGCACACTGCAGTATCTCTATGTTATCAGTTGATAGTGTTTTTATCCACAGTCATGTTGACTATCAACGGATAGGCAGAATAGGGTAGCCAATTGTAAATAAGCTATGCTATGTAATTCTGTCTAAGTGAAAGTGTATCAACAGATGAAGACTAAACTCTATCAACGGATACAACTCAAATCCACTCTATCAACGGATACAGCTCAAGTCCCAATATCAACGGATACTGCTCTATACATCATCAACGGATGTCAGTATACATCATCAACGGATAATCATTGACACTGCTTTCTATGATTAGCTGGAGATTAGCAGTTGATAAGGACATGTTTGACTGACAGATCACATGAGTTTATAGTAGATACAAAAAGCAGTATGGCAGCCATACTTTGGAAACACAGAAGAAAGAAGCATTCCATTTACACTATGAATACAAGAAAGGTGCAGGAGACATGTCTGAACACAAGGACAACCTTTCGGCTACATGTGTATTTGGAGTGTAGTAGCAAGTCAACTAGAATTAGATTAGTATTATCTTATTCCAGTAGTACTTGTAAAACTTGGGATATATAACCAAGTGTAGCAACTCTTTGTAGGTTAAGAAAACAGACATATTTGCTTAGGGTTTCTTGAATATCCTTAGAAGCAAAGAGTTGTAAAACGGCAGCTGTGTACATTTTGTATCACAGAGTTTTCTTCAAATAAAAGCTTCAGGTGGTGCATATTAACCACCTGATTTTATATGTGTTTGTGTTTAAATCTTACATTGCAATTATCTCTTCATAAGTTTCTGAAGTTCTTATCAGAAATTTATAAATATCAAGAATTGTATTCAACCCCCCCTTCTACAATTATACAAGTGTGTAATCTGGGAATAACAATCTCAAATATTATTTTAATAATTTTCTCAAATAAATATATTACTTTTATATGTGGATGCAACAGTATCATAACGACGACCTCACATTTTCAAATAATCGTGATATCAAAATTTCAATGAACTAAACAGTAAACACACACAAAAACTCATGCATAGTGTATAAGAGGTTACCTAGAGATTAGAGATGCGAATTACGAGCGCTGTGATTTCCTGCTTAACTAATGTCCATGCAAATACGATACAGTGAGATCGAGAATGTAATTGTTTGAAATTCATGAACGAAATCATCAAAATTATACTCCATATGTTTCTATAAATAGAAATTTAACACTCGCTATTGTTAATCTCCGAAAAGGCAAAAATAGTCCGAAAAGGCAAAAACAGAGCATACGATTGAAAGAGAGAGAGATGTGAAAACAGAGCATACGTTTGAAATTGAGAGATAGAGAGAGGGGTTACTCTTTCAAAACACTTATCGGAGTGGTGATGGTAAAGTGTGTATATATATACACGGTGAGTCGCAAAGAGGTGGTGATCTGCGTTTATGTAATTTGAGGGGCGCGAAAACGCGACTTTCTTCTATTTTGTCTTTTTGCTATTTTTGTAAATAAAATTTAAATTCTTAAGGATGTCTTTAAAATTTGAAACTGTGATTTGATACTAATATACACTACTTCAGAGTAGTTACAATGTTTTTTTATATAATTACAATGATAATATTACTACCATCTGACAATTATAATAATAAAAAAAGCATAAATGAAAATATTTATTTTACATTTAATTTATAATATTTGAAAAAACTTTTTTTGGTCATTATTATATTGTAAATTTAAATTATAATGTAATACAACAAATTTTAAACATCGAAAAAAATATTAAATCAAGTTCAATCAATTTCTTCCAAAATAAAAAGCTTGTTATATCCGGGTAAGTCTATAAATCATGTCATTGTCCTGCTTAAAAAACTAATTAACTCTTATGTTATGGCGGGACTTGATCGCTCACCAGTGTCATGAGTACAACCTCAATTTTATGTCCCCATAAAGTAAATGGGTTTAGTTCCCTAGCAAACATTTGCTATTTTATCGTTTCGTAACATATGGTGTCCCAGTCGTTGGATCAATGATCCAACGGTTGGGGTTTAAAAAAAAAATTACATCGTACCGTAGAAACTTTCCGCGGTACGGAGTAATTACAAAATGTCCCCTGTTTTCACATCAAAAATCTACTGTTCACCGTACCGCAGAAACTTTCTGCGATACGTGAACAGTGGGGGCGTTTTTATAATTTCTCCGTATCACGGAAAGTTTCTGCGGTACGATATAATTTTTTTTAAAATCAGGACCGTTGGATCAACGATCCAACGGTAAGGAAGCCATATATTGTGAAACAGTTCCCTGACAAATGTTTACTAGGGAACGTACCCCAAAGTAAATAACCCATTACTACTCCTACATCCATTACTACTCCTACATCTATGTTGGCACTACGTAACAAGTCTACTTGCAAGTTTTCCTACTAGTGTTACGGTCTTACTACTAGTCTGCTGCTGGTGCTTGGTTAGTAATGTTATTATTGTTTTCATTATTAACCGTTTGAAATGATTTTTCTTCTAAAAAAAGAGAGAACAAATCGATTCGAATCGTTGTCGTTTGAAATTGATCAACTTTTGTAATAATTGTATGCTTCTTTTTCTTTTCTTAACTTTGGCCTTCTTTTTTTTTTTGGTTAAAATATTGGTTGTGTCTAAAAATTACCGATTCCAAAAAAATTAGTAAATTGACCAAATTAGATATTTGACTAAATAAATCCTATAACATTAATATATGGTAATTAACATATTAAACAGTGGTTTGAACTCATTTAGTAAGTTTGAAAAAATCACTTGAAGAAGCTGTTTTAGTTGAGTAATATATGGATATAATAGGAACAAAAGATAAGTGGTTATTAGAACCAAAAGATAATTAGTTATTAGGAACTATAATATTTTTATTTTATTTTATAAAATAGAATTACATATTTTTATCAATAATAAATATTTAAGCAAGAATAATTTAGTAAAAATATCAAGTTTAAAAATGGGATGTTTTAGTCAGAAAACATAGAAAAAATATAAGGGTAATCAGTTAGTTATTAGTGATTATAACATTATTAGGTTATTACTTTATTTCATTAATTAGAACGATCCTATATCTGGAAAGAGGAGATTTTAGTTAGAAAACTAGAAAAGGTAATAGTTAAAAAAGGTAATTGTTTAGTTATTATTTAGGAGAAAATGAGATATTTTAGTTAGAAAATATAGAAAAGATATTACCTCTTAGGTGGAAAAGATAATCCGTTAGTTATTAGTAATTCTAATTTATTAGTTTATTTCATTAATTAGAACAATCATATTTCAGGAAAGAAAATATTTTAGTTAGAAAATTTAGAAAAGGTAATTGGTTAGTTAATATTTAGGACAAGTGTTCAGAAGAGCTGCGTGTAATATTTTGAGAAAAAATTAAAATAATTAAGGATAATAAAGTAAAACAATTAAATAAGGTAAGTACCGTACCATACCATACCTCTTTACTTTTTGCACGCATTTTAAGGTGCAAATTAAATATAGCTTCATAATTTTTTTTTTAAAATTTATTTTTCTAAATAAAAGTTTAGATAATGATTTTTATTTTAAAAAAAGAAAATTTTAAATAAAAATTATGGTACTATATTTTATTAGCTTCTTAAAATGCGTGTAAAAAGTAATGTGGACAATAAAACTGGGACGAAGGGAGTAATAGTTCGTTATGTAGTCACATAGAATGGTAAATTTGTGAATGCAAAATTAAGAGCTTATAAATGTGCAGGTATGGGATGGTGCAACATGAGCTAATCTATATAATTTTGTGGATCATGAGGCACCTGTCTATTCTTTAGTTGATATTAACAAATTAACTATTAATTAATTAGATAATTTATAATTATGTGGATCTGAGGCACCTGTCTATTCTTTAGTTGGTATTAACAAATTAACTATTAATTAATTAGATAATTTATTTGGTAGTGGGAGGTAAAGAAATTGTGCCTGTTTGGCTACCTTAAAATAAGCCCGTTTTCAACTTATTTTTGGCAAAATGCCCGTTTTGCATTTTCAAGGGGTGTTTCGCAAAATAAGTTGAACGGACTTATTTATACAAATAAGTTGATAAGTTAAAAGTTGTAAATCCTAACATTCAACTTTCAACTTATTCTGTTTTCTCGATATACGTAATATATAATATCCTTTAAATCTTCAAAATCATATATCTTTTGATCCACTCATTAGAAAATTGATATGTATATATCAAATTTCTCTACTCATAGAGATCTATCCATTGAGATCCATTGATATATATTAAAAAACAAATATTTTGAAAATAATAAAAAGTTAACTTATAAGTTCTGATTTACCAAATACTTTACTGATTTATAAGTTCTAATTTACCAAAAACTCTACTGACTTATAAGTTCTAATTTACTTATCACTTATATGACACTTATCACTTTAAGCTATAAGTTACTTATTTTAAGATAAGCCAAACGGGTCCACTATAAACTGATGTTTTATTGGTAACCTAGTGTCAAGACTCTTCCCCACTACCTCAATGTCGAAGGTCATAGATTTGTATATTCAATACCCTCCCCGTATAATATGCTTATATATGAGTTGCACTTTAGAAAGAATACCTTATATAAAGAATAATAAAGAACACCATCAAAACATTATTTTTCATTAAAATTGATTTGTTGTGATAAGAATCACAAAGTTTAAAAACAATTGAACTTAACATATCGAATATAACATAGAATCTCATCTAAATTTCAAAATCAAATGTTACATAGAATCCACTATAAAATCTTATATATATTCTTGTAACAATAAAATTACGTGTAATCATGTCATATTTGATTCTAATTTTTTATTAGAATCTATATATATTCACAAAACATCAAATTTAATGTGGAAATTAGAATCTAATTGCGATTTTATGTAAGATTCTATGATGTTCTTTATATAGTATTCTTACATAAAATCTTACATGAATTTAATAGTGCAAATTTTAGATGAGATTATATATATGCAATAGGCCCCGACAGGGGCACCTATTTTAAATTTAGTGATTCTAATTTTAACAATCCATTTTTTTTTCAAAAAATAATATGGGTGTTCTTCTTTGTTCTTTATATAAAGTGTTATTTATGGAGTGCAACTATATATATATATATATGATATGGGTAAAAAATAACCCTTATAGACATAATTAATGTGACATTTATTGGCCCGTAAATATGGCCCGAAACCCTAGTTGGGCACTAAATTCGTAATTAATGGTCAGGCCCAAAAGAACGGCCCAAACTGGGGACGCCCGGTAAAAGCCTATCTCTAACATGGGTCTGATCCACAAACCAGGAACGTTCTAGAAACCAAAAACGTCCTAGAATATCCCCAGGATATTGTGTAGCCTCCAAGGCACCATATTCGACATGGAAACTAATTCCTAAAAGGAAGGAGTCAGAACCTTCCTCAATTACGGTGACTTATCCACCAAGTCTCCAAAACCTACTATAATTCTAAGGCTTCCACAGCCTATATAAAGGGCCAGACCCCTCATCCTAGAACTACGTTTTTGGCTTGATTCTCTAATACAGAGATACGTAGGCATCTTTTGAGGACCCGAATTAGGTCACGATAACACAGGCGCAGCCATTAAAGCAAGAAGCTCACGAACCCTAGCCGCCATTCGATAACCCTACTTTTTATTCCACAACATTTGGCGTCGTCTGTGGGAAAAGGATATCAACCATGGTTAACACACGAAGAACATCAACCGAGAACGTTCCTGTTACATCTGACCCACCAATCGTCTCCTCTACACCGCCCGTTGTTACGGAGCAAGGGCTTGTGCCCCCATCGACTGAGACTATTACACAACCTCAAGTTTCTCAGACCACAGGGACGAATCCCCATGCTGAGAGAACCTTACCGGTGATTGATCACCCGGGACAAGAGACTAATCAACTTCAGATGGTGGTTGCTCCATTGACTAGCCGTCCCCCGCTCTCAGGAGTTCAGATCTCCACCACTACACTCCCCGTGAGTACCGATCCGTTATACGGGTTGCCAAACTATCCCCCAAATCGAAGGGATCCTGGACCAAGTGGACACGCTTTACAGATACCCGAGTCGTATCAGCCACCATATATTAGGGGTCTAGCCCCCCCTGAGCAAAGATATTACGATTACTCTGGACCTTACTCCGATGATTCATCATCCGAGGATGATGAACGTGATATAGCCCCGAGGAGGCGACGTACAAGCAAAGAACCCATGAGGAGGACTCAAAGGATCAATGATAGACCCGTTCAAAAAGCTGCTGAGAGAATCAAGGCTTTTGAAGCTGAGATCCAAAAGCTGAAGGATGATATAACCAGAGAACAAGCAAGGCAAAATCTGAATAGGCCTCCTCCAATCCCAAGGGAGATCCCCTTCATTGATTTGGAAGGGTCCTCAAGAAGACCGAGAAGGGCTGATGCCCCAACTGGAGGAATTACGAGGGTAGAAACCCCTAGGAGTGATCCCAAAGACCTGATGCCGCTTGGGGACCCTGACGACCCCACACCTCCATTCACGGACGAAGTGATGAACGCTCATGTTTCCCGAAAATTCAAGATGCCCACGATAAAAGCATATGATGGGACGGGTGATCCTTCGAATCACGTCAGGACATTCTCGAACGCTCTGCTGTTACAACCCGCTAGTGACGCTCTTAAGTGTAGGGCGTTTCCTCAAACCTTGGCAGGCATGGCTCAATGATGGTACAGCCGATTGCCCGCAAACTCGATTGGTTCTTTTAAGGAGTTAAGTACTGCCTTTATCAATCAATTTGTTAGTGGAAAGGTCCACGAAAAAAGCTCTGCTTCTCTCATGCAAGTAAAACAAGGAAAGAATGAGAACCTGAGGGATTACCTCAAGCGTTTCACTAAGGAGACGTAGAATGTCCCGGATCTGGAGAACAAAGTAGCTATGATAGCCTTGGAGAATGGAACGACGAACCCCTACTTTCAGATGTCGTTGGCAAAACATCCCCCTGAGAGCATGACTGAGCTCCAAAGGAGGGCAAGTAAATACATAAAAGCAGAAGAAAGCATGAAGAAGACGGAAGCTCCCACCACTAATGGAGGAAACGGAAACTCCCGGAAGTGATGGCAAGAGCAGGAGTATGACACAAGGGACAAATACCCCCGGACAAGCAAGGACTCCGATTCTGCTTCCAAGAAGAATTTGGGGCCAAGGTTCTCTGAATATGCAAGGTTGAATGCTCCTAGAAGTCAAATCCTGATGGATATTGAAAAAGATGCGGATTTCCGATGGCCGAAGCCACTTAGGGGCGATCCCGCAAGGAGAAACAAAGATCAATACTGCAGGTTCCATAAGGACGTTGGACATGACACTGATGACTGTAGACAGCTCAAGGACGAGATTGAATTCTTGATCCGAAAAGGAAAGCTGAGCAAATTCACAAAGGGTGAAGGTCGTGGAAACCAAAGAAGAGATTATGATAGAAGAGATTCTGATAAAAGAGATAATGATAGAAGGGATAACGATCGTGATCGCAACCCCCAGCCACGAGGGCCTGTCATCAACATGATTTGGGGAGGTCCTACTGCGGCCGGAACAACAAGGAACTCTCGAAAGGCATATGCCAGGGAGGTGATGCATATCGTGGGAGAAGCCCCGAAGAGGGCAAAGACTGAAGTAGTGATCGAATTTGATGACTCGGACTTAGAGGGGGTAAAGTTCCCCCATGACGACCCGTTGGTCATAACTCCTGTAATTGGAAATTCGGAGGTGAAGCGAGTCTTGATAGACAATGGTGCTTCTGTTGACATCCTGTTTCATGATGCGTTTGTAAGGATGGGATACAATGATTCCCAGCTGACCCCAAATAACATGCCCATATATGGGTTCAATGGAGTCGAATCTAGCATTGAAGGGACTATCCAACTGCCGGTTACTATTGGAAAGGAGCCCAAGGAGGCCACACAGATGTTGAACTTCTTGGTAATTAAGGCGGCTTCCACATATAACGCGATCCTTGGAAGGACCGGACTCCACGCGTTTAAGGCTGTTGCCTCTAGTTATCACATGAAGGTCAAGTTTCCAACCAGGAATGGTGTTGGAGAACAGAAGGGTGATCAAAGGATGGCCCGAAGTTGTTATGTGGCCGCGTTAAGAGCTGATGGAGCCGGGGGGCAGGTCCTCCTGATTGAGGACATGGATATTCGGGATGATGAATACCGGGGGAAACCAGCAGAGGATTTGGTTCCTGTACCACTGGACAGTAGGGACCCTGAAAAGGTCACGTACATAGGAACGTCGCTGAAAGAACCCATGAAGGGCAGGTTAATTGAATTCCTACAAGAAAATAAGGATGTGTTCGCTTGGACAGCAGCTGATATGCCAGGGATTGATCCCCAACTCATAACTCACAGGTTGAATGTCGACCCTAAGCGGAAGACCATTAAGCAGAAGAAGAGGAATTTTGCTCCAGAAAGGCAAGAGGCCATTAAACAAGAGGTGGACAAACTCTTGGAGGCTGGTTTTGTTGAGGAGATTCAGTTTTCTGAATGGTTGGCTAACCCTGTGATGGTCAAGAAAGCCAACGGTAAGTGGAGGATGTGCATAGACTTCACTGATTTAAATGATGCGTGCCCTAAGGACTGCTTCCCTCTACCAAGGATCGACACGCTAATAGACGCTACGGCAGGACATGAGATGCTAAGCTTCATGGATGGTTTCAGTGGCTACAACCAGATTAAGATGCACAAGGATGACATCCCAAAGGTATCTTTCATAACTGACTTTGGTGTTTTTTGTTACCTTGTCATGGCTTTTGGACTAAAGAATGCAGGAGCTACTTATCAACGACTGGTAAATAAGATATTTGCCCACCTGATTGGGAAAACCATGGAGGTATATGTTGATGATATGTTGGTCAAGAGCTTGCTAACAGCTGACCATATTGAACACCTAAGAGAGGCGTTTGAAGTGCTGAGGCACCATAAGATGATGCTGAACCCAGCCAAATGTGCTTTTGGCGTTGGGTCAGGGAAGTTCTTGGGCCTGATGGTCTCAAAACGAGGCATTGAAGCCAACCCAGATAAAATCAAAGCAATTCTCGACATGGAACCACCACGTTCCGTGAAAGACGTGCAGAAATTAACTGGTAGAATAGCTGCCTTGGGAAGATTCATCTCAAAGTCTGGCGATAAATGTTTACCTTTCTTTCAGGCCTTGAAGAAAGTAAAAAATTTTGAGTGGACATCAGAAAGCCAAGAGGCCTTTGAACAATTGAAGAAATACATGACCAAGGCCCCGTTGTTGGCCAAACCTAGTTCTGGAGAGACCCTATACCTGTATCTGGCGGTATCTGAACAAGCACCGAGTGCCGTCCTCATTCGAGAGGAGAACAAGGTTCAGAAACCCATCTACTACGTGAGCAAGGTGCTGCATGGAGCTGAGTTGAATTACTCGACCATTGAAAAATTTGCTCTCGCACTAGTGACAGCCTCAAGGAAACTACGACCTTATTTCCAGGCACACAAGATTGAAGTCCTGACGGACCAACAGTTACGAAGTATATTGCATAGCCCGAAGGCCAGTGGAAGGCTAATCAAGTGGGCGATCGAACTCGGGGAGTTTGATATCACGTATAAGCCTAGGACAGCCATTAAGGCTCAGGTTTTAGCTGACTTCATGGTTGAATGTACCATCAACCAAGAAGTCGGGGGGCAAGAGGTAGTATTAAACAAGGAAGATGAAGATAAAGCTAAGGAGCTTGAACCTGATCAGAAGGAATATTGGGTGCTCTATTTTGATGGAGCATCAAAAACAAAGTCTAGTGGTGCAGGCTTAGTCTTGCAAAGCCCTGATGGGTTCTTAGTAGAATATGCTCTGAAGTTGGACTTTCCGACGACCAACAATGAAGCTGAATATGAAGCCTTGATAGCCGGATTAGGCTTGGCCAGAATACTGAGAGTCAAGAACCTTAAAGTCTGCGGGGATTCGAGACTCGTAGTATCACAAGTGAATGGTGAATTTGAAGCCAAGGATGAAACTATGGCAAAATACCTAAGGGTTGTGAAAGCTGTTATGACTCAGTTTGATGAATGCTGTATAGAGCATATCCCAAGGGAGGAGAACGTCAAGGCCGATGCCTTATCAAAGTTCGCCTCTTCTGAAATAGAGAATTATGCAGGGAACGTCTATTACCAGGTCCTGAAGGCCCCTACCATCAACTCAAAATTGGTGGCACCTATTGAAGTAGGAAGCTGTTGGATTGACCCTATCAAGGCTCATCTGGAAACTGGTTGGCTCCCCGAAGATGCCTCGGAGGCACGAAAACTATCGGTGAGGGCATTGAGATATGCTTTGATTGAAGGCATCCTTTATAAGAGGTCTTTTGTTATCCCATACTTAAAATGCTTGAGGCCTCAAGAGGCAGAAGAGGCATTAAGGGAAGTTCATGAAGGGATCTGTGGGCAGCACCTGGGGGGCAGGGCCCTAGCTCATAAGATCACCCGCCTGGGAATTTATTGGCCAGGAATGTTGGCTGACGCCAAAAGCTATGTTAAAAAGTGTGACAGATGCCAGAAACACGCTCCAATTGTTAGGCAGCCACCAGAGATGTTAACGTCAATTAACTCTCCCATTCCGTTTGCCATGTGGGGGATGGACATACTTGGTCCTTTTCCCGTGGCCTCAGCACAAAGGAAGTTCCTAATAGTGGCTATCGATTATTTTACCAAGTGGATTGAAGCCAAGCCGCTAGCAAAAATAACCACCCAACAAGTTGCCCAGTTCTTCTGGGAGAACATAATTTGTAGATATGGGATCCCACGAATCCTAGTGACGGACAACGGACGCCAATTCAACAATGAGGAGTTTAAGAAATACTGTGAAGAGAACGCCATTGAACTTCGTTTTACCTCAGTAGCTCACCCCCAGGCTAATGGCCAAGCTGAGGTAGCAAATCGAATTATCCTTGATGGACTTAAGAAGAGGGTCGAACGATCTCGAAACACGTGGGTTGATGAATTACTGCCTATACTGTGGGCGTATCGTACTACCTGCAAGGTAACGACAGAAGCTACTCCATTTTTGCTAGCCTATGGGGCAGAAGCAGTTGTCCCTTTGGAAATTTCGCACGTATCTCCAAGGGTGGAAGCATATGAGCAAGAAACCAATGAGGAAGGCATGAGACTTGCTCTTGATTTAATCGATGAGGTCAGAGATGAAGCAAATGCCCGTAATATTGAGCACCAAAAAAGAGCAGCCTTTCACTACAACCATAGGGTTAAAGGAAGGTTCTTCAAACAAGGCGACTTGGATTTGAGAAAAATTGAAGGCTCTGGAGTTGGACAGACAGGAAAGTTGGCCCCTAATTGGGAAGGACCATATAGAGTGAGAAAGACGTTGGGAAGAGGCTCTTATAAGCTGGAAACCGTTGATGGAAACGAGGTACCCCGCTCCTGGCACGCCTCGAATCTCAAGATTTACTATGTTTAAAGCTCTCCTATTAAGGACTTAGCTTTTAGCCTATCTAATAGAAGTAGAAATAAGGTTCATATGAAACCATTGCAGAGCATGTTGCTCCTAGTAGGACATAATATTCCATGTAAGGGCTGAGCCCATTTTGCGTTATCAATACAAGCTTGTTTTCTGTTCTATGATTCTGTAATCCTTGTGATGTACCGAGCACCAGATGTGTGTAAGTCTAAGGTGACCAAGTACCGAAAATAAAAGAACATATGAAACATAGAAAACAAGCACGTAGATAAAATACCCAGGAGGGCACAATCAAGGTTTAAGTTACACACATACGAATAAAAGTACAAGTCCATGAAGGACCATAATCAAAGACGGGATATTAAAAGAACTAAAGCCACACGAGGCTAACACAGGCCATGCAAGGCTCAATCACTTCTTGATAGAAGCAGTCTTCACCAACCGCTTCTTGGTTTTTGGAGGAGCAGTCTGAGCAGGGACTTCTTCTTCACTTGACGAGTTCTTCCCTCCTTCTTCTTTGCTCCTGGAAGTTGAGGTTGAGGAGCTACTGATACTAACCGACTTGGGTTCACGGATTCGTCCAGCTAAGGGGCATTCTGAACTCCCGCTCTGATGGGATCTTGAGGGACGTTTCCCAGAACTAGACCCTGATTGTTGAGGAATGCCCTTTGTCCCAGAACCAGAAGCACGTTTGCTCACAGGGGAAGTCCCAACACCTTCAACAAGGTCATCGTCTTCTGTCACCTTCCAGGGACTCGGATAAAAGGAAGGAAAGACAACTCCCTTATGATCTTGGCTAATCCTGTTCACAGCCTTCTCCCAACCTATGGTCATGCTGTCCGGCTGGACCTCCCTGTCATGCTCATCAATGAAGGCAAGAAAAGTGTCTGAACCTAAGTAGTTCTGAATGATGGAATTCTCATTATTCTGGGTCCTGTTTTCCAGAGCCGTATACTTTCCCCTAAGGGATGAGAGTTGGTCCTCCGAGGTGAAATACTTAGCCTCCCATTCTTTAGACTCCTTCTGAAGCTTCTCTACAGCCTTGAGGGCAGTTCTCTCCTTGTCCTTGTAGGACCTCCCGAGTTGGATAGCATTCTGGAAGTGAGCATTTAGCTACCAAAACAAAAACGCCATAAGTAAATGTGTTAAGCCACGACGGCCAATATACAACCATAACAATGAAAAGGAAGAGGAGATCGACTTACGTTATAGGCATGATATGCCCCCATGCTGTCATTTTCCTCTAAATCTGTTGCTGTTGCAAAATGGACCTTGTCGGCCGGGGCTATGGCATTCCGAGACCACTCTCGAGCAAGGAGGTGGCTGTCCTTGATAGCATCCTGCTCACATATCCCCCAATCAGGCATGAATGTTGTTTTTATGCTCCCATCCGAACTCCTAATTCTCTTCCCCGCCTTCGAACAATGCTGAAGGAACTTAGGGGCCGGTACGTCTTCAGGATTAGCTTCTTTCTCAGCTTTCTTAATCATCCTTTTGGTGATATGGGGAAGTCGGCTCGGATGGTTGTCAATTTCCTCAGCAACTGCAAACAAAGCAAAGGAAACGATGTTGGAATAAGAACAAGTACGATGAAAGAAAAGAAGTTAAAGTAAGAATTACCCTCAAGAGGGATATAACTAAGCCCGGCCTCCAACAAGGCACGTTCAGTCACATCTTCACGATAGTGGGTTTTCTGAAAGACTGAAATAAGCCGATCCCGTTGGGACACTTCTTCAGTTGTGAGTTGAAGCTCACTAACACCCTCATCAGTCACGTGATTGAATTTAGACCTGAAAAAGTTACCCCAGTCTCCTCATTTCCATCTAAGGATGAAAAATTCGTGCCTCTAGTTGTGGCAAGAATCAGGTACAGAAGAAGCATCAATAATCATCCTAGATTTTATGCGGTGTTGGATGCTCACCCATCCTTTCCTAGTGATAGGGCTATTCTTAAAAGCAAATAGATGCCTAAACAACGGGATGCTAAGGCGGATGCCTCCTCTGATGCATTCAACCATGAAAATGAAGATGAATTTCCAGGAGTTGGGATATAGTTGACAAGGGTTGATTTTAACCTCAGCTAATAACCTAACAACCCAAGGATGAACTGGAAACCTAAGGCCAGCATCAATGGCACCTTTGTACACAAACAAGTTCTCAGGATGCCAGTTACAAGTTCTGTCCCCGGGTGTGGGAATTCTAAGCTTCATCTCAGCAGGGAATTCATATTTGAGTAAGTTTCTGATATCTCCCGCATCCAAAGTACTAGGGAACATAAAAGAGTCGAATTCCGCGTTGTTCGGAAACACATCCCCGGGCTCATCTAAGAGCTCGGATAAAGATAATTGATAACGAGGAGGAAAGACCTTACCTTTTCTGTTCTTGTCTTTGGTTCTCCTGTTAATCGCCTGAAGAAGGCCCTTGGAAGGGACTAAGGCGTTCTGACCACCCTCACTTGCCATTACAGCCTTATCTGAAACTAAAAGAAGTGCTTGAAACTTGGGAGCTCCTCAGAGAGAAATTTTCTTTGAAAGAAGAAGGAAATGTGAAGAATGACTTCAATCCACACTCTTTTATAAGAAAAATGATGACCCTCAATAGCAGGTCGTCTTTCCAACGACCCGCGTTTACAGGTTAAATAGCCGAAGATAGTAGGAAAAGGGCTCTGTGAACTCGGAATTGGGTCAAATAAACGATCTAATTCGTAAAAATATGTGAAAGAAATGAATGGAAATACAGGCAAGAGCAACAATATAATTAACAACCTCCCAGGTTGATTAATATATGCTTATCAAGCCTAAACAGGGGATTAAGCTAAAAACCACGATTAAAGCCACTAAGCAGGATGATTAGCTAAAAGGCTAACATCTTTAAGGATATGAGAAGACCTACTCTAGAATATGGAGTGTGGGTTTTGAATCCCAGCACAAAATATAAGCCTAGATGGCCAACGAGGTTGATTGTCCTGAATCAAGCTGATTGCTTAAGCCTAAGACCTGAGACTAGCCTAAGGATGATTAGCTTAAGATAGGACAAGATCCTACAAACAAGGAAGGAGATGTGAAGACCTTAAGCTTAAAACCTAGGATGAGAAACTAACTACGATATCCTAGACTCGAAGTCAGGTGTTGAAAACAAGGGAAGTCCCCACATCTTCAAATAAAGAAGTAAAGACCCTCAACACAAGGGGGGCAAGGTTAAGGTTGTTTAAAACACTCTATAATAGGTACATGAGAATGCCTGGAAGCCAAGGGAAATAGTTTAACCAAAGGTTATTTGATATCAAGAGTTCAAGAAAGGTTTAGACCCGGAAGGTCCTGAAAACCAAGAAGTAGGTTGTTTGAGGCCAAGGGTCATCAAACCAACCAAGGTATCACTAAATCCTTTCTAGGAACAAGGAAGGGAGTTTAAGACAAGTTTTGATTTTAGTCAAAGTCAAAGTCAAAAGTCAAAGGTCAAAGTCAACTAGCCAAAAAATGGCCAAAATTCAAAAAAAAAAAATTTGGGGGACCCAGCCGACCAGCCCTAGCCGACCAGGCACCCTAGGCCGAATGGCCGACCAGGGTGAGCCGACCAGGCCACCTTGGTAGGGTGTTTGGAGGGCTTCCGGAGGACCTGTTTTTTAGGGTGTTTTCATGACCCTCCAGAACGCTAAAAAACGCTCCGTTTGAGCTCAAATTTGAGATTCAAGAACCTTGTGAGGTCCTCTACAAGCCTATGCAGGTGGCCAAGTGTTTCCATGAAATTGGAAAGGTGTTATGATCATGTGCGAGACCTGGTCTGAAAATCAGCTGAAAATGGGGTATTTCGCCTCCAGAACGTTCAAAAATGCATGTTTTCATGTGATTCTTCTTCATACCAGGAGATTATAAGAATCCCCATCATATAAGCTCAACTTCAAAGTTTGGGTTTGGAGATGCCAGGGGTGTTCAGAAAACCAAGGATATTGAAAGACCCTGAAACACCTTCTAGGGGATAGTATTTCTTCCCTAGACAACTCAAAAATGAGAATTTTCACGTGATTCTTTTTGCAACCAGGAGGATATAAGAAGCTCTACTTGACTAACTTAACTCCAAAATTTGGGGTTAGGACTTCGCTAATCGCAATTAGGGGGTGATTAGCCTCAATTATCAACGTTTAAGGACTTCCACTCAAGAATTAACCTATCCAAAGGTTAAAGGTGGATATCTTAATAGTAACTACATCAAGTATGAACTTGTTGGCCTAAATCAAGACCTTTATAACCCCGTTTAGGGTTGTTTAGCCCCGATTAGGGCCAAAATAGCGTCTTCTGCTCAAAAATTAGCCCTTATCAAGGCTTATGAGCAGCGACCACCCGGCATTAACCCCAACTTAGATACGTTGAGGGGAATGAATCATTAATGAATTGATGATAAAGGATCCTATGCACGAATTGCACTCGGATTAGTGTCTATGAGCTCAAAACGGCACTAATCCTATTCCCGAAAGGCTCGGAAATCTTAAGAGAAAGATTCGAGAGGCCAAGGAACGTTTAACTTTCTTAAGTATTAACTTGGGAAAGGATTTTAGTCGTGGTAAATGTGTAGGTCGCTCCACACTTTACTATAAGACGATACCCTTGCAGGGCTGATATGACCTTAAACTTCTACGAAATCAAGTTTTCCTAGAAGTTGGGGGGCAAATGATATGGGTAAAAAATAACCCTTAAAGACATAATTAATGTGACATTTATTGGCCCGTAAATATGGCCCGAAACCCTAGTTGGGCACTAAATTCGTAATTAATGGTCAGGCCCAAAAGAACGGCTCAAACTGGGGACGCCCGGTAAAAGCCTATCTCTAACATGGGTCTGATCCACAAACCAGGAACGTTCTAGAAACCAAAAACGTCCTAGAATATCCCCAGGATATTGTGTAGCCTCCAAGGCACCATATTCGACATGGAAACTAATTCCTAAAAGGAAGGAGTCAGAACCTTCCTCAATTACGGTGACTTATCCACCAAGTCTCCAAAACCTACTATAATTCTAAGGCTTCCACAGCCTATATAAAGGGTCAGACCCCTCATCCTAGAACTACGTTTTTGGCTTGATTCTCTAATACAGAGATACGTAGGCATCTTGTGAGGACCCGAATTAGGTCACGATAACACAGGCGCAGCCATTAAAGCAAGAAGCTCACGAACCCTAGCCGCCATTCGATAACCCTACTTTTTATTCCACAACAATATATATATATGTATATGTATATATATATATATATATATATATATATATATATATATATATATATAGGGTCTTGTTCTAATAGAAACTAACTTAAAATAGAAACTAAATAAATTATATTTAGTTACTATATTTTAAGGTTGGAACCAACCTTAGAATAGAAACTAGAAACCTACACTAAATAAATTATATTTCATTTATTTTAATGGCCCCGCTAGGGGCACCTTCACAAAAAACGTTTAAATTTCTTGGCTCTATTCAACAAAAATATAAAAAAAATAAAAAATTTTTAAAAAAAGTTACTGTTCACGTGCCACGTCATCACGTAAACAGTAACTTTTTTTAAAAAAAATTTTTTATTTTTTTATATTTTTGTTAAATAGAGACAATAATTTTAAACGTTTTTTGTATTGGAGTATCCCTAATTTGGTCATTAGATTAGCTTGAAATATTTAATTTAGGTTTAGTTTCTGGTTTCTATTCTAAGTTAGTTTCTATTAGAACAAGATATATATATATATATATATATATATATATATATATATATATATATATATATATATATATATATATAGTTGCACTCCATAGCAAACACCTTATATAACAAACAATAAAGAACACTTCAGATCTAATATAATTTAACCGTCATAGCACCCAATACAAAAAGTTATTATTTTTTTACCCTCTAGCAAACCAGCAAAAAAAAAAAATTGAAAATTTACTTTTCACCTGATGACGTCATCAGGTGAACAGTAATTTTCAATTTTTTTTAGACTTGATAGAGGGTAAAAAAATAATAACTTTTTGTATTGGGTGCCCCTGGCGGGGCCAAAGGATCCAATAGATCTAAGGTGTTCTTTGTTATTTGTTATATAAGAGTGTTCTGTATGGAGCAAAGGCCTATATATATATATATATATATATATATATATATATATATATATATATATATATATATATATATATAGTAGGGATCTAGAGAAAACCCCTTTAAAAAGAAAACTTAGAAAACTAAATTAAAATATAGTACATATGGTATGCAAACTGATCGTTGGGAGATGGAGAAAAATGTGGTGAAATTAGATTTTAAAAAAATATCATCGATTGACGGGAAAAATCAAATTAAAAACGGAAGGGATTAGGTGGGATTGTGTGTGTGAGGGTGTATTTGATTGGTGTGTGGGTGCCCCTGGCGGGGCCATTGATTATAATACATCCAATGGTTAGGATTAGTACCTTAGTTTCCTTCAAAAAAAGAGTTCTCTTTTGAGCCACACCCTATATATATATATATATATATAAAATAGCTTATAACCGGTGCGATGCACGAGTTTCTTTGATATGTTATAAATTTTAATTTTATAATATAATTATATTTTCGTATAATCATTATTTTCAATAGTTATTTTTAATAATAATTTGATATAATTCAATATAAATTTAATTAATGATATGGATGGTTTAAAACTTTTATTATCAATTTTTAAATTAAAATATGTGCTGACGGGATTTGAATCTTGGATCTTTAGTAAATTAATTTAAATATATAACATATCTTATCATTAGATCTAATGCTTCTTATTTATTTACTAAAAATCTAATGATCATTATTCTTTGTATGATTGAACCGTTGAACCAAAATACAAACAATTATAGTCATGTTTTCTTATTAGCAGTTTTTCCAAAACTTTTTTCAAATGACACACGACACTTTGACATATTTTAATTCGTGTGCACATATGTATGCACGCTGGAACGCATATTATTATTAGGAAACTTACTAAGCATATGAAATGTAAACATTTTGGGAAAAATTTTGGAATAATTTTTGTAAATTACTCAACCCCTGCACTCCCCCTCTCTCTCTTTCAAATCACCTCGTCCAGCTCTCGCCGGCACTATACCCTTTTCTCTCCACTCTCTCTCTCTCTCCAGGTATATCACTTTTCTTTACTTACAAATTATGTGTGTTTTTTTATTTATATCTGTGGTTTTATGTGTAATTTTGTGATTCTTTTATTCAATTTGTATTGCAATTTTTTTCTTTTATCTTTGACTACTGTATGTGAAAGTGCTATCTTTTTCTGTTTTTAGGGTTACCCAGATTAAGTTATAGGGTTCTTGAGTCTTTTGTAGTGTAAAGTTTTAATTTTTATGTTTCTTTTTGAATTCTTGATTTAGGTTTTTATGTGCAGTTGCCTACTTGATTACTGTACTATGGTTTGAGCTTTTCTTTATAAATTTAGTGTTTATTTTTTTCTATTGAACTATAATTTTTTTTTTGTGAACACCAAGTGATATTTATGTATTGGATTTCATTCTAGGTCTTGGTTTGTATTATGTATGCTGAATAATAGGGGTGAGGTATTACACATTAATTTGAACTGAAGAAGGCCGGAGAGTCCGATTTCTTGGCCTACATACTGTAGTCCCTTCTTCTGCCAAGTTGTGTTCTATTTGAATTTCAAATATGTTTGTTTATTTTAAATCTTTTTTATATATCTTTTAAAGGACATAAAAGGTTGGTATTTTTGTGGTTGCTGAGTAGTAGTATATAAGTATTACTGGCCAACTGGGTCTAGAGTATTTTATTTATATTAATTTTGTGGGCCGAGGGATTACAAAAGGGACTTTCTGACATTTATATCGAAGGCGTATCTTTTTTCGATGCTTGCATAGTTCAAATCGAAATTTATCCGTTAATTCCCTCTGCCATTTTGAATTTGAATGCTATTTTGCGGATTCGAGCCATGCTTAGGTTAGCCACTAGGCTTCTTCGTCATTTTGGCAGAGCTATACCGTCCAACCATGTTTTTATTCACAACTTGAAACGAAAATATGATCAATCCTGGTACATAGCCAGCAAGGGGGCATAGGTTAAAAAGCCTAGCGAATTCGCTACATAGAAATGCAAGTAAACCTATATATACAACCATATAATAATCACTCATTCGACAAATATTGCCTTATCTGGGTTGTCAACTCTGGTATGTATGTGTTTGCCATGTTTTATTAGCTACCAGACAAACACAAATTAAGTACTTACATTAACCTTCTACAACTTATAAACTCTAAAACTTTATTTTCCATGATCTACATAGTAACTCAAAACTTATATATATATATATATATATATATATATATATATATATATATATGAGGTTGGGGAACCTGAGATATATCTCAGGTAAGTTCCCTAAGATATCCATCTTTTATATGTAAAAATAAGGTGGGTGTTTTAGTAAATTCACAATTTTTTTAATTAGCCCTGCGGGCCCAGGAAAATTTAGAGTTAGTTTGTATGTATCTTAGGAAAAGTTCCCTGAGATATATCTCAGGGTCCTTTTTCTCTCTCTCTCTCTCTCTCTCTATATATATATATATATATATATATATATATATATATATATATATGGTCTTGTTCTAATAGAAACTAACTTAGAATAGAAACTAGAAACTAAACCTAAATTAAATATTTCAAGCTAATCTAATGACCAAATTAGGGGTACTCCAATACAAAAAACGTTTAAAATTATTGTCTCTATTCAACAAAAATATAAAAAAAATTTAAAAAAGTTACTGTTCACGTGATGACGTGGCATGTGAACAGTAACTTTTTTTAAAATTTTTTTTTATATTTTTGTTGAATAGAGCCAAGAATTTTAAACGTTTTTTGTGAAGGTGCCCCTAGCGGGGCCATTAAAATAAATGAAATATAATTTATTTAGTGTAGGTTTCTAGTTTCTATTCTATGGTTGGTTTCTATTTGAATGCTAACCTATATATATATATTATTCGAACTACATCATAAGCAGAAATTAACACTCTCTCTATGCATTTTGATAGTGTCTTAAATTATACATAATATGCTTGAAGTTCCATCACACACACACACAAAGAGTAAGCCACATCATATAGTGTACTTAACATTTACAGAGTTTGCACTTAAAATCAGCCACGCGTACCCTACTAAATCTGTATGATAATAAAAGGCTATGCTGGATTATTAATTTGTTAGCAAAGGAACAAGGAGGACTAGGTTTAATACATGCAAATAATTCTGCCATGGCCTTACGAGTACATGAGGTTGCGTCTTCAGTGGTTGTGTCTTCAGGGGATCAATATATATATCGACCACATTGTCGATAGAAAAATTCAGGTGTCCCCCATTGCTTGCTCCATCAACCAATTCAGAAATTGACATAATACAGAAATCGACATTAGAATCAAGATATGACATAATAAAAATGGAGAGGATTAAAAACCAAGTACATAACTCAAAAGTAGTTAATTAATAAGAAAGCAACTAAAGAAAAAATACAAGTAAAAATTAGTAAAATGCTGAGAAGCATTCCAAGTATGCAAGTGTACCGAGCATTATAAACAGTAAGAAAACATTAATTAAAAAGCAGTAATAATTATTTTATCCAACCAAAGATGACCAAAGATGATTTCAATTATTTAATTTTTAAAATTACATTTATGATTGATTTTAATTGATATCAGTTGAAAATATGATTGTAAAAGTTGCAGAACGTATTTTTGTAAATATTTTATAAAAGTTGATATTTATGAAAAAAATCCTTTTTTCTAATTAAGTTCTCAAATCTGAATTTGCCCTTTTTGGGTCAAACGCGAGTTGACAGAAACAAATATAGTTGGATTAATGGGTTTTGTTTCAAACACCCATCAGAAAAAATCAATAGAAACCCCAGGCAAAGCTTTTTAACGGATGTTTTCAACAAGAGCTGTAACAACACTGCAGGAGAAGACCCTAGCTTCCCTTCCGTGTGTATGTATCTCATTCTTCTAGATCAAATGTACTTATATAATGACTTAATCTATCTAATTGGAGCTCTCCGTTCAAATTCTTAATACTTGTGTTCATATGTTGCATATGTAGACACACACCAATCATGATTCATGTTTTTTTCCAGTTTATTCATGTATGTGCTTGCTTCATACCTTCATGTAGGTTTATGTAATATGTGATTTTTTCTGATTAGGTGAAGAAGCATGGTGAGATTTAAGAATAGGTACTTTGTGATGGAGGTATTTTTGGATCCAAATAAAGATCTTGGTACAGATGATCCTATTATTATCACTCATTTAAATGTGTCAAAAGCAATCAAAGAAAGTATTCTCGCAAACTTTGGCGAATGTGGTCTTGCCTCGTCAATTGGTTCGCTTCAAGGTGAGAGAGCTGAAATGGTACCAAGTACTTACATTTTCTTGTCGTAGTTGATATTCATATTTCATGGTGAATAGTATCTTCTACCACCCTTGTATATCAGATTTTAGGTATCTGTTGTTGATTCATTTTATGTTCTTTGCAGTTAAATATGTGAATCCGATAACGAAAGTTTGCATCATTCGAACCTCAAAGGAAGAGTATCAAAAAGTTTGGTCTGCAATCACCATGATCAGGGATATTGGGAACTGCCCAGTAGTCTTTAACTTGTTGGATTTGAGTGGTAAGTCAAGTAGCATTTTATTGTCTTCTGGATATAGTTCCTTGTAATATATGCATAATCACAACATACATGTAGCCCGTTGCCAATTTGATAAGAGTTAACATTCTGGTCCTGACTGAATTGTATGCACTCAAAAATCCACAGTGAATCTGTATAAGCATAGAAATGGTTTGTAAATCTTGAAAACAATGAAAAGTATGTGAATTTTTTACAGCCCGTTGTATCCTTTGCCCCTAAAGGCCTAATGAAATTTAGACAAAACCTTAACAAGATCAAATCATACTTGAACTTCTTTCTTAAAATCACCACCAATCCTTTCCGGATTAAGCCTGCAATAGAATAGTCAGAGATAGTAAGGAGCTTTGCACTGACCATATTCCTTATGCAGTCTGAACTAGGAATGACAGGACTACAGTGGCATAGCAGAAACACAGACTTTTTTTTTCCTAATTAATAAATAAGCATTGCCAAATGTATGACAGAGTAGCTAGAAATTTTGATAAATGTTATACCGGTAGAAATATTATCCATTCATCTCTTATCTCTATTTATCAAAAGAAAATTATTTCTAGATTGGGAACTTTGGTGGTAGCTCCTTCCACTAGATCATATAATCAGTTATCATTTTCTTGACAAAATAGTAATTTCCTGACGCAAGCCAAAGTAATTGTGACAAACATTAATACATGTAAGAAAAGTAGAAGTTAGTAGGGTGGCAGTAAACATTGTCTATCTCAAGTGTATCATGAGTTGCCGCAGAGGAAAATAGAGGTGATCTGGATGGGGGAGGGTGACATTTGAATTAGATTCACATCTAGGAATAGAGATTTTCAAAAGAGAGTTACATGACATTTAAATCCCACATCATGTGGATTAATTATGTGGTGATGGTAAAGTTGAGATCTTGCATATTCTTGAGATTGTTGTTCAACTGCTATCACTGTAGAGCAGTACAATTTGATAATCAAAAGGCAAAGATTAATATGACAATTAACTTGCATGGACCACCTGAGAGTGTGTATAATAGAAGGAATCAAAGAAGTATTTCCAGGGGACCACAACAAATGATCAACATAAAAAGAAATATATGTATAAAACAATTTTCCGTCCACCAAGACATATCTTAAAAAGATGTCTATTTTTACCCTACAGGAACAGGAACTAGCACCAAATCTATCTGCAAGTCTCCACCTTACCTGTTTAAATTAGCAATTCAAAATGATCTGGATATTGCCTTACTTGTAAGCGTAGAAATGACTACTTGTTCTGTTCTGTCCTCGTTATCTAATAAACATAATATCTCAAACTCAGATTTGAAAATACTAAAAGGGCCTAATGAGGTTGCTAGCAAATCCCATGCCTCCATTGCACTCTCTGCGGTTGAAAGGAGTTCTTCATTTCCGCAGCTTTTTCCTCATCCAATAATGGTGCATCTGGAGGAGCTGAGAAGTTTCCTTCCTTGAAATGTTCAGAATCATCATCTACTTTGGTAGAATCATCGTTTTCTGTATTAACTTTTGTTGAAAGTTGTGCTTCACTCTATTTCCTATATGCCGTGGCATTAAGAACCATCAGCCCCCCTAAAATGGAGTCAGTTTGGGATAACATATCTTGTGTCAACTTCTTAATATCTGTTAATGTGGATTGAACATCACTCATGGTTAGGCGGCCAACTATAGCATTACTGTCAGAAACATCCTGACCTTGTACGGTTGCAAGGCCAGCTATGAAAGCTGTTTCTGCAATTTGTTGGGGGCTGTAGGCCTATACGATCTAACAGTTCAAACCTGTCCCAATTCGTATTTTCAGGAATAGGAATTCCGAGTTTCTAAATGACATATTCATTCACAATGTCTAGCAGTTAAAACTTGTCCCATTTCATGTTCTCAGGATTCGGAAGTCCAAGTTTCTGAACAACATTTTCATTAACATGGTCAGACAATTTCCTCCAGAATCTGTCTGACTGTACGGAGGCCTCATTCTCTAGGGAAGCTATTGAAGCATCAATCAATAGATGATTTAGGAGTATGGAAAAAATTAAAATATTGTAAAGTAACAATATTGGGTTATTGAACGGAAAAACAATCATTAACCTTAGTGATTTCTAACCACAGAAGGAAAAGATGATCTCAGTCAATACTTAGGAAAACTGAGTGCAATAATAGTAATCTAAAATGAAGTATAAATAGTGAAGTATAACAATTGACTAAGGCTTTGATATTTTAGCTGAAATGAATATGATATAGCCTATCGATTAAGATTGAAGTACTTGTTGATCCCTATCTGAACTCCTGAACTGTAGATCATGTTAATTGTTACATCAGTGATTCTTTTACCCTCTTATTAGTGTTCTACTGTAATATATGATCCTCTTTTTATCTGCATAGCTTTCATTTTTTGCTAGTTATTAACTTCCATCTTTATCAGTAGTGAGCAACTTTTGAGCACCCTTGTATGTTGCTTATTTTTTGAGCTTTGTGTTTGATTGACATATAAAAGTAAACATTATGGGTGCCTATGAGATATACAATGTGAAGTAGAGAGCCTTAACTTAGTGTGGAAGACGCTCGTCATTCTAAAGGACATGATAGAATAAAGAGATTGTTTAGAAGTCGAACAAAGACTTTTTTGTCCGCTTAATAATTATTTAAATGATTGCTCCATTGATGTTAATTAAGACATATATTGTTATCTTGGTGACTCAGCAAATTTTGAGAATTGTTGATTCACGGAGGCTTCAATGTTCCATGTCTGTTTTCAAGGACTGTGATCCCCTGATATACCTTATTAATTCAAAACTTAGAGGATATTATCACATGAACTAGAATTCAGCAATCTTTTTGGTTTATTCTGTTATTTTTGCTGGGTATCATATTCCCATAGCAATGAACCAAAAAAGATTATTAAGATCTTCTTCCAAGGGATAATTGTCCTTTAATTTTAGAGAAAATAAGGTCATAGTCTGGTGATCATGATCCCTCAACATAAACATGGTCGTAAAAGCAATATATGGTCATTTATAATTTTGGTGACAAGTTTCTGTTTATTAATGTCCATGTTCTTTTGCATCAGGAAGCATCAGAGCCTGTAAAGATGCAGCTTTGAAGTGTGATGAACTAAAATTCGAGAATTACAAAAAAGAGGCTGGGCCTCGCGTCACAGCTGAGATCAATCAAATGATGCAAAATTTTCTTGAGAAGATCAAAACTTTGGAGCTCTGAGCATACACAATATGTTAAATATATTAATATCTTCATTAGGAAGTGCAGTGTTGTAAACTCAGTAGTTGATCATATCAAAAGAAACGACAACTTGAAAGCAAAAGTTTATTGTTCTGGAATGTCTTGGTAAGAATGCGATTGTTCAGTGCTAAAACTGATATCAACTTTATGTATTTGCTCTTAATTTTGAATCATATACATGTAAAAGCTGAATCTGTCTTGCGCGTGATAATGCAGTACAAGAAATAAAGGGGAAAAAATGCAGAACTCTTTTATGAACATATTGAAAAAAATGTAGAACCTTGTCTTGTACAATATGCAGCTGCATCACACTGGAAGCTTCAGTTTGGTTTGGCATGTGTAGTAGGACTTGCCAGGTTGATTGCAAGGGACATGTTCCTTGTCAAAAAACCTATAGCTAGTAAACTTTTGTTCTGATGCTAATAACTGTTTTCTAGCCCCAGAACCCAACATCATCTCTTCAGCCTCATCAATACAATCACCGATTTTACCATCACAATTGTAAGAACTCGTTGTTCTTGCATGCAGTTGAAGATCAAAAAATGTTCCTTTGTTCAATCCAACACTCTGAAATCCTGACGACGAATTAGCTGTGATGAACAAGGTAAGTAGTAGGATCATCCAAAATTGAGCACCCATGTTATGGTTCTATATTCATGTATCTATGGATGGAGCAAAAATGTTGAATTGTATCTTCGGTTTGATTTGATCATGCCAGTCTTTTGAGCATCTCAGGCCTTTTTTTTATTTAGAAGAAAAGAGGAAAACCGAGAAGAAGATGAACGAGTTACGTTCTTGAGATTTACTGGTTGTGATGTTATTTGATTTTTAACTAAATTTTATTCTGGGGTCAGAAGATTTTGATAATTCCTTGTTACAAGGACAACCAGCAGATTCCAAGTTTCCAAACACAATACTCGGTGCATGTTTTTTAGTGTATAATATAAGTTTTCATTAATTAAAAAATAGATACAGTTTTGCTAAAAGAAAATTTTCATGGGGAGAAATATCGATTATTGTGTTTTTCTAGCATTTTTCATATCAAATGTAGTTGTATCTGCATTGTAAAGGCCATCCTTGATTTTCAGGCCTTAGGTCAATAATTTAAATTTTTATTTTTTTATTATTATTGAAAAAAAATGTACTATTACTAATGTTTCTATCTGAGGCTTAAGCAGATTTTTGTTTTTGTAATAAATAAGTACTACTTTATAGTATTTATATTAGCCATGCATTTTAACAAAATACTGGAATGTTATCCATTATAATAAGAGTAAAGTGCACTTTGCGTACCTAAACTTTGGCGAAGACACCACTTCGCATACCAAAGTATCAAAACTGTCACGGGCAATACCAAACAAGCTAACTACTTAAAGTTTGTGTACTGCCGTCTATTTTGCTCAAACGGCGTTAAATTGCCCAAGGGTAGTATTGTCCATTCCAACTTGGTTTTGGCGCGACTTCAGCGATGTAGGCGGGAATTGCAGCTATATATACACAGGAGCAGCCCCCTTCTTCTTCTCTTCTAATTGCAAACCCTAATTGACTCCACACAGTGAAAAATGGCTGCCAGACCTCGTACGGATGAAGAAATCGATGCCATCTTGGACCTTGCTTGCTACTGTGACCAGATGAGTGTAATGAAGACTCAGTGGTTTGGGTCAAATGCGGGGAGGAGATTCAGGGCATGTCCGAGCAACTTTTGTGGCTACCAAGAATGGATTGATGAGGAACTTTGGCCTCGCACCTTGGAGATTATTAAGGAGTTGCAGGAGTCACATCTGGAGAGGGAGGAAAGGTATAGGCGCAGGATGAATCGTATGAGAGAGAAGCATCAAGCTGAGATAAATCAATTGAAGAATAAGCAGCAGTTTGTAGCTATTATTGGGTTGTATGTGCTTGTCAATTTGATGATGAACACAGTGAGAGATGACACTGAAGCTGAGGATGATGACTACGATTCTGTTGATGAGTGAAGTTTTGGTTAGGTTGTCCTAGTACTGTTAGGTTTATTGAATGTCATTGTCTGTTATGCTTTGGTATGTATTATGGCAGAGGTCTGTTAGGATTTAAGCTTGTTAAGCCTGTTAAGCTTTGGTCTGCAATGGAACCATGTTGTTAAGTTTATTGTATATTGTTGTTATGTACCTTCTTTGCACATAAAATCCAAATGTAAGTGACAATACACTTGGTAAATAGAAGACAAGGTTCCAAAGGTTGTTTAAACTTGGTAAATAAACTTGGTATAAAGTGCTTAAACACAGTGAGAGATGACACTGAAGTTGAGGATGATGAACATTGCACCTAATCATTCCAAAAGAGACCATTACAAGGTTCCAAAAGAGACCATTACAAGGTTCCAAAAGTGCCATACTGCAAAATGGCTTACACTAGTACCAAAAGTACATAATTATCAAATTAACCCTAATGAGTTAAACATATCACAGCTTCCAAATTGGCTTCTGTTTGACCCTACTTTCTCTTTTCTTTCTTGCTAGCTCCAGGTTCTTCAAATTTGTAACTTGGTTGTTGTTCTTAGCTGTAAAGCTGAGGGGTTGCACAGCAAGATGGTTGTTGGCAGCTTGAGAAGTGTTGGCTGTTTGAGAAGTGTTGTAGTTGGTAAACACCCCTCCCTGACTGCCTTCACCTAATGTTGAGCTTCCTACATTGCCTTGTGCAGGAGTTGTGACATTCCCTTCTGTTCCATTATCATCCTTCTTGGCCTTCTTGGTCTTTTTGTTGGTCTGTTTCTCAAATCCATTAGCCCTGTCATGTGCCTATGAACAAAAAAGCATATGCATTCAGTTATCAAAGAAAAGAAAACCATACCCTAGCTTGACAAGAAGTAATGAAAACCATACCCTAGCTGGACAAGTCCTTGTGTTGTGAGAATATTCAGTGCAATAACTGCACTTGACCTTGGTGTTCTATCTTTTTAACCTAGTTGCACCTGGTGTTGTTGCATCATTTGCCTTATTCCTAGATTTTTTTGGCCTTCCTGTCTGAACCTTGACCAGAGGGGGTTGTGGCCTGGGATAATCAGTCCTAACCCATTCTTCTTCACCACATATGGGTTCAAGGATGTGGCTGTAGCAAGCAATGAAGGTGTCCTTTGAATAGCATTGATGGAAAAAATCCTCATAATTCCTTTTTGATCATGCAATGCAAGCACATGCATGGTAGCAGGGTATTCCACTCAATTCCCACTTTTTGCATGCACATTTTTTAGCTTCCAGGTCCACTACCATCTGATACCCCCTTCTGACATGGTGACCAAGTACTTTGCCCCCCAGACCAGATCACATGGCACCCTTTAGTCATTTGAACAGCCCTAACAGACATAGTAAAATACACATTAGACATGCTTTTAACATGCAATAAAGACAAGACAGAATAGTGTAGGAAAAAGTTTACTTATTTAATCTTCTCATAGCATTGGGACAGATAGGGTTCAAAGCATAACTATGAATCATTTTGTCCCTTCTTTTTTGGATTCTTGTCATGACATCTACGTGTATGGCTTGTAACATAGACAGTATAGGAAGATCTCTATGTTTACCAATACTGCTGTTGAAGACCTCACATTGGTTATTCACAAACTGATCAGATTTTGGAGTCATCCTAAATGCACTTCTAGTCCATTGAGTTTTAGGTTTTTCAGCCAACCAGTCATAACACTTCTTGGACATCTGTAAAATAAAAGATAAAGTGGGGTAATTGCAATGCAAGTGGGGTAATTGAAACTTATTTGAAAAGACAAAGTTAAAAGACATAGTTAAAAGACATATCTTTCCTAATTCCTCCATGTGCTTGTTGTAGGTGTAAGCAGTGGTGGCCCTTGCTGCTTTCCACAAGCACTGCCTCACACCAATTCCTTTGTGGTCCTTCCACATATTTCTGTACAAGTGCATAACACAGAACCTATGTTCTGCATTAGGCACTATGTTCTCAAGAGCATTGATTAAGCCTTTTTGCCTGTCAGAAATGAATGTCCAACTACCATCATTAACAATCTGCAAATCTTCAACCACATTCTTTAAAAACCAATTCCAGCTCTCAGAATTTTCTGCTTCTACCACTTCCCAAGCCACAGGGTACATTCTATCATTAGCATCTGTCCCAATGGCTGTTAGGAGTTGACCCCCATAAGGTCCCTTTAGACTCTTATCTGGTAAATATCAGAGTTTGGCATTTTTGCCCCATAGATACTCCATTTACAACCTCCATGACACACAAATTTAACTCTTGAACCATAATTCCTCTTCTGAATTATCCCTCTCCTGTCCTTGATAGCTTGCTTTTTTATAGCATCTCTAAGCACCTTTGTTGTGGGAAACAATTGACCCAACTCAAAATGTGGATTGTCCATCTCACTTTTGGCATCAAATACTGGCCATCCTATCTCATCTTCATCGGTGGAGTTGGCAGCCATCCTCTCCTCTTCACTAACATAAAATATGGAGTCACTAGAATAATCTGGATTTTCATCTGTCCCCATCTTTGTGGCACTCTCTTTCTCTATGCTACAGCCAGCTTTCTCAGCATCCTTCCCAGTACCCTCCTTAGTAGCTTTCTTACTCTTCTTAGTAGCATTTTCACTTTGTTTACCTGCTTTCTTACTCTCCTTAGCAGCTTCTTTGCTCTCCTTAGCAGCTTTTGCGATCTCTTTGGCAACCTTCTTTTTTGCTCTTTCATTCTTATAGTAAGCCACATCTTCATCTGTGCTATCCTCATTTGAAGAGTCAGAATGGAATGAATCATCACTCAGTTCATCCTGTTGGTTTACCACAAAGTCCTCATCTTCTGAGTCACTGTCATTGTAGCTTGCATTCTCATAATAGCCACCATCCTCATTGTAGTTTCCATCATGTTCAGAGTTGCCACCATCTTGGTCATCAAACATCTATCTAACAAAACCTCTATCATATTCGGCCTCAACAAATTCCAATTCAGGATCTTGAGATGGAATATAGCTTTGTGATGCCTTTTGGATTTCTATACATAGAGGCTAAAATTCAACTGCGAAAACTAACACCAATTTAGAAGGTGACACCAGTTCACACATCTCCAAGACATCACTATCATTTTCCAAGGTCTAGAGACCATTAATTCAATCAGTTCTAGGAAACTTGTAGTAGTACATTTTACAACCAAGAACCCCACACTCCTTTAATATACCACCCAGTTCTAACATGGACATCTTGTCTACATTACAGAAGTCCACATAGACAAACTCACCACCTTCATACTGCCTTGGATTCTCAGTCATTACCCCCATGATACAGTTTTATAGTAAACAAATCAGGTGCTGGAATAAAGACAAACAAAACAAACACAAGTGGGTATTGAAAACAGATCGAATAACACATAAACAACTGAATAAACAATTCAATTGGGACCATCATTACAGACACCAATGAAACCCTAATTTAAATGCATATTAAACCCCCAATAACATTAATAAAAAGTATGTAGTCTTCTTTTCTTACCTTGATTAAAGTCAGTGTGATTAAAGTTAGGTTAAAGTACCGTGTTGATTAAAGTCGTGAAAGTAAAAGGGAGGCAAAGAGAACACTGAAAGCCCGCGCAGAAATGCTACTTGAATGGACAATACTACCCCTGGGCAATTTAACGCCGTTTGAGCAAAATAAACGGCAGTACACAAACTTTAAGTAGTTAGCTTATTTGGTATTACCCGTGGCAGTTTTGATACTTTGGTATGCGAAGTGGTGTTTTCGCCAAAGTTCAGGTACACAAATTGCATTTTACTCTTATAATAAATCCTATAATTTATATACATTAATCCCATGCTTCTTTAGCAATCTTGACCAAAAAAAGAAAAAAAAAATAATTCATTAGCATTAACCATATTAGATTTTAAACCCTATATTTTAATCATTAGGAAATAAAAAGTATGTAGTCTTCTTTTCTTACCTTGATTAAAGTCAGTGTGATTAAAGTTAGGTTAAAGTACCGTGTTGATTAAAGTCGTGAAAGTAAAAGGGAGGCAAAGAGAACACTGAAAGCCCGCGCAGAAATGCTACTTGAATGGACAATACTACCCCTGGGCAATTTAACGCCGTTTGAGCAAAATAAACGGCAGTACACAAACTTTAAGTAGTTAGCTTATTTGGTATTACCCGTGGCAGTTTTGATACTTTGGTATGCGAAGTGGTGTTTTCGCCAAAGTTCAGGTACACAAATTGCATTTTACTCTTATAATAAATCCTATAATTTATATACATTAATCCCATGCTTCTTTAGCAATCTTGACCAAAAAAAGAAAAAAAAATAATTCATTAGCATTAACCATATTAGATTTTAAACCCTATATTTGATTCAAATAAAGTAATTAGTTAATTGGGTATTATCTAAATTTTAATCCCTATTACAATGCTTTAAAGTTTGGTCACAAAACAAAACAAAATTACTTGCAAGTCCAAAAGAAGTCAATATTTGACCATAACTAAAACAAGCCCTAATTTCACAACTAATTTCCCCCAATTATTCTGTCACAGTCACAGAGTGTTGAAATCAAGAATCTGTCATGGAAAACAACCCAATCTCAAAAACAAGAAGTATCAGCAGCAACTGCAGTACTACTTGGCGCTTTAGCTCCTGGTGTTAATGTCAGTACATTTTTTCCCATTAAAATCACCTAGATTTTGCAACTTTTTGATTTGCAGTTTTTTTTAAAATGTTTATTTATTGTAGCAAGTTGTAATCTTTTGTTGTTTTGAATACAGGGTCAAACTTGGAATACACTAAAAATTGCATTCTTGATGTTGGGTCTATGCCTTACTGCTATGTTGGCTTTAGCATTTTCTGCAAGTGATTCTGTATTGATTATTCATGTCACTTTACTTGTTTTTATCACTGGGACCCTTTTCTTTCTTTTAACCAGGTATCTCAAATTTTTACAAAAATGCAAGTTTTATGTGTATTTGTTAATTGTTAGGTTCATGAGGGTCTTACTGTAGTGGCTGCTGATGAGGATGTTTTTTCTGTATCTACCTTAGAGTTTACTGCCTAATGTTGAAATTTTACATAATCAAATTATTTTGAAAGTTGTGTGTTCTTTTGTTGCGGTCTCCCTATTTTATCATTGATTGCATGATCTTAATAATGTGTGTTCTTGCGGCCATCAGTTCATGATCAATCTATATTTTATTTACGGAGCTGTTAATGTTATCAAGATAATCAGAATCAACCTCTGTAGTGTACTGCATGTATTAGACTATCAGCTTATATTGATTGAACGTGTTATTCACTTAGCTTTATGACTTCTTTGATGGCATCTTCTAATCTATTGTAATTGATTGCTTGCATATTTTGGGGAAGTGGTATCTTCTAATCTATAGTAGTTAAAGCACAATGATTTGCTTTCACTCTGCTTAAATGGATCAGACTTGATATAATATATCTGATTCCCTTATAACGTCTTGCCCAGTTCCATTCCAGGGATGTTGTATTGAATCTCTATTTGTGTAGAGAACCCTGAAAACGATCTTAAAATGATAATGATATATAAGGTTGTATACTACGTTTGAGACTTTCTAGCTTACAAATTAGGATGCATTACATGCAATGATGCAATAGTTATTTTTACAGCATCTTATGCACTGGTTAACATTTTTTCTTTGAGGATAATTTTATTGGATGTTATTTACGTACTTTTTCTGCCTGCTTCATCAAATAGGTAATTTTTGTTAGGATGTAGACACATATAGATAAGTCTAACCTGTAATAGTAGTTATGATCTAGAATTGGGCGACAAGATATCTATCTTTTATTCTGTGCTCACACTGAAGCCGCACCATTTTTGTGCAGTCTGATACTGTGCATAACGTCTAAAATAAAATGGATATTGCTATATAAGACCTTTTACTTTGGTTGAAAGCATGCCTTCATTTGTAATATCAAAACATACCCAGTATATGATATATCCTTCTCCTAGAGCGGGTAAGATGTGTGCATGCCTTTCAATGAGAACCTTAAATGAGACATAATTTGATTTGTTTAACTTGATAAGCTATGAAGGAAGATCATGTAGTTTATAAGGTTATTGGAAATTGGAATATTGGTTCTTACACTTCCACATGAGCAGTGAGAGTTCATTTACATGATATTGAGGAAGTTGCCAGTGGTTTTAACTTTAGGTTTCAGTGATAAAGTTCCTGGGTTTATGCTGTAATTGCTTTTCTTTCACTGTTTTCATAAGATGCGAATGCATTGCTCATTCATCAAGAGACTTAACGGGAAAAACAAATCTTAATACCCCTCTAGTGTAATAGCAAGGAAACAAGAACAGCGAAAAATAGTAGGATGCTTTTAAGAATTAAAAACTGGTTTCAACAGTTTTTTTTTTGTATATTTTAGATTCACAGCTGATCTTTGTTTCCTGCAGCTTTCTTGCACAAACTGGCCTGGTTACAGTTGAAAATCAAATGAAGGAAATAGGCTTAGCCCCAGAAATTTATGTGGACAAAAGTCAGTAGAACAAGTGCAGAAGGCATTGCCTTATTATAACTTTTTCAAAATCAAGGCACCATTACAAGCGTAGGTAACTTTTGAAGAATTTAATCTCAAAGCTCTCACAGACTTTGTTTGGAATGACAATTGACAAGTACAATTAAGGAAATAGATAATTAAAAGAAGGATATGGAATGTTTAGCACTGTGTTGCAGCTTCCGCATGTCTTCTCCTCAAGCCAAAAAACTTTGAGATCTTTCAGTTACCTTTTGCCATCTCCTTTGGTTTTCCCTTCTTGGACTTCATGAAGCAGAAACAAGAGCAGCAAGGTATTTGAAACAGGAACTTCATTTGTTTCCCTGTGATTTCAAGATTTGAAGAAACCAGTATTTAATGATAGTAGTGCCCTGTTCATTCCCCTTGTTTTTCCCTTATATTATACATTCAAGTGATTCTATTCCCATCTTTTACAGATAAAAAGATGCTCAACTTGTGTAGATGATTAATACCCAATAGAAAGCATATCCATTTTTATATTTTCTTGAATTAAAAGTTTCATTTAGCTGTGCAGCACCTAGAAAAGCAAGATTCTTTAGTGGTGTCAGGCTAAGGATTTGTTACAATTTATCATCCAAAAGCTATAGAAGATTTGTTTAGGTGTTTATCTTCCTGCATTTGGTTTATTTTATCTGTGGATTGAACGTGGAACTTCTGGTTGAGTTGTGTTTGAGCAGGGACAAATCCAAGAAATTGGCATCCACCTGGGACTTTTTTTTACTTTATGCGAAAAGCGAAAAAAGATATTTGGCACCAATATAGGGCCTGTTTGGCACACCTTATTTTAAGGACTTATGGACTTATTTTCGGGTAAAAATTTATATTTTGAAATTGTTTTTTTATACAAATATTTAATGTATGTTTGAGATTTAATAAGTTTCAAAAATAAGTTGGAAAATAAGTTGGAATGTTAGAAATCTTTAACTTTGTCTCAAAATAAGTTGACTTATTCTGAAAAAAAGTTTTCCCAAAAACTCCCATAAAAGTCATATATGCACACTTATATCTTCAACATCAATCAACTTTATTAATTTTTGTTGCATCAGTGTTTTTATTATAAATATTTGTATTTGATAGATGTTGATCAGAGCAAATGAAAAACACCAGTATGTCTGTGGGTATGGATATGAAAGGCTCATACGTATTTTTCAGTTTAATTTAGGTTAAACGTTTACTCTTTTGTGCCATATAATTTATAAAGTGAAAAAAATTGAAAAATTAGAACAGAAGTAAGTCCGTCGTACAAGTAGAATAAGTGTATAGAACAGAAACAAAAACAATTAATTAAATGAAGGCAATATCAAATTCAAATCATTTTATTCTAATATTTTCCCGTTAAAATTTCCCATTTTACTCATTTACTCTTTTCCTTAGCTATGTGCCGTATAAATAAATTAATTTTCAACCCATTGTCCTACAGTATAATTTTGTTTGTCTAGTTGTTATATAATCTTTTCACTCGATTCATCCTTAAATTTCCTTTAAAAAAACAAATCATCCTTAAAATGTTTACCTTTTACGTCAAATATAAGTTCAATTTGATTTTTGATCGGTGAAATTAATTTTGCTTAGAATTTATATGTATTATGTAATTGAGAAATATTTTAAAAATAATATCTTAGAAAGTACATAAAATTTATTTTAAAATATAATTTCAGTTTTTTAAAATAATAAATGGACAATTTGTAATATTTAGTAACAAATTGGTCAAACGGAAGGAGTATTACATTAAAAGATTGCATTTTTTTCATTCACTTAATTTAATTAATATACAACCTTAATCTAAATCAATTTTAATTAATATACGAACGTACAATTAGAGACATATTACATTTAATAATGATGTATGAGCCATCATTATTACTGAGTCACAACCACAAGTATTTCCTTGTTAAGGTTTAAAGACCAGTGTTCTAAAAATCGATTTAGGCGGTCCATTAATCGTCGCCTAGGTGCTAGCAGCCAGAAAATGTCTAAATTTTGTAAAAATCCGTTATTCGGCGTTTTTTTATTAGGCGGCGCCTAGGCGGGCCTACACGTCACCTAGGCGGAATTAGGCGGTATTATGCGGTTTAATTAGTTATGCGGGAATAATCGATTAGGCGGCGATTAATCGGCCCTAGGCGGTACTAGGTGGCGATTAATCGGTCAAATTTTAAAAAAAAACAGCCAAATTAAGAATAAAACTTTAAAAATCTATATTTTTTTAAATAAAAAATATACTTTACACATGAAAGGGTAAATTCACTCATCATATTTACTAATAAAATGAAGATATTTATATTTTTACTTATATAAAATATATTTTTAGATATTAAAATTAAATTATATAAAAAATAATATTTTAATACATCCGATTAATCGCCGCCTAACCGATTAATCGCTAGAAGGTAGACTCACCGCCTAAACCTGCCTAACGATTTTTAGAACATTGTTAAAGACACTTCACTCTTACAGGATTTATGGATATGAATAACTATGTCAATCTACCTGTATATATTTGTTGAATAATATAAATGTGATGATATAAATGTGTGTGATCTACTACTGCTTCATAGTTTTAGTGCTATAAAACACAACATTTGCTAACCAAATTCAGCCCATTTTAAAGCTTTCAAGAACTACAAAGCTCCCATTGTTTTTTTCTTGTGCAGGAAAAATAAAACTGTATTTCTGAAATTGAAATGTTGATAGTTGAAAGTTTTTAAAATTGTAACGTTCCAAATTTCTTTTTTTTTTTTTTGCTAAATAACGTTCCAAAATTTTAACACTACAAATACTAAGTTTACATATTTATTTTTTTTCACATTTCTTTCTCTTCTTGAAAATACATTTACATTTTTTATTTGATACACAATTATATTATCAAATTATACAATATGGATTACATGTCCGTAGAGGCCGAAGAAAGCGGCTTACAATTCAACCTCGACGAAGTATTAATCGATAAAGTAATAACCTTATTAAAATAAGGGAAAATATCCGTGAACTATTGCCATTTTATTGTTTAGGTTCTTGAACAAAAGATTCCGTATTTATGATCATATACCTTTCTAATTTTCTGATTTAAGTCCTCTCGTTAAAACATGACTAACAAACATTAAATTTACCAGAATCTAGAAAATGTCCAGAAACCGATCACTACATTCCGGCCAATAAAAATCCGGTCACATGCAAAACGGTCTCAAAACTCAAGTAATTAATCATCTTACAATCTATACACCCTTATAAACAACTATGACCCAGAATTATATCAGAATTCATTCACAACAACAACAAAATCCGGTGATAACCGTTTTTCGGCGACCCAAAAACAAGCTAAAAAATTCTGGAAAAAAAATTATATAATCCTTCAACTACATGGATCTATACGTATATACAAGCAAAGCCTTCAAACGATTACATAAAAACATATTCCGGTCAAAATCAAGAACTTCGGTGATACCGAAAATTAAATATTACCGAAATTTGATTTTGATGATGAGATGGATAGTGGATGGAGAGAGAGTTGTTTTGGATATTCACACGCTCGATTTGGACACCAAAATCATCACGAAAAATCTGTTTGAATTTGCATTTGATGAAGACCTATTGACACATCAGATTCCATTTAGTTAAGATCTTTTTAACGGAAAGACTTAAATCAGAAAAATTGAAAAGTTAAATTATCTTAAATGCAGAATCTTTTATTCAGGGACTTAAACAATAAAACAACAATAATTCAGGTTCGATTCAATTTATTTTTCTTTAAAATAATATTTTTTTTCCCAATACCAATATAATGGAAACGGTATAATTTTATTTTCAATAAAATAATAAACTCAATAAAATAAATCTTTTTCTCGATTCAAGCCGGCTGAGGTTTAATTGTAAATGATTTATGTAGGTTTTTTATATCCTTAAACCTTGTAAGAATGAATTGTTTTTAAACCTTAAAAGGAAATACTTGTGGGTTGTGGCTGAGTAATAATGATGGCTCATAAATCATGTCATGATATCATGTATTTAAGAAGGGTTTGTCTAGTGTGTGTCCAAGGGCACATGCTAAGAATCCGTGCTTGATGAGTTGTCAAATTTTGATTAGTGGATATTTATGTGAATGCAGGGGGACCCATCATTATTAATGAAATCTCCACCAATTAAAATTTGACAACTAAGCTAGCACGGATTCTTAACATATGCCCTTGGGCACACACTAGAAAATTCGATAATTCGATTTAAGAAATACAATTTTTAAGGAAATGTAGGTGGGGTTTATAGTGACCATTGATACTTTTCTTCGTTTGCGGATACCAGAGAAAATTTCATGTACAGACTACCGCTCTATATTAATGCTTTGTTGTCAACAAAGAAGGTCCTCAAAAGTGACTAGTGATGTTGTGCCTCGTGGATGCTAACCATTTCCAATGCTAGAATCCGCGTCCACTTAATTTTTTTGGATCCAGGTCACGGAATCGATTCCTGCCAGGGATCAAACGTACATCATACCTTCTTCAAACCCTGCTCACGCGAAATATAACGAGTACATTAGCTTACCTAATGACTATGCCAATCTACCTGCATATGTTTGTTGAATAGTATAAATGTGTATCAATGTGCTTTATGCTTTAAGTGCTATAAAACACAACATTTGCTAACCAAATTCAACCCATTTTGAAGCTTTCAAGAGCTAGAAAGCTCTCATTGTTTTTTTCTTGTGCAGGAAAAATAAAGCTGTTTTTCTGAAATTGCAATGTCGATAATATAACGTTGAAAGTATTTAAAATTGTAACGTTCCAAATTTTATTTTATTTTTTGCTAAATAACGTTCCAAAATTTTAACACTACGAATGCTAAGTTCACATATTTATTTTTCTCACATTTCTTTTTCTTCTTGAAAAAACATTTACATTTTTTATTTGATACACAATTATATTATTAAGTTATACAATATGGATTACATGTCCGTAGAGGCCGAAGAAAGCGGTTTACAGTTCAATCTCGACGAAGTAATAATCGATAAAATAATAACCTCTTTAAAATAAGGGAATATAAATTGAATTGTCCCTGAACTATTGTTATTTAATTGTTTAGGTTCCTGAATAAAAGATTTCGTATTTAGGGTCATATACCTTTTTAATTTTCTGACTTAAGTCCTTCTGTTAAAAAATGACTAAAAAACGTAAAATTCATCGAAATCTAGAAAATGTCCAGAAACCGACCACCACATTTCGGCCAATAAAAATCCGGTCACATGCAAAACGATCTCAAAACTCAAGCAATTAATCATCTTACAATCTAAACACCCTTATAAACAAATATGACCCGGAATTATATCAAAAACCAATCACAACAACAACAAAATTCGGTGGCACAGCCGTTTTTCGGCAACTAAAAAACAAGAAAATTTTGAAAAAAAATTATATAACCCTCCAACTACATGGATCTAAATGTATATACAAGCAAAACCTTCAAACAATTACATAAAAACATATTCTGGTCAAAATCAAGAACTCCAATGATACCAAAAATTAAATATTACCGAAACTTGATTTTGATAATGGGATGGATAGATGGTGGAGAGAGGGTTGTTTTGAATATTCACACGCTCGATTTGGACACCAAAATCAGCAGAAAAACTCGGTTTGATTTTGCGTTTAATGAAGACTTATTGACACATCAGATTCCACTAAAGTAAGATCTTTTTAACGGAAGGACTTAAATCATAAAAATTGAAGTTAAATTACCCTAAATGCGAAACCTTATTTTCAAGGACTTAAACAATAAAACAATAATAATTCAGAAACGATTCAATTTATTTTTCCTTAAAATAATATTTTTTTCCCAATACCAGAAACAGCATAATTTTATTTTCAATAAAATTAATAAACACGATAAAGTAATTCTTTTTCTCGATTCATGGCACAACATCACTTGTCACTTTTGAGGACCTTCTTTGTTGACAACTAAGCACTACTGATAATTCCCACGGCCGATTAGAGGCTTCCGATCACCGTTCTGGGCACTTTACCGGAAGTACTTCACCTGAGTTTGGGGTACCTGCAAAACAATGCTTGCCCGGGGGTGGTGGCCGTCAAGCACCTCCGGCGTGAGAATCAGTAATCGGAAATAATAATAACCGGGCTGGTGAAAATATATCGTATGTGAAGAGTAATGTAGAGGGCTTTTATTTTGTGAGAGCTTTTCTGTGTCTGAAAGATTGTATCTCGTGTTTGTGTGTAGAATGGGGGTATTTATAGGTTGGGTTTTTCAATCACTGTTGCCCACTAGCTGTGCCGTTAAAGCTACAGTGAGCCATTATTGGAACAGTGATTGATGTCCCCTCAAACATACCTTGATTCTGCCACTTGAACTACTTTGGTCAGATTCTGTCTGTTGCAAATGGGTGTCTTTGAATATTATATTGCCTCTTTGTCTTATGGAGTAAGATACCTTTATGCAAGTGGGCAAGTGGGTGTACCTTTGTGCAAGTGGATAAAGCAAGATATTTTTGTGCAAGTGGATTAGTATGATGGTTTGAAATAGTTTTTGTGGATATTCTTTTGTATTTGGAATAATACTTTTGAAATTAGATATACTTTGTCAAATATTCCAGAATTGTGTTTTTAGGGAATTAGTGTTTTACTAGTAGCGGGTGCCCGCTGATAGCTATCAGCGGGTACTTATCATTGCCCCCCACTCCCTCTAGGCGCTTTTGCGGGTAGGGGGAGGAAGAGGAAACGGTAAGCGGAAGTGGAAGGAATGCAAAATTACGGAATGCCTGCGCCCCCCAAGTGTTGGCGGGCAACACTTAGGTGGTAGAGAATTTTTTGTAAAAATGTGCCCCCCAAGTGTTGGCGGACAACACTTAGGAGTTAGAATTTTTTTGTAAAAATGTGCCCCCCAAGTGTTGGCGGACAACACTTAGGAGTTAGAAATTTTGTGTAAAAATGTGCCCCCCAAGTGTTGGCGGACAACACTTAGGAGTTAGAAATTTTTTGTAAAAATGTGCCCCCCAAGTGTTGGCGGACAACAATTAGGAGTTAGAAATTTTTTGTAAAAATGTGCCCCCCAAGTGTTGGCGGACAACACTTAGGAGTTAGAAATTTTGTGTAAAAATGTGCCCCCCAAGTGTTGGCGGACAACACTTAGGTGGTTTGCGGTGCTTGACGTATGCGAAGTTGAAAAGTTCTTTATTTGATATACGTAACTGTTATGCGAATAAATGCTTATTATTGCCAATTAATGCAAGAATAATATTAAATGCCAATAATAAGAGAAATGATAAGTGGCAGTGCGTATTAATGAGTGAAGTGACCTTTGGGTAGAGAGAGAGAGTGTACCTTTGAAATAATATGTGAAGAGAAGTGGGGAGTTATTACCAAGTGAGTAGTTGGTGTTTTGTACCGAGGCAGTTACTATTGTGCTTTTGGCGTGGACCAGTCAGAAGCTGCCACGTTGCGTGTTACAATGTTTCCCCCTTTTCACGCGCCTCACGTAATAAAAAGGGAGGTTTGGTCAGTTATTTCTCTCATCTTTTTACTGTCTTCATATCTCTTACCATCGAGTGCTTACTTGGTTATTCTTTGTGGTGGTTGTGCTATTCCGGTGATCGGCGAGGTTTATATCTCTTTAAAGTCGTTCGTATCTCCTGCTTTGCGGTAAGATTTGTTGTTCTTTCCTTGCATTTTTATTTTGTGATTCCTGTTTCATAGATAACCGTGCCATGTATGTATTTCTATTTTTGTGATGTCTGTTTAGGTAGGTGGTTTTGAATATGGGTTTGTGTTTGTTTTTCGTTTCGGTGGTAAGTGGATATTGTTTTCGATTCCCTCTTTTATGAAAAAGAGTTCGAGTTATGTGTTTGATAGGTTTTTAGTCAGGACTTTTGGTGGTGAATTGTTTGTTGTTCGTAGTTTCTGAGTTTGGGTAATGTAATCTTTGGATGTTTAGGCCAGTAATGGTGTGTATATATGTATGTATATGTGGTAAATGCTATGTAAATTGGTTTTGTGATGGCGTGGCTTCGATGTTTGTGGAGGGAAATGGAATATGAATCGTTTTTCTTGTATTTATAAAAAAAGGAAATTGCTGTGAAAATCCACGTGTACCTTGATAGTTGTAAGCGGTTTTTGTGTAGGCGGTACAGGATTTTTACTTTTGAATTTGTGTAGATGGGTGACGAATTTACAGATCCTGGGACCGGAGAGAAGCGACCGCTGATAAATGGGTACGGGCGGTGGGCGGACATTGGGCAACTGACCTATCCAGCGGTTCTTCGGAGAAATCGGTACAGGTACTTTGAGAGTAGTGAGAGTTTGTTCCGGGCACCAATGTGGCCCCGACAGCGTATTCGAAGGCGCAGATGGATGCCGTCTTTTCTAGATTTCCTCATCTTCAACATGACAGTACGTTTCTGAGTGAGGAATGGTCAGCGTATGTTAGTAGGATGTTCCGGATAGAAGATGGCTATTTCTGGAGGCGGGCGGAGACGGGTGAGAGGCTGTATCACCGTTTCGATGACGGTTCCGTGTGTCTCCCAGTTAGTCATTTGAAGGCTGGTTTCCGGGTTCCTCCACACAAATTTATCATGGATTTATTCCGAGTGTACTTTCAGTGCCCGTTAGCTCAGTTTAGTCCCAACTCCATAAGGGCTATTAATTGGTTTATAGCCAGCAGTGAAGCAATGGGTAAGCAGCCGACATTCAAGGCATTTTTCTGTCTGTTTGATGTGAAAGCGAGTCGTTCAAAGCCTTTCTATGAACTGCAATTTGTGAAGCCAAATAGCGTGATTGGGAAGGCCTTGGATGGTTTTCGCCCGTGGTTATTTCCCAAGGGTATGGCGGGTTGGCATGAGGAGTTTTTGGTTATCGGTGGCGGTGAGTTTGCTTGGCAGAAGAATTTTACGAAGAAAGTTGAGTGTTCTTATAAGGTGAATCGCAATCGATTGAGCCGCGCTGAGATTGATGTTTTGGTGAGGCTTGTGAAGGCGCTAGGCGAAGTGTGGACGGAATCCAATTTTGTTGATCCGGCCGATCTAAGAAGACATTGCTGTAAGTCTTTGTTTCATATATTCTGTTGTTTTCGTTGTATCTGCTAGTAATAATATCGTTTGTTTTGTGTAGTATTGGATCCTCGTAAACCGGAGCTAGATGTACACCCGACCTTGGGTTTGAGTGAAGCGAGGTTGTATGCGAAGTTTATATTGACAGTGCCCCCCAGGCCCAACCGTCTTCGTGGCGGTCATTTTTCTGCTGCAAATATATTGGATGCCTTTGATTTATCAGGTGAAGGCAGAGGGGCTGAACCTTCTGTTCCTTTTGAAGATCCAGAAACCGTTGTGGAGGAAGATACGGAGGAGGAGGAGGACGAAGATGACATTGATTCGAAGGCCGAGTCGCTATCTGAGGAGTTGCTAGGTGAGTCTGAGGAGTTTCTGGGTGGGGAAGGTCAGGCATTTGAAGAGAACGTTGAGTTGGAGTTAGAGGGAGAAGAATCTGCACAAGGAGAGAGTGAAAAGGATGAGGCTGCAATGGAAGTTGATAGGGCCGGTGTGGGAGATGTCCAAACTGGGGGCGAAAAGCCCGCTAATGTCGAGGAAACGGCCATTGAAAGTGGAGGCAATAGTCCTGGTACTGTGGCAAGATTATATGCTGCCAGCCTAGGAGTTGGTGAGCATGAGCCAGATATTCTTTCAAAGGAGTATAGAGCGTCGATTCGAGGAGTTGAGCGGGGTATTTCTAACATTCCTGAAGCAGTTGGCGTTCCTGGGAGCAAGGAAGTCGTTGATTTAGATTCTGAAGAGACTTTGGGGACTGCAAAGGGGGCCGATGTTGGGGCGGAAAAACATGTAGATATGGCGGGTGATGTTCCGCCTCCAAGTTTGAAACGGGGAACTAGCGATGATGTTGGTCCGTCTAAGCGGAGGCGGGTAGAGCCTTTCAGGGTAGGTGATTACGTTCCTCCCAACGTGGTTGTTGATGAAACCGCAGGCACCGCTTCTGATGGTACTGGGGAAGAAGATGGTGGGGATAGTGGAAAGTCTTCTGAAGAGATTGTTCATTATACAAGTAGTGATGATGAAGTGAATGATGCTGAGTTTGGCAGTAGGCCCGGCTATGGTTTTCTGTTCAAGTCAGGACCCAATACTTTTACAGCGGAATCTATGACTGATGATGATCTGCTGAGGATGAATGAGCTGAGTTGGGGGCGGATGTGTCGCCTTTCGCAGAAGTACGCTGCACGGGTATGCATCTGTCCAGTAGTCTGGTGTTTGCTCTTACTTTTGCTTGTTGGTGATTTGTTAAATTTTTGTGTGTTTGTTTTTTGTAGAAACAGTGCATGTATACGGGTTTGATGGCCCGGGGTAATATGTACCGCATCAGCAATATAGCTTTAAAGGAGAGAGTGAGGATGCTTGAGCGGGAACTGGCCGCCGAGAGGATAATGAAGGATAATGCTGCTAAGGCTTTGTTTGAGATTGAGACCGAGAAGACCGATATTAAGGCAAGCTATGCTTACAGTTCTGAGCTTCGAAGGTTTTTGGCGGAGGATAAAATTGAGCTTGAGGTCGAGAAGGCTGCTTTGACGGAGCAGATAAAGAACTTAAGTACTTCACTGAAGTATGAGAGGGATCGTGCAAATGATGCTGAAAGCCATCTTGACTCCCGTCCGACGGAAGAGGCTGCGATTAGGAAATTTAAAAATAGTGCCGAGTTTGCTGGAATTGTGAAAGAGGAGGCCGCAAAGACGCATGTAACGGTATCGCAAAGTGAGTTTGGTGAGCTTGGAGTCAAAGAGGAAATCCGTGGAGGATAGTGCAGAGATTGACCGTTTGAGAATCGAAATGGCTAAACTGAAGTCTAAGGCCAAGAGAGCCAAGCGTAAGGTGAAAGCATTGAAGGCCCGTCTAGGAGAGACGATCAGAGTTAGTGTTGGTTGTCAAACGGAGGCTGTGGCAGCTGAAGTTGATGTGCAAATTCCTGAGCGGGGAGCGGGTGGAGATGAGGTTGATGTTGCTACTCCGCTGTCGGCCATAGCAGCCGTTTATGGTGAGGAACCAGATGAAAAGGAGCCGTTGATAGGCATGTCCGGGTTGGATGAGTTGGACGTCGTAGCGCCGTTGTCTGCTATAGCGGCCGTGTACGGCGAGGATCCGGGTGAAGAAGAAACTTTAATAGGCATGTCGAGTCCGCTGAGAGCTTCCCGCTGGGGATGAGGCCTTACTATGGCTGCCCGTTGTTAATGTGTTTTTTGAAGATGCTCTGCGGGTCTGTCCGCTCTGTGACTTGGAAAAAGTTTTCTATTTCTTGCACTTGTAAATTGTTTCTTTAAAGTCTGCAATACTTTGTGTTTGGTGGGATATTTATTTTTGAATTTCTGTGGCGAAATATAATTGTATTGTGTATATTGTGTTTGTTTGTGAAAGGGAGAAATAAATAGGCTTTCGGGAAATGTTACCTAGAAATCGCGCGTTTTGACTGTGGGGATTTGCCACGACCACGAGCATTAAATGCTGCATGGAAATCACGTTCTTTTGACCGTGCTTTTATTGCAGTCTGCATGGGGATGGATATTTTTTTGACTGTGCGTGTAGTACTTCGTGGCTTGGAAATGGCAGTATTAACTGCGCACCTTTTAACTTGCTTTTACCCCCTATAAAAAGGGGTTAACGTGCTCGATTCTGAGCATTTTTCTCATTTCCTAGCTTTCTTCATTCCTGTCACTGTTATCTGGTCATGGATCCTCGCGTAATGATGTACGATTATGACAACAACAAGGTCATAGTCAATGGGATGGTTTTTGATGGGCCGGAGTCAGAGGCCGATTTTCCTGAAGTGTTTCGGAAGATCGAGGAAGCTCTGGCGAAGCGCCGGGAGAAGAGAGAAGCTGCCAAGAACCCCCCCCCCACCAAAGAAAGACGACGGCGGCGGAGAGGGTGGAAGCTGCAAGGCCTAGACTAGGGATCCAAATCTTGTATATCGTCTAGCCTTGTAATAAATAAAAATGAATAAATTTGCCTTCTTTTTCTTTTTTTTTCGTTCGAACTTGTTTGGCAATCTTTCCTTTTTTGCATGTTTTTTGCACGTCTTTGATGCTTGATAACTGTTGTCTTTTGCTTTTGCCCATTTAGGGGCGTACTATCTGTTTCTGTTGATGGAATTCCATAGGTTAACTGCCCGCATAGATTGTTTTGAGTAATAGGATGGTTGTCTGTGTAAAGGACCTTGGGATAGAACACTTTGAGTAGGTCGCGTGTTCCGTTTAGGAGACTTTGTAATAGGAGTATTGTCCGCGTAGAGGATTGTGTAATAAGATGTTTGCCCGTTTAGGGGACTTGATAATAGGATGTCTGTCCGCGTAGAGGACTTGATAATAGGATGCTTGTCCGCGTAGAGGACTTGATAATAGGATGCTTGTCCGCGTAGAGGACCGTATAATAGGATGCTTGCCCGTTTAGGGGACTTGATAATAGGATGCTTGTCCGTGTAGAGGACTGTATAATAGGATGCTTGCCCATTTAGGGGACTTGATAATAGGATGTTTGTCCGCGTAGAGGACTGTATAATAGGATGCTTGCCCGTTTAGGGGACTTGATAATAGGATGCTTGTCCGCGTAGAGGACTTGATAATAGGATGCTTGTCCGCGTAGAGGACTGTATAATAGGATGCTTGCCCGTTTAGGGGACTTGATAATAGGATGTTTGTCCGCGTAGAGGACTGTATAATAGGATGCTTGCCCGTTTAGGGGACTTGATAATAGGATGCTTGTCCGCGTAGAGGACTGTATAATAGGATGCTTGCCCGTTTAGGGGACTTGATAATAGGATGCTTGTCCGCGTAGAGGACTTGATAATAGGATGCTTGTCCGCGTAGAGGACTGTACAATAGGATGCTTGCCCGTTTAGGGGACTTGATAATAGGATGTTTGTCCTCGTAGAGGACTGTATAATAGGATGCTTGTCCGCGTAGAGGACTGTATAATAGGATGCTTGCCCGTTTAGGGGACTTGATAATAGGATGTTTGTCCGCGTAGAGGACTGTATAATAGGATGCTTGCCCGTTTAGGGGACTTGATAATAGGATGCTTGTCCGCGTAGAGGACTGTATAATAGGATGCTTGCCCGTTTAGGGGACTTGATAATAGGATGCTTGTCTGCGTAGAGGACTTGATAATAGGATGCTTGTCCGCGTAGAGGACTGTACAATAGGATGCTTTTATAGACAATTTGTTGGTAAGAAAGCATTCCATTCATGACTGTTGAGTACAAGAAAGAGAAAGTACAGATTGATTGACTGTCTATTGATAATACTTCCTCAATTTATCGCCGTGCCAAGTGTTGTTGACTTCCGTGCCATCCAGGCGTGCTAGTTTGTAAGAGCCCGGCCTTAAGACCTGAATGATTTTGTATGGGCCTTCCCATTTTGGCATAAGCTTTCCGGTGTGTCTAGGGTCGGATGCCTCAATTGCCCTGTTGACTAAATCACCTTCTAAAAAAGCCTTGACTCGGGCTCTTTTCCCGAAAAATTCCTTTGTTTTTTCTTTGTAAGCGGTCATTTTTTCGACAGCAGCTTCCCTTGCTTCATCTAGTAAGTCTAGGTTTGTTTTGAGTCCTTGATTATTGGCCTCTTCTTCGAAGTTGATAGCTCGGTAGGATGGGGATCCAATCTCGATTGGAGCAAGAGCTTCCGTGCCGAAAGCCAGTTTGAACGGGGTTTCCCCTGTACTTGTCCTAGCTGACGTCCGGTATGCCCAAAGGACGTTAGGCAACTCATGAGGCCATTTCTTTTTGGAAGTAGTTAGCCTTTTTTCCAGGCCTCGAACAATGGTGCGGTTAGTCACCTCAACCTGTCCGTTGCTCTGTGGATGGCAGACAGAAGCTTTCTTGTGTTTGATCCCGTGGTCGGATAGGAATTTTGTAAATTTCGATCCAACAAACTGTGTCCCATTGTCGGATATGAGTACCACCGGAATCCCGAATCTCGTGATGACTTGATCTGTGACAAACTGGATTGCATCATCCTGTGTGACGTTCTCAAGTGCCTTTGCTTCGGCCCACTTGGTCATGTAATCGATGGCGACCATTACGTATTGTAGGTCACCCTTGGCTTTAGGGAAGGGCCCCATTATGTCGATGCCCCAAACCGCAAAGGGTATTGGTGACAAGATTGCTGCTGGAAGGGCTGGTGCTTTTCGGGACATGTTGCTGAATAGTTGGCATTGGTGGCACTTCTTTGTGAAAGCTTTGCATTCTTTGTGCATCTTGGGCCAGTAATAGCCTTGTCTGAGTATTTTATGTGCCAGTGCTTTTCCAGCCATGTGGTTGCCACAAATGCCTTCGTGGACTTCTCTCATGCAGTATAAAGCCTCTTCTTCATCAACACATTTGAGTATGGGAGAATCAAAACTCCTTTTGTACAGGGTGTCTTCTTGCATAAAGTACTTTGCCGCTTGAGATTTGAGTATCTTAGCCTTAATGTTGTCATCGGGTAGGGTACCATCTTTTAAGTATCGGATATAGGGAGTCATCCAAGTATCTTGTGGCGGGCCTATCTCCATCACAGGTAGACTGTTAATGCTAGAAGTTTGCAATTCCTCGAAATAGACCGTGTCGCTACCCGTTTTCTCCCCCTTTGTTAGTTTGGATAACATGTCCGCCACTGTATTATCCGTTCTGTCTATTTGTTCGAGGGTATGTTTCTCAAATTGGGATAGCATAGCTTGTACCATTTCCTGGTACTTGCCGAGACTTGTGTCTTTGGTAGAATAATCACCCATCGTCTGGCGGACTACGAGCTGTGAGTCGCTGTAGATGGTGATTTCTTTTACTTGTAAGTTTCTTGCCAACGCTAAACCGGCGAGGAGTGCCTCATACTCTGCCTGGTTATTTGTCGCTTTAAAGTTTAGCTGTATGGCCTGTTTGACTTGGAAACCGTTGGGGCTGGTAAGGATTAATCCTGCCCCACAGCGGGTGTTGGTGGAGGAACCGTCCACGTACAACTGCCAATTTTTACCGGTGATGATCCCGCTTTCCGCTAGTATTTTTTCTTCCCTTGCGGTGGATGAACATTTGGTGACAAAGTCCGCCAATGCTTGTGCTTTGATTGCGGTTCTTGGCTTGTATTTTAAATCGAATTGACCGAGCTCTACAGCCCAATTGATTAGTCTACCAGATAGGTCCGGTTTGTGCAGTATTTTTCTCAGCGGTTGGTCTGTGATAACCCGAATTTGTTTGCCTTGGAAGTAATGTCTTAATTTTCTGCTTGCCATTACCAGAGCCAGAGCAAACTTTTGAACATTAGGATAGCGAGTTTCTCCGTCTTTAAGTACTTGGCTGACATAATAGACGGGCTTTTGCTCGCCTTTTTCCTCTTTGATCAGTACGGCCCCCACAGCCTTGTCTGTTGTAGATAAGTATAGTGATAGTGGTTCTGAAGGAGCCGCAACCGTCAGTAAAGGAGCGGAGGAGAGATAGGTTTTAAGATCCTCGAAGCACTCCTCTGTCCAGGATATTGCCTTCGTTTTTGTTGCTCCCTTCAGGGTATCAAAGAATGGGAGGCATCTATCGGCCAATTTTGCTATGAACCTTCTGAGGGCTGCTAGTCTCCCTGTTAACTTTTGTATTTCCTTTAAGGTCTTTGGCGGTTGCATGTCGATGATTGCTTTTATTTTTTCGGGATTGGCCTCAATGCCCCTGTGAGATACCAAAAATCCCAGGAATTTGCCTGTGTCTAGTGCGAACGCACATTTATTCGGGTTGAGCTTCATGTTGTGTTTTCTGAGGGTTGAGAAACATTCCTCCAAGTCTTGTAAGTGATAAGTCGTTAAGAGAGACTTTACTATGAGATCGTCCACATATACCTCCATATTGCGACCTATCTGACTGCCGAAGATTTTGTTCATTGTTTTCTGGAATGCGGCGCCCGCGTTGATTAATCCAAAAGGCATGACTTTGTAGCAGTAGACCCCCCTGTGTGTAATGAAGGCTGTTTTCTCTCTGTCTTCCGGTGACATTTTGATCTGATTGTAACCGGATTACGCGTCCATGAAACTCAGCATTAGGTGGCCCGCTGTTGCGTCGATGAGTTGATCCATTGAGGGGAGGGGGTACGGGTCCTTTGGGCATGCTTTGTTTAGATCAGTGTAATCCACGCACATTCTCCATTTTCCGTTGGCCTCTTTCACCAGTACTACATTCGCGACCCACTTTGGGTAGGTGACTTCGCAAATTAAATCTGCGTCCAAGAGTTTGTCAATTTTGACATCAATTGCCTGTTGTCGCTCAGAAGCAAAATTCCTTCTTTTCTGTATTTTGGGTGCCTTTTCCGGGTCCACATTCAGTTTGTGGATTGCTACCGATTCGTCCAGACCCGGCATGTCCTTTGGGCTCCATGCAAAGACATCGGCGTATTTTCTTAGGAGGTCTGTGAGGCCAGCCTTAAAGACTGAATCTAAGCCCGTTCCCACACTCGCACTTTTGTTCGCGTCACCGGGCACAACTTCTATTTTTTCTATCTGTACCGCGGGGCTTATTGGCGGTTTCTCTTCCCGTTTGAGACACTTCAAGAGATTTGCATCTATTCGTTGCGGGTCGGGCCCGTCGATGAACTGTACCTCCCTCTTTCTTTTGCGATTGTTTTGCTGATGTACGATATGTCTTTGTCTTTTTTCCCTTTTCCTCTTATTTGCCTTTTCTCTGCGGAGGTTGCTGGGTTCAGTCTTACCCAGGGTGAGTGCTATACCGTAGCATCTTTTGGAAGTTTCAGAATCTCCCTTGATTTCTCCCACCCCGTTCAGAGTAGGAAATTTAATCTTTAGATGAGGGGTGGAGGTGACTGCTTTGAGCGTATTTAGTATGGGCCTCCCTAGAATCATGTTGTAGGAAGATGCAGTATTGATGACATAGAACTTGATCGTTCGACATACTTGCCTGGTCGATTTGCCGAAATAAACGGGGAGTCTAGCAATGCCCGCAATTGGGACGGCGTTGTGGCCAAAACCGTAAAGTGGTGTTTCATCGGGACATGGTTCGAGTTTCTCGCCATTTAACTTGAGCCTGTCCCATGTGTGTTTGAAACAGATGTCGACTGAGGATCCATTATCAACGAGGATCCTCTTTACCTCGTTGTTGGCCACGCCCAACGACACAACTAGTGCCTCAGTGTGATTCGGGTTAATACCCTCATAGTCCGCATCGGTAAAAGTAATGATATTCGGGGGTCCTTCGTATATCTCATAAATGTCACGCTCTTCTCTTGGCGGGGAGGATTGTCCGCCAAAAACGGTATGTACGATGTTTCTGTCCTGCCCTTGAGACGTGGTTGCCCCTTGTATTTGTCTGGGCAAGTATTGGGATAGGTTGCCCGCTTTTAATTGTCTTTCCAGAAAATATTTGAGGGACAAGCAGCTCTCCGTAGTGTGACCATGCGTTTCATGATAGTCGCAGTGCTTGTCCTTTGGTCTGTCTTCAGGTAGTGTGTACATTGGGGCTGGCGGTAGATAGAAAGGTTTTCCCCTGATTTCTCGTAGAATGGTCGCCCTGGGGAGTGTGAAGCCCGTCCATTTTGGCTCGGGACGCCTATCTGTCCTCTGCGGGTTTGTTGGCCCTAAGAGGTCTCTTACTGGGATCGCGGGCTGTGATTTTTGGGCGGGAGGTGGCGGCCCGTGAGTAGTTTGTACCTGATTTTGGGCCGGTGCTTGCCTTTGATAGGGCGTGTATCTTTCTCTTTGGAAGTAGGATTGAGTGGGCGGGGCCCTGGACTGTTTAAGCACATTCAAGGATTCGGCTTCATTGATGGCCTGTGAAGCCAGGTCATATGCTTTTGCCAAGGTGGTAGGTTTAGCTTCCATGAGTTTGCATACATACTTCTCACATTCGTAGGGGTTGAGACCTCTTCTTAGGTGAACCAAAGCTTCTGTCTCATTTACACAAACGACCTTGTTAACGGCCTCTTTGAAGCGGTCGATGTAGTTCTGCAAGGTTTCTTCGTTGCATTGCGCGACTGTTTCCAAAAACACGGTATGTACCTCGTGTTGCTGGTTTGCTTTGAATTTGTTTAGAAAAAGTTTCTTGAATTCCAACTAGGTATCAACGGATCTGGCGGTCAATCGACAGAACCATCTCTGGGCGTTACCGCGGAGAGTTGCGGCAAAGAAACGGCACCTTGTGAGATCATTATACTCGTAATGGAGGGCCAGTTGGTCGAAGTAGCTGAGGTGTTCCTCCGGGTCGCCCAGCCCGTCGAAGGAATTGAAGCTATGGTGCTTGATGTCTTTTTGTCGAGGCTCCGCTTCTAACCTTGCGGTAAAGGGTGACCCGTTGGTTTCTGGTTCGCTTGTGCCCTCTATTTTTCTCTTTAGCTCCATGATGGTGTGCATCATGTCTGCATTTGATGGTTGGGTATTCCCTGTTTCGTGCGGGCGGATGGGGGACCGTTCTCCCCGCCTTTGATTATCATATTCCACCAACACTTTCTCATATGCGGCCTTCTTGTCGTTGATGATTTTTCTCAGGTCTCTTTCTTTTCTATTCTGTTCCCATGTCTCCGGTCTGTGGTGACTTTTGCCGTGTTTTTTGTGGTTTGTGTTCTGGGAGGAGCCTAGTCGAGAGAAAGCTGAGTTAGCCTTCCTAGGCTGACTGTGTACCTCTTCGTCTTGGTCGTTGTGAGAATGGACTTGGGAGCCCTGTGCTGGTGGTTGTCCTTGCTGCGGAAAAGCTGAAGCTATTTGCATGATTAGATCTACTTGTTGCTGGTTGAATCCCGCGAGGTTCAGGCTAAGCGGTTGTTCCTGGTTATCTTTGTTGGGGGGGTGATTTGTTAACTGATTATTTTGCGGGTTTGTGGGGGGGACGTTTGTGTTTAGTTCTCTTTGCTGCTCTTCTTGATTATCTGTCATGGTTTTGGATCCAGTATTTAGGGCTATTTTGGTGATGTGTATGTGTTTGGTTTTTCTTGGAATGTGAGGTTTTTGTGTTGGGATTTTTGTTGTATTGGTTAGAGCAGGTGAGGGGATTTTCTCCAAGAAAACGTACCCCCTCCTTCTAGCGCCAAATGATAATTCCCACGGCCGATTAGAGGCTTCCGATCACCGTTCTGGGCACTTTACCGGAAGTACTTCACCTGAGTTTGGGGTACCTGCAAAACAATGCTTGCCCGGGGGTGGTGGCCGTCAAGCACCTCCGGCGTGAGAATCAGTAATCGGAAATAATAATAACCGGGCTGGTGAAAATATATCGTATGTGAAGAGTAATGTAGAGAGCTTTTATTTTGGGAGAGCTTTTTTGTGTCTGAAAGATTGTATCTCGTGTTTGTGTGTAGAATGGGGGTATTTATAGGTTGGGTTTTTCAATCACTGTTGCCCATTAGCTGTGCCGTTAAAGCTACAGTGAGCCATTATTGGAACAGTGATTGATGTCCCCTCAAACATACCTTGATTCTGCCACTTGAACTACTTTGGTCAGATTCTGTCTGTTGCAAATGGGTGTCTTTGAATATTATATTGCCCCTTTGTCTTATGGAGTAAGATACCTTTATGCAAGTGGGCAAGTGGGTGTACCTTTGTGCAAGTGGATAAAGTAAGATATTTTTGTGCAAGTGGATTAGTATGATGGTTTGAAATAGTTTTTGTGGATATTCTTTTGTATTTGGAATAATACTTTTGAAATTAGATATACTTTGTCAAATATTCCAGAATTGTGTTTTTAGGGAATTAGTGTTTTACTAGTAGCGGGTGCCCGCTGATAGCTATCAGCGGGTACTTATCAACTACTAATATAGAGCAGTAGCCTGTACATAGGTTTTTTCTAGTATCCGCAAACGGAGACAAATATTAATGGTCACCATAAGAGCATCCGCAGCGCGAGCCCAACTGATGCCTTGAGCCACGTGAAATGACTTGGTAAATGAAATGAGGCACTGGACAACATTGGAGCAATTATAAAAAACTGGGTTGGTGTCACTGCGCCGGGCCAGTGTTATTTCAATTTTTTATTATATTTTATGAATCAAAACCTGCTCCAGCCTGCTGCTTGTTTGTTTTCAATCAATAAACAAGAGTAACGTTACTATATTACTGAATATTAACGTTGCAAAAGTAAAGTATATATATAAACGGTAATATTTTCTCTCCTATAAATACCAATACTTAAACCCTCATTATTTACATTCCTTACTTCTAAAAAAAAAATTATTAGCAAAAGATGAATCCAAATAATCTCCCATCTTCAAATCAAAATTCAAATTCTCAAAATCCAAACCCTCAATTTTCATATCTATATCCAAATTCTTATTTTCCAAACCCACAAAATTTAACCTTTAATTCTCAAAATCCGAATTCTCAATATCAATTTCCACATTCTCAAAATTCTCAATTTCCATTTTCATATCCACAAAATTCTCCATATCAATTTCCATTTCCTCCATTTTCAAATCCACAATTTGAAACCCAACAAATACCTATCAATATTCAAAATTCTCCGAAAATGCAAGTCCCGACCTTTGGTCATGAAAACATTATTGATCTAAATGAAGATTGTGAGGAAACTGAAGAGGTACGAGAAACTATTGGTCAGTGGAAGTGGGTTGAAGATAAACTCATAATAAGTGCATGGTTGAATGTGTCAATTGATCCACTAATCGGTACTGATCAAAAAGTCGATGCATTTTGGGACCGAATTCATCAATATTGTGAAGAAGATAATCCTGGTGTCATTAAGAGAGGAGTTATGGCAATGAAAAAAAGGTGGCAACGAATAAATGAAGGTGCTCAAAAAATTCGTACTGCGGTCGAATGCTTGAAAAAATTCGTCTCAAATGTAATTACGATATTTGAGGGTGAATACCTACGAAAGCCGAACTCGAATGATGTGCAACGTCTACTGCAAATGGGTGAGGCTCGTGGATTTCCTGGTATGATGGGCAGTATTGATTGCATGCAATGGCAATGGAAGAATTGTCCAAAAGCATGGAAGGGAATGTTCATGAGTGGTCATAAAGGAGTTGCAACAATTATACTGGAAGCGGTTGCTTCATCTGATCTATGGATATGGCATGCATTTTTTGGAGTTTCTGGATCAAATAATGACATAAATGTTTTAGATCGGTCACCAGTATTTGATGATGTACTACAAGGTCGTGCTCCAGAGGTAAATTATACTATCAATGGACACAATTATAATATGGGATATTACTTAACAGATGGAATATATCCTGAATGGGCAACATTCGTTAAAACGTTACCACATCCACAAGGTGAGAAAAGAAAATTATTTTCAAAATATCAAGAAAGCCAACGAAAGGACGTTGAACGAGCGTTTGGTGTGTTACAGTCCCGTTTTACAATTGTACGTGGTCCGGCACGCTTTTGGGACAAAGAAGATCTTGGGAGAATCATGAGAGCATGCATTATAATACATAATATGATTGTCGGAGACGAAAGGGATACATATGCCACTCAATTTGGTCCATTACCAACTTATGATGATGCAACAAATGGCTTATCGGAACCAAATTTAGGCGAAGAACCTTCAGTCCCGTATGAAACGTATATTCAAAACAGTATGCAGATGCATGATAGACAAGCACATCGTCAGCTACAAAATGACTTGGTTGAGCATATCTCGCAATTCCACAATAATCGTTAATTTTTTTTTATATTGTAACGTTTACATTTAATGTTTTCTCGTGTGATGTTTTTTAATAATATGATGCATTTTAATTACGGGACATGTTTTTTATTTTAATAATATTTTTAAAATTTTTAATCACTTTAACTTGATTATTACAATTTTAACACTAATAAATTAAATTTAAAATTAAATCATCAAATCATTTTATTAAATATATAATATAATAACAATGTAAGAGGTCCTACAAATTATGGAAAGTGGGCTTAGTATTGGATGAGTTGGGTCACTTTTTTTGTAAACCCATTTCAGCTGAGTTGACAACTAATTGTCAGGTTGGGAGGGGGAAATGACCCCTGGCGCTGGGCGCTGGGGTTGCTCTAAACCCAAACTACATTTCCTTAACAATTGTATTACTTAAATACATGATGTATGAGCCATCATTATTACTCAGCCACATTAATTGGCCGTTTTTCTGGATTTCTCCCACTAGGGGTGTGAGAAGAATGGGTATGGTTCGAGGAAAGCTGCACTCTTTCCCTGCTTTTAAAAAAGCTGTTGCCAAGAATAGATTGCTAAGCTCCAGGCTTTTTTAGTTAAGTTGCTTTCGTTGTGTTTTAACTAGGCCTGCTTTCATGTAGTAGTCCTTTTGGCGTGCTTTGTTTCTTTTTATTTCGCGGGGTATACCCCTAGATATGTACCTTTGATCTCTTTTTTGTTATAAATCTTTAACCTTAGCAAAAAAAAAAGAGAATGCAATGAAAACGACATTTTTTGAAGAACAAAATAGATGAAATGCAGAACAACAATGATGATAAATGGAGATAGCGGCAAGAAGTTGAAGTGAACATAAAAATGTACCTTGCAAAAATAGCATGGCTGGAAAATCAGAGGATAAGTAAAAATTCACTTTAAAAGGATTCGCCTGCAACCTTGAAATCATACTCGAAAAGCGAACCGCCACGGCAATTATTAATGGCCAAAAGGTTCAAAAATCGTATATATATACACTTCTCACTGGGGGACAAATGTTAGACCATGAAGCCCACTTGAAGATATTTAAGTTAGATTGTATTTATTATAAAGCCTTGTAAATGTTGTTGGGCCTAGAAGACCAATTAAATTGTATTAGGTGCAAAGTCTTGTAAATATTATTGGACTAAAAAATCCACCTGCGTAAGTAGTTTAAGGAACAAGCTAAGAAAGGGACACACAAGATTACATGCAAAGCCTTGACAATTTAAAGAAGAGAGAGAAACTTCTTGATTGTAGAAAGAAACATTTTATTAATAAACATTTATTTTGATATATTCAATTTCCTCTAGATAATTGATCTTTACATTATTTCCGAGTCATTAACTCTCTACGATCATCACATATTTAACAGCTGTTGTATATTTTGCTGTCCATTCACAAGTATGTGTATCTTGTCGGGATTCTGTCTCTAATTTCTCAAGGATTTAAGTACCCGCTACATTTTTTGAGTTGATGAAGCAGGAAGCGGGGGAACGAGAACGACATTAAAATTCATCTCTGACAAATCTTAATAGTACAAAGTTACAAATGTACTATTTTATAAACATAAGGATCTTCGTTTGTTTTATTACCTTTGACTTTCATTTCTTCTATATTGGTCTTATAATGAGGGTGTTTAGGAAAACTTATTTTCAGAATAAGTCAACTTATTTTAAGATAAAATTAGACATTTTTAATTTTTTTTCTGAAAAAGTTAACTTTTTTTTGCAACTTATTGAATCTCAAACTTACATTAAATACTTGTATAAAAATAAATTATAAAAATATGAAATTTTTACCCGAAAATAAGTCCATAAGAAATTAAAATAAGTCTAGCCAAACAGGCACAATATTGTTGAATCGATATCCATTTTGTTTTTGTGGAAATTATTTAATGTGACATCCATGTTTGCAACATTTAATTTACATTGATACTGCAAAATCATGGGTATATGTTTTCCTTGATTCGCAAAAAGCTTGATATCTGCATTTAATTGTATTTGATAGTCTGCTAAAAGTATTATATTGTAGTAGTTTATAACTCGTGCAATGCACGGTTCTTTTTTAAAATACTTATATTAATTTATACTATACTATAATAAGCGAAATGAGATATAATTTGTAGTTTGGTTACCCCTCATTTTTGGTTATCCCTCATTCACAACCGTTAGATCTTCAACTTAAATAGATCATGACCGTTAGATACAACAATATTAAAAGTTGAAGGTCTTATAGAAAGGTTGAAGGTTCGATTCCCACCAACAGCATATTAATTTAGATTTAATACTAAAAATTATTTATATACAAAGGTCTAAAATTTGAATTCTCCCCTAAACTATGATTAAATTAAAAAAAATTTAAAAGTAACTCGTGCTTTGCACGGGCTATAAGCTAGTATTTATTAAATTTTAGACATTCAATATCATTTGTATTTTATCTTTAGTTTTAAAAATTAGATTGATTTTATTTTCCACGCGAAACTCACAAAATAATAGTTAATTTAATGATGGTTTAACAATTTTTTTTCAATTGAAACTACCCATAAACTGAAGAGAAAAAAAGGAAAAAAAATTGGTTTAGGTTGTTTGATTTTTTTTATATATATGGTTCGCTTTTCTAATTTTCAATTTTTTGATTTCTAGTATTTCTTTAAAACAATTTTAGTTGGTTACTATTTTAAATTTTTTAATATGTCATATAGCTTATAACCTATGCGATGCATAATTCTTTTTTTTTTTATCCATATGACTTTTTATTCTATTGAAATTTATAACCTTATCATAAAATATGATTTGAGTTAAAACGAACATATATAAACGTAAAAAAGTAGCAAAACTGTAACTTACTTTCACCAACGTCGTTTATATAGTTCATTTTTTAAAATTGATGTTGGTAAGTGATTATTGAAATATATATATGCAGACCAATGAAGTTCAAAAGGGAAATATTAATTCTACTATAAAATTTCATAACTATTTTTCGAAATATGTTCAATAAAATATAAAATTTGATTATAACGTAAAATCTTAGCCATGTATAAAGTTTTACCAAAACATTAACACTTGAGTGCCCAGTGGTTAAGTGCCCAATCCATGAACCGAGAGCTCATGGATTCGACTCCTGCCGGGGGTCAAAAAAAACCGGAAACAGCCTCTCTATCCTTGGGTAGAGGCATGGCTGCGTACAACCTACCCCCTTCAAACCCCGCTCATGCGGGATATATTGAGTACGGTGAGTTGAGTTGAGTAGTATTAACACTTGAAATTTGAACAAAAGATTTGATTTGAAATGTGACTCTATTGTAGAACCAAATATGATACATTTGGTATTATTATAGAATGATGTTGGACTATTATGAGTGATTTTTAACCATTTTCTTTTAAAAGTAATGCATTATTTTATTTACTAATTGATATGTACGGTTATATTTAAAAAAAATAATGATAGAAATATGAGAATTTTAAGTATTTTTATATATTGGTATTCTTTTGAATTCTATAAAAAAAAATTCCTAAAGTGTTACTCTATATATACATACTAGCATCAAAACCCGTGCGAGGCATGGGTCTGCTAAATTAAATTGTATTTTTTAATTAAATTATTCATGATCAATATTGTTTGAAATATGTGATTGATTTTCATAAAATTTTTCTTGTTACCGGCATTTGTGGTTATTGTGTACTTACTTAAATATGTTCAATTTTGTACTTTAGAAAATACGAGTAGTACTAATAACAATCATGTTAGTTTTTAATTTTGTTGTAGGTCATAGAATATGATATGAGTGTTTAATGGGTGTTATCTAATTAAGATAATTTTTCAGAGCACCTACAATCCTAAACTTTCTTCAAAAATGATGCATCCATTTAGCTGGATCTCCAATAATATTCAAGGTAAAAACTAAATAATCTTCAAGATGTTGCATTATGAGAATGTAGGTTTCAGTCCTGATTCTAATCAAAAACCATCGTAAAATATTCTAAAACGCTTCTCAGGTCTTACGCTTTTACTTCTCAAAACTACATTTGTAACTCTTTTATTTTTTTTCTTCTAATTTCTTCATTTTAAGCATTCTTTGCCTTTATTTCTCTTTTGGTATCCGTTTAATTTTCATTGAGTTACCTCCATAATTAATATAACATATATAATATATGATTCTTTTTTTCTACATAATGTCATATTTTTAATTGAACATTAGCTAATTTGTATGTAAAAGGTAAAGTGTTATTTATAGAATTCGTCTATTTAGAGCCAAATATTATTACGACCCGGATTATTTGACTAATAAATTATTGTATCTTGTGTAGTAATATAAAATTTTCATTTTACGTTAACAACTCAATATTTTTTACTCTAATTTTTTTAGATAATATCCATTATATTAATTATAATATCGTTTTATTGCCCAGTTGTGTATTTTACGTAATTCTTTAATCGATAAATGATAAAAAAAGTCCAAAACTTATTTAAAATTCAATAATATTTAATTAATAATATTTCATGAATATCACACACATACATATTGTGTGTATGATTTAAAATACATGTGAATGTGTGGTCTAATGGTATGAAGATGCACAATTTAACTCGGCGGTTCAAGTTCAATTACCATAAGAAATAATACTTCTATATATATATAAATAGGAACTTAGGGGTAATTGGTGCTTTCAAATAATGAATAAAGTACTTTAGTTATTGACTTGGTCTTATATTTAATATTTTTCATAAAAAATACATTATGCATTTCATATTTTTTCTTTATACAAAATCAAATATTGCGCCGCTTAAGCGATACATACATCAATATTCCGTGTATTATTGAAAACACGTATAAATGAGTGCTTAGGTTGTTTAATGCAATAATAGTTATATAGTAATTTATTTATTATTATTATGTTGATTATTATTGTTTTTAAAATTTTATAATATAATCAAACCATATATTATGTATCAATAATTGATATTTTAATATATATTATAGACCTAATAAATAAATGTAAATATAAAATCATGACTAAAAATTATTTGTATGTCGCACTAATTAAAATACTAGCTTATAACCAATGCAACGCACGGTTCTTTTTCTAATATTTATTATATTATTTCTTTTATTATTTATTTGTTATTAGTTTACATATCAAATCGTTATTATGAAATTGATATTTATATATATATATATATATATATATATATATATATATTAGATTTTACACGTTCAATTTATTATTTGTTTTATCTTGAATTCTTAAAACTTTATTTGGATGATTTTACAGCCTACGTAAAATTAACAAAATAATCTTTAATTTACTGATTATTTAACAATTTTCTCCAATTTAAACTATCAAGATTCAAAAGAGAGATGAAATTGACGATTTTTTATATTAAAAATTCTATTCTATTTATGAAATCTACTTATATTTTGTTTTGATTATCAAAATAACCTTCTTATTATTTGAAGATTGTTGTACTAACAACCAAATACAGTTTTAATAATAAGTGTAGGAGGGATTTTGTCCAAAAATTTCGTAGTTGGTAGTATGGTCCTCAATACGATAAAATAAATAAGAACTGTTAAATCTTAAAATAAATAGATAAAAAATTGTCCGTTCATGCATTTCATAAAAAATATTTAATATTTTAACATGTAAACTAAAAAGTGTATTTATATTGAAATACGAAAAAGTGCTAGTCAATGATTTAAATCATATATGATTCGGTTTTCTATATCGAATAGAATTATTAATGTAGGTATTCTACACTAAATAGGATTAATGTAAAAATTCTTAATTATATTTTATATTCAGATTCTGAGTGTTTTCATTTGGATAATAAGTGTTAAATCATCACTAAATTAAAAATAATTTTATGAGTTTCGCGTGAACGGTAAAATCATCCAAATCTGATTTTTATATCTCGAGATCGAGCCTAAATAGTAAATATGAACCTTTTTTAATATAAATAAATAAATAATTAAAATTCAGTTCTAATACAATCTTTTATATCTTTTCGGATTATAACTTCTTTTTAAAATTCAATTCTAATACAATCTTTTTAATTATATCATTTTTAGATTATAATTTACTTTTTAATATGATATAATCTTGATCATCTATTTTTAAAAATATTTTATTCGACGGTTGAGATTATTTTGACGGTACAGTGACCAGACCAAAGTGACCAAACCAAGATTATGGATAAGATCCCTCTTACGCTCATTATATATAAGGATATAATTAAAATATTATTAGTTTATTTTATTAAATAGAACGACTCTTGATATAATTGGAAAAAGATATATTTTAGATAGAGAAAATAGAAAGGTAACGTGAAAATTAAAAAGATGACATGTTTTATGTGAGAAAGATAATTGATTAGCTTATAATAATTATAATTTAATTATGTCATTTTACTAAATAAAACTGCTCATAGTTTTTAGAAAATGAGAAATTAATGTTTCCCGTGATATTTCTAGAAAAAAAAAGGAATTTAATTAAAAAAATAAAAGATAATACGTTTAGCTGAAAAGGTAATCGGTTTAATTATTATTATTATAATATTATTATTTTATTTTTATTAAATAAAAACGTCTGTGATATAATTGGAAAAAGAAAGGTTTTAGTAAGAGAAAAGAAAAAACGGTAACATGTTTTGGCTGAAAAAGGTAACCGTCCTTGATATAATTGGAAAAAAATATGTTAGTTAGAGAAAAGAGAAAAGGTAACGTGTTTTGGGTGAAAAGGTTAATTGATTAGTTAATAATAATTATAATATAATTATGTTATTTTATTAAAAAAATTGCTTATACTATTTTTTAAAAAAAAGAGAAATTTTAGTTAAATAAAATGTAAAAGATATTCTATTTTACCTGAAAAAAGAAATTATTTAGTTATTGAAAAATAGAAAAGGTAATATGTTTAACTTGAAAAGGGAAATTGATTAATAAAGAAGAAATTTTAGTTAGATAAAATATAAAAGGATATTGTATTTTACCTGAAAAAAGAAATTATTTAGTTCGTGAAAAATAGAAAAGATAATATGTTTAACCTCAAGAAGGAAATTGATTAGTTAGTAGATCTATAAATGAGTAAGGGTAATAAAGTAAAATCAACAGCTACCGTACCGACCGATCGACCAAAATTTTAATATTTCGGCTTTTATATAATAGTATAGATTAGAAATTTTTTCACTCAAACGACACACACATGTATCTATATTGTGTTACAGATGTGATTGAGTGGTGTAGTGATAAAAAGATTCATGAATTAACATGGAGACTCAAGTTCAATTCCCACCAACCGCAACTTTTTCAAAAAATTGAGAATAGAGGGATAAATTAGTAATTTCAGGAGATGAGGGGTTAATTGTACATTTCAAATACATTAAAAAGTCTCACAATTTTATCTTGTGTTGGTGTATTATATATAATATATTTGGCATTTTCAGAGGTTTTTGCCTTTAATTATGAAAGTCAGAAAAGGTAATATATTTCAATAGGAAAAAAAATGATTTTAATTATTTTAATTATAATAATATTTTTTATGTAATTAAATAGATCAATATGGATATAATTTTAATTTCCTATTAATTTTATTTTCTAATTGAATTAAATTTTCATTAGGTATTATTTATTTAATTCTATTGAAAAAATTAGAAAAAAAATAATCATTTTGTAACTAATATAAATAAATAAATTCATATTTACTATTTGAACTATATCTTAAAATCTATAAATTAGATTAGACACGCGAAGCTCACATATTAATTTTTGATTTAATGATTATTTAACAATTGAATAGAGAATTAGCACAAAATTTTATTATATTTGGTTATTAACATACATTTTTTCGTATTTCGATGTAAATATACTTTTTAGTTTACATATTAAAATATAAAATATTCTTTTATATTTGATCTATTGATTACCATATATCTATTTTAAGATCTAATGGTTCTTATCTATTGGATCGTATTGAGGACCAGACTAACAAATTTTGGATAAAATCACTATTACATTTGTTATATATAAGGATATAATAATCATTATACGAGGGTCTTATCCAGAATTTTGTGCATTTTGTGCATGTACTACCAAATTAATGAGAATCGTTAAATTCTAAAATAAATAGATGAAAATCATTGAATAATATTAAAATGTGTATTTTGGTTGTTAATATTCAAATGGTAAAACGTGTATTTTCATAATTTTAACAACTATAAGTAGATTTCCTAAATTGAATAGAATTTTCAATGTAAAAAGTTTTAAATTTATTTTCTTTTCAGTGTTGGATGGTTTCAGTTGGATAATATTTGTCAAATCGCGATTAAATTAAAAAATTATTTTGTAAGCGTCGTATGAATTATAATATCATTTAAATATAATTTTAAAAACTCAAGATAGAGCTCATAGGGGAAAGTGAGCTTTAAACATCAAAAGAAATATTACAAAAAAATCGTGAACTAATATAATTATAAAACCATAAAATAATACGCACAAATTATAAGGTTGTACATATATAATAATCGTATTAGCTATTTTTAGTTTAAGATAATTTGTTATCTCGTTACAATGTAAATTCAATATTATCCCATGACATATAATTGGAAATTGTTAACGCAATCCAAGGATTAGTGACTACGAATTTGAGCACGTGAACATTTACTTGTAACATGAGGTATGAGTTATACGATATTCACATGCATCTATTGGTAATTGTTAATGTAAAAATTCGTAATTATATTTTCTCTTGAGATTCCGAGTGTTTCTATTTGATAATAATTATTAAATCATCACTAAATTACAGATAATTTTATGAGTTTCGCGTTGATTGTAAAATCATCCAAATTTGATTTATAGATCTCAAGATAGAGCTCAAATAATAAATATAAATATTTTTAATATCAGTAATAAATAAATAAAATTCAATTCTAATACAACCTTTTTTTTTAATTATATCAATTTCAGTTTTTTTAAAAATTCAATTTTAATACAACCTTTTTAAATTATTTCCTTTTTAGATAAGCTAAAAAGTGTATTTATATTGAAATACGAAAAGGTGTATATATGTCGATGATTTAAATTATATATAATTAGGTTTTCTACATTAAATAGCATTATCAATGTAGGACTTCTACATTAAATAGGATTAATGTAAAAATTCGTAATTATATTTTCTCTTGAGATTTTGACTGTTTTATTTGAATAATAATTATTAAATCATCATTAAATTAAAGATAATTTATGAGTTTCGCGTGGATTGTAAATCATCCAAATCTGATTTCGAGATCTCAAGATAGAGCACAAATAGTAAATATGAATCTTTTTAATACTAATAAATAAATAAATAAAATTTAATTCTATTACAAATTTTTTAATTATATCATTTTCAAATTTTATTTTTCTATTTAAAATTCAATTCTAGTACAACGTTTTTGAATTATATCCTTTTTAGATTATACTTTTTTTTAAAATTCACTTCTAATGCAACATTTTGTAATTATATCCTTTTTAGATTATAATTTTTTTAATATGACAGAATCTTGATCGTCTATTTTTCAAAATATTATATTCGACGATTGAGATTATATTAGCGATACAGTGACCAAAATTATAGATAAGATCCCTTTTACACTTATTATATATAAGGATACAATGCTTTCTAACTAGGTGTTGTTTCATCCATCTCTTGTATTGCATTAGATTGTAGTTTTAATTGGTTATCGTGACTTAAAAATAAGACCATCTTTAAAGACAAATCTAAGAAAAAATCCTTGCTCTTTGATGCCATGATGTTTTTGCCGTTTCCAGGATCGGTCCATCTTTAAGACAAATCTAAGATAAAATCCTTGCTCTTTGATGCCATGATGTTCTTGCCAGTTTCCAGGACCGGCCTAGGGTACGACGATCAAGACGAATGTCTAGGGCACCATCTAAACGAGGGGTACCAAAATTTTTATGCAGACATATATATAGTATAATTAAAAAGTTTATGAATTTATATAAAAGAGTTAAAGAATTGGAGGACACCAAATTCTTTATACATATTTTAGATTCTAAGTTGAAATCTCATGAAAAGGAATAATGATCATTTTGTAAGTACTATTAGTGCTTGGTTTGAGTTAGAAGTGCATATGGAGAAAAATGAAACAATTAATAAAATTGAACAACGGATCAAATAAAAAATAAAAGTTGGTAAAGGTCGTGATCATAGTAATTGCAATTGTAAACTCTTTCTTGCAATAATTTAGCATTTCATGAAAATTCTAAATAAAAGTTAAAGAGTTTTATACACAATTTGTGATAGGTAAGGATACCAAATACACACAATTTGTGATAGTGAAGGATACAAAAGGATATGAAATCTTTAGCAAGCTTGAACCGGTTCTTAGTGATCTTGGAATTGATGTTGACAATGTTAGAGGACAAACATATTTCATAATTTTGGGTTGCTTATCAATTGCTTTGAATTGGCTGCTAGATAGAAAAAAGGGAAACGAGAAATTTTGCAACTTCATTTACAATGACATGTTGCTAGTGACATGTTCTGTACTTGAAGTTGGTTACTATAGTTAGTCACATTCCGTCTTAGCCTAACTAGGTGATTCTAATATAAATGTGGTAATGTAAAATACTGTAATTTTTTTTATATTATTTTAGATATTAAAATCATTACTATATAGATTATTTTATTAATTAGAACATTCTAGAATTATTTTCGTGCAAGTTATCTGATTTAGGATAAGAATAATTATTTATGGAAAGAAGCGTTAGAATATTTTTGAAAATCGATATCTTTTTATTTATGTTAATTGTGTGTAATAGAATATTTATAATTTTAGATATTACTTGGAGGAGTAGTAAACTTTTTAGGAGTAAGTTTTAATATTACCTAATTAAATTTAGAGTTAGTGTGCCTATATAAACTCCATTAGAATAACAAAAAGAGCCACACAACCGCATCCAACAAGGGGTACATTTTCATCTCTCTTCTCTCTTCGCTTTGGATATTTGCCTGTCGAAATTTGTATATGATCATCATGTATTTGTTTAGCATATTAATATTAGATATTTAATTGTATTGTATTGGATATGTGTTTGTACGTATACAAGTGTGGCTTAAAACATGTGAAATTTGTGATTTGCATTCTCGATCCTTAAATTGTTACGTGCGTGTATATGCAGGAGGTGTTAGACCATGATTCCATGTTAGTAATGATAAATTTATGCATAACTATTTTCTTTAGAGATTAACTGATTCGTAACATTTATTTTAAATAATTTAATATTTAATTTAGCATTCGAATACTTGGTATCAATATGATGAATTCATGTGTTGTTAATTACAATAATTATGAATATTAGCTTTCTCATTCCTGTATATTAGATATTAAATACTTAAGTTTTGATTATTTAATAAATATTCATGTTGGTAGTTCAGTTGTTAATTAATGATTATTATTTTAGTAAAGGAAAAAAAAAATAGAGTAGTTAGTTCACTACATGCTTGCGTAATGGTAATAAGTATTAAAAAAAAAAGCTGTTTGACTTCTATGTACAGTTGCATGTTGAAAACCATATAGGTTGAGTTTTTACACATTATTTTGGACTGGGCGTGTATTTCTTGAATGGACTTTAAGGTCCCTTGGTCTTATTTGAATGTAAAATGCTTGGCTGTAGTTTCTGGTCATTGTTTGTATAATTTAAATAAGTGTTATATTAGCTAAGTTTTTGCTATTTGAATTTTAGGATTGTTCGTGTTACTAACTTCGGATTTGTAGACTTTGAGGTAAGTACTTTTTGACATATTTTGATTCCGTAACTTTTGATTTTCGTATAAGATATAAGAAATTCTGTTTCGAACTTTATAAGATATAAGTATTTGATTTTAGAACCCAGTCTCTACGTTTCGAACCCGTTCGTAATTTACGTTATAGTTCCGGAACTAGCCTTAGATACCCTTAGTAGGCGCACAAGTGTGCAATTTTAGATACCAATTAATGGCGCGTAATTATTGAACTTTAGATGCCGGTCACTGGCAAAGTGTGGCGAAAGAATATGAATAAGAATAAGATGCCGGTCACTGGCAATGTGTGACCGTAGAGCAAGACTGTGGTATTTTCGATTTTCATTTTATTTCTGTTTTTGATTCTATTTTAAATTCTGGATTTTTAAAATATAAACTTTTGGTGCAATTGTTTTTGCAAATATTTTACAAACTTATTATTGTTTTTGAAAATTGTTTTATTAAAACGCCCAGTGATTTTTAAGAAAATATGTTAGTCAATTTGTACTTGTTGAGCTGTGTAGCTCACCCCTTTTCTAATATTTCAGATTTCGATTTAGACGCTTAATAAGAATAAAGATGTGAACCTTGTGGATTTTGTGCCTGCTGATTTAGATGCATTTATTGGATGAGTGTTATCGTGTTATTTGAATAAATTTTTAAGTACTTTGTTAAATATTGAATATTGGATTTATGGAGCTGCGTCTCCGAATTTATGTTTTTAAATTATCGAGTTTGACCGCTGCTTTGACTATCGTTAATTTGGTTTATTTGAATAAAGGATTCTTTTTTATTTGAGTTTCGTATTTAGAAATAATATCCCAAAAATCCGGGATGTTACAGTTGGTATCCGAGCAGGTCGTCTTTTGGAGTGTATTAGGTATGGGACTACTACATTCCCTAGGATGCGATCCTGTAGACTATCGTATAGATTTTGGTCTATCGTATAGATTTTGTCCATTAAGTTAGTAAATTATTTTGAATTTAAGGCATTGTTTGTGTGATTATCTGATATGTTTGACTTTTGTGCTTTTGAACATTTTGAAAGTTTATTGTTTTTAGAAACGATGGATGGAGAAGGCAACAATGGCAACAACAATGACAACAACAACAATGGCAATCTGGGCAATGATAATCAGAATGGCAACAATAATGGAGGAGTAAATGTAGTCGACCTACTAGCTGAGACTCTGGTTACGCTCGTAAATCAGCAACCCAAACAGCAGAATGTCGTCTCTCTGTTTAAGCGTTTGAACCCACCAACTTTCGATGGGGCGACTGATCCGGCTATAGTCGAGATGTGGATACAAGATATGGAGAAAGCTTTCGGACTATTAGGGAGCAATGAAGAACAGAAGGTCACTTTAGCTGTGTATGAACTGCAAGGAAGTGCTTATGATTGGTGGCTCATGGAACAAAGAAAGAACGAGACCGCAACCAATGAGGGAGGTCCTGAACCATATACATGGGCAAAGTTCAAGAAGGCTCTAGAAGATAAGTACTTTCTGAGAACCATTCGTCTGTAAAAAGAGAGGGATTTCATTCGGCTCGAGCAGGGAGGAAAGTCCGTTGTGGAATACGAAGCAGAATTCGCAAAGCTTGCAAAGTACGCACCAACATTAGTTGCTGACGAGACCAGGCGAGCAAGAAGATTGGAGGAGGGACTTTGAACTGACATCAGGAATTCTGTGGCATCGTTTGAACTTCGGACGTACGAGGCTGTGCTCAACAAGACATTGGTGATCAAGAGGGGTCTGGCAGAATCTGAAAAGGCAACAGGTAATTGGAACAAGAAGAGGTTTGCTCCGACAGGTGGATTTTCATCTCAAAGAGAACCTTTCAAGAAGCCACACGTGTACGATAATATTGGAGGACATGGTGATCGAGAGATGTGTTCGAGGTGCGATATGAATCATCCGGACAAGGACTGTCGATGGAATAGGCACTACGCTATAGATTGCTTATAGCAACCCCAAAACTATGTTACCATAGACCCTGTTTAAAGTTGCTATAGGCCAAAATATGGCTATGATAACACTTCAGCCGTGTTAGGTTCTCAGCAGTTGCTATAGGTATCAAAGGTAACATAAAAAAAACCTATGGTAACATGGAAAATGCGGTTACTAAAGACCTCTATAGCAACATCTTAAACACTCTACAGCAACATAGTTTGTGTGTTATAATAGATGATACAATTTTGCATAGGGACAACTGTGGGGCCAACATCCAGGTGGGGTCCACAATCTATTGTAATACTCTCTTTTACTAATTGTAACACATTGAGTGTTACATAATTAAAATCATTTATAACTAATTTTAATAACAAAAAAATTATGACATTTAAATATTACATTTTCAAGTAAAAGAAATCAAGAACCAAATTAATTACATTTCAATAACATCATCCAACATCATTTCAATAACATCATCTAGTACAAAACCAACCAAATCATCCAAAAATATCTACCAACACTAGCTAATGAACAAAACTTAAAACGTACAAGTACTAGAGCTAAGAACATGGTAAATTTCAAAACACAATCGGTGTCCATCAAAGACTCAAAGATCAATTTATTGAGCTATAAGAATTGTTTGACAGAAGAGAGAGACTCTTTGTGACGACTAGACTTCTCTTTCGTAATCCTTCTTCATCAGCATTTCTAATTAGCAACATATATAGCTAGCTCATAACACCTCATGTCTGCCTATAAAAGTAAGTGCATGTTGTAGATGAATCAAGGTTTTGAAGAAAGATGTAAAAACTATTTTACTTGATACTCCAGCTAGAAAGATCCCTTTCAAAATCTGCTGCTGCAATGACAAGTTCGGTTTTCGGTTACATAAGGTGAAGGGCCTGATGGTGGACATGCAATGAGAAATGATCGAATTAAGAATAGTTTGCTGTTCACTTACCTTAGTACAAACTGGCATGTCACTCAAATCATAGTTACAAAAGAAAGTGTGTATAGGCGTCTTTTCTGGATTACTGAGGACCTGCCATATGATATCCAAATATTAATAATAAAAAAGTGAAATTATCCATATGTTGTGACAAGTGGATAAGTAACATTCCCAAAGTGCAAGTTGATAAGTCAGAATATTAGACAACCTGACTGTATCTCAAAGGCAGAATAAGCTAGCGAAATCAATTCATTGGTGATGTAGCAACTACAACAAAGACAGGATGAAAAGATAACCTGCTGTGAAGCTAGCGAAATCAATTCATTGGTGACGAAATCAATTCTATATTTAAATTGAAGAGAGATTAAAACCACTAACCTGCTGCATTATCTGTGGGACCTCAGAACTGAGATTTCTTTTTCCATGATCATCAAATATTTTTTCTAAAGTTATATCCTGAAGTGCAGCAAGAGTTATCTCGAGCATGTCAAGACCAGCCTGGTTTGCAAAGGTGAATACTGGTGACGCCTGCAAGAAATTACCAAGTTCAATATAACCAATTACGAACACATGCAAGTAAGTAATGGAAGTGCTAGAATCATTCCATTATCAATAAAGCTAACTTTCGACTAATAATCTAAGATGAGGCAAAAAGAAGGAAAGCATAAGCAGATATTGTTTAGACTTCAGATGTATACAAATCATTTAAGGAAGATGCACAAAAGGGAGACTGCAATGTAAACACCCTGGATTGCAGTTCAGCACAGAATTCATAATCACGTAGATATAATCCTCTTTAAAAATGCCACGTAGAATAAATTGAGAGTGAAACTGTACCTTCAAGGAGCAGCACATAGCTGCATCTGGATGGTGCCATAGAGACTTGAGAATTGACTCACTTCCTACACCACCGGATTTAAGTAGCTCCACACCAAGGTAACACCTAGAAAGGTCAACTTGTCCTTAAAACAAAACGAATATGAAAAGCGGAAAACCTTCTACTTTGTAGGAAAGCTAGCATAGATGCTCTTCAAAGTTGAAGCATTACACTGATATGTGTAACAACATTAGATAAACTAGCAGATATATAAAATGTCTTCGAGTTCCGCTAGAATTGATTTCGTCACTAAAAGATAAATCAGTTTGAGCTATTCAATGTGACCATAACTCCCCACAAAACACAACTGTTAAAAATTAAAGCGGAAAAGACAGAGTTCAGATAAAGGAGAGAGCTGTTATTAAATTCATTCATACAGACTCGATAAACTGATAAAATGAGAATTACCTCATCAGCAATCATCACGATTAACGCAGAATTGTTAGTCGGGATTTGACCTCTATTTGCCATTTATAAACAAACAGCAACACCTAAAAAAACCCCTCATCCATCAATATCAAACACAATTAAACATCATAGCTATTAAAATTGAGCATATATAGACTTAAATCAAGATTGAGAAGCAATTAAAGTTGATATGGGCTAAAAGTAAGCCCTAAAAACACATTTAATGTGGCATTAATTAGACCTGGTATGGTCCGAACGTGGGGCCCATTAGTGGGACCCAAATCCTTAATTTCAATATTAAATTCGTAATTAATATTGGAGGAGATAAACAGCTCAGCAATAAGAGTCAAACAAGGAAACAATATCGCTAGAAGTAGCCTCCAAGGCACCCAATTCAACATGGAAACTGAGTCCTACAAGGAAGGAGTCTAGAACCTTCCTCAAGGAGGTGCTTGCCCACTAAGTCTCCGAATCCTACCATAATTCTATGGTTCCCGCAGCCTATATAAGGGTCTGACCCCTCATTCTCAGAACAACGTTTTTGGGCATAGCTCAATATGTCACTTACGTTTCAGGCTTAATCCTCGAATAAGGACATACAAGCCACTACGTCCTTGGTGTGCCCTTGCCACCATAGCCCCAAGGGCATCACCAAGAACTATGTTTTTGGCTTGATTCTCAATAACGAGATACGTAGGCACTCTGTGAGAATCGATCAGTCTCGAACACGGAAACAACCATTAAAGCTCGAAGCTCACCAACCCCTTCGCATTAAATATACGCAAAGTCTAGCTGCAATTCGATAACCTAGTCTTTATTCCACAACATTTTGCGTCGTCTGTGGGAAGATAACATCAACCATGGTTCAAACACGAAGAACAACATCAGCCTCGATCTAGGCCATACCCCTTAGCTCTGCTCCACCTGTCACTTCTGATCCGCCTATCACTATTGAAGAAGTGCAAGTACCCCCATCAACATGGGCGATCATTCAACCTCTAGTCTCTCAACCTCCAAGGATGATTCCCCATGTTGAGGGGACTCTACCGGTGGTTGTCCCTCAAAACCAAGAAACCAACCCTCTTCGGATGGAAGTTTCTTCTCTTGATAACGTTACCCGCACGCTACCCCCAGGGGTACGGATCTATACTAAGGATCTCCCCTTAAATACCAACCCGATGCATGGTCTGCCTAACTACCCTCCTACTACTCGAGGTGTTGGAACAAGCGGCTATGCCTTGCTGATTCAGGAGCCTCCTTATAATAGGGGGTTGGGCCGTGATTAGGAATATGATGACTACTTTGGCCCCTATACTGACGAGTCATTATCTGAGGACGATGATCGTGATAAGGCCCCGAGGAGTCGACGTGCTAGCAAAGAACCTTTAAGGAGGACACGAAGTATCCATGATGGACCCCCTTTGACAACTTCTGAGAGGATAAGGGCTCATGAGGCCGAGATCCTAAAGCTGAAAGACGACATGGCAAGAGAGCAGGCGAGACAAAATCAAAATCGACCTCCTCCAACTACAGGAGGGATTCCCCTCATTGATTTGGAAAGGCCTTCAAGAAGGCAAAGAAGAGCTGATGCCCCAACTGGAAGAACAACAAGGGTGGAAATCCCCAAAGGAAACCCCAAAGATCTGATGCCTCTTGGAGATCCGGATGATCCCACACCCCCGTTTACTGAGGAGGTGATGAATGCTTGTATTTCTAGGAAGTTCAAGATGCCGACAATTAAGGCTTATGATAGAACGTGTGATCCCGCAAATCACATCAGGACATTTTCAAATGTACTGCTATTGTAGCCTGCAAGTGATGCTCTAAAGTGCAGAGCGTTTCCTCAAACCCTATCGGGCATGGCTCAAAGATCCCCCTGAGAATATGGCTGAGCTACAACGAAGGGCTGATAAGTATATTAAAGCCGATGATAGCATGAAGAAAAAGGCCACATTAAGTAATGGAGGGAACAACAATGACTCTAAGAAGCGGAAGCAAGAGCAAGAGTACGATGCTAGGGACAAATATCCCCGGACTAGTAAGGACTCTGACTCTACACCTAAGAAGAATCTGGGACCAAGATTTTCTGAATATGCAAGGTTGAATTCTCCTAGGAGTCAGATCTTGTTAGATATCGAGAAGGATAAGGACTTTCGATGGCCGAAGCCACTTAGGGGTGACCCCCTCAAAGCGAAACAAGGATCAGTATTGTCGATTTCAGAAGGATGTGGGACATGACACCGATGATTGTAGACAACTCAAGGACGAGATTGAATTCTTGATCTGAAGAGGGAAGTTAAGTCAGTTCACGAAAGGTGAAGATTGTGGAAGTCAAAGAAGGGATTATGACAGGAAGAACAATGATCATAGGGATAATGACCGTGATCGTAACCCACAGCCCCAAGGGCCGGTTATCAGTATGATCTGGGGATGCCCGACAGCGGCCGGTACGACAAGGAATTCTTGAAAGGCTTACGCCAGAGAGGTGATGCATATTGTGGGGGAGGCCCCGAAGCGTGCAAAAACTGAGTTAGTGATCGGTTTTGATGATTCAAATTTGGAAGGGGTAAAGTTCCCCCATGACGACCCGTTGGTCATAACTCATGTGATTGGAAACTCAGAAGTAAAACGAGTCTTGATAGACAATGGAGCTTCTGTTGATATTTTGTTTCACGATGCGTTTGTAAATATGGGATATAATGAGTCTCAGCTGACCCCCACCAACATGCCTATCTATGGATTAATGGAGTTGAATCCAAGGTTGAAGGAACCATTCAGCTGCCTGTGACTATTGGGCAAGAACCTAAGGAGGCTATTCAGATGCTAAACTTCTTGGTAATCAAGGTAGCCTCAACATATAATGCAATCATAGGAAGGACTGGTCTTCACGCGTTCAAGGCTGTAGCCTCTACCTATCACATGAAGATTAAGTTTCCAACCCGCAATGGTGTTAGAGAACAGAGAGGAGATCATAAAATGGCTAGAAGTTTCTATGTAGCTGTTCTGAGAGCCGATGGAGTTGGGGGGTAGGTCCTTTCGATTGAAGACATGGATGTCTAAGGTGATGATGAGCACTGAGGGAAGTCGGCAGAAGATTTGGTTCCTATACCTCTAGATCTTGGAGACCCCGAAAAGGTTACATATATTGGAGCTTCTTTGAATGAACCCTTGAAGAGTAGATTGACAACTTTTTAACAAGAGAACATTGATGTGTTTGCTTGGACAACAGCTGATATGCCCGGGATTGACCCCTAACTCATACCTCACAGGTTGAACGTCGATCCAAAGCGAAAGACAACAAAGCAGAAGAAGAGAAATTTCGCTCCTGAAAGGCAAGAGGCCATTAAGCAAGAAGTTGATAAGCTCCTAGAGGCTGGATTCATTGAAGAGATTCAGTTCCCCGAGTGGTTGGCTAACCCTGTGATGGTCAAGAAGGCGAATGGAAAATGGAGGATGTGTATAGACTTCACCGATCTGAATGATGCATGTCCTAAGGATTGTTTCCCTTTACCAAGGATTGACAAGCTGATAGATGCCACAACTGGGCATGAGATGTTGAGCTTCATGGATGGTTTCAGTGGCTATAATCAGATTAAGATGCAAAAGGATGACATCCCAAAGGTATCTTTCATAACTGACTTTGGTGTTTTCTGTTATCTTGTTGTGGCTTTTGGACTAAGCCACTTATCAATGATTGGTGAACAAGATATTCGCCCATCTGATTGGGAAAACCATGGAGGTCTATGTTGATCATATGTTAGTCAAGAGCCTAATCAAGGCAGACCATATTAAGCACCTCAGAGAGGCATTTGAAGTGCTGAGGCACCATAAGATGATGTTGAATCCAGCCAAGTGTGCCTTTGGCATTGAATCATGAAAATTTTTGGGTTTGATGGTTTCAAAGCGAGGCATAGAAGCCAACCCCGATAAGATCAAGGCGATTTTAGACATGGAACCACCCTGTTCTATACGAGATGTACAGAAGCTGACGGGCAGAGTAGCAGCCCTGGGGAGATTTATCTCTAAGTCTGGCGACAAGTGTTTCCCCTTCTTCCAAGCTTTGAAGAAAGTGAAAAATTTCGAGTGGACTCCTGAGAGCCAAGAGGCCTTTGAACAGTTGAAGAAGTATATGACTGAAGCACCGTTGTTGGCCAAACCTAGTCTCGGGGAGACCTTATATCTGTATCTGGCTGTGTCTGAATAAGCCCTGAGTGCTGTTCTTATCCGAGAAGTGAACAAAGTTCAGAAACCTATCTACTATGTGAGCAAGGTGTTGCACGGAGTCAAATTGAATTACTCTCCTATTGAGAAGTTTGTTTTAGCATTTATAACAGCTTCAAGAAAGCTACGACCATACTTCCAATCACACAAGATCGAAGTCCTGACGGACCAACAATTGAGAAATATTTTGCACAGCCCGAAGGCCTGTGGAAGGCTAATCAAGTGGGCAATCGAACTTGGAGAATTTGATATCACATACAAGTTTCGGACAGCGATTAAGGCTCAGGCATTGGCTGACTTCATGGTTGAATGTACCATTGGCAACCAAGAAGTCGGGGGGCAGGAGATAGTACCCACCCCTGAAGGTAAGGATAAAGATGAAGAGCTATTACCAGATCAGAAGGAATATTGGGTGCTCTATTTTGATGGGGCATCAAAAACAAAATCTAGTGGTGCAGGCATGGTTTTGCAAAGCCCCGATGGGTTCACAGTTGAGTATGCTTTGAAGTTGTACTTCCCAACAACCAACAACGAAGCCGAGTATGAAGCCTTGATAGCCGGATTGGGCTTGGCCAGGATCATGAGGGTCAAGAACCTTAAAATTTTTGGAGACTCAAGACTGGTAGTCTCGCAAGTGAATGGTGAATTTGAAGCCAAGGATGAAACTATGGCAAAATATTTGAGAGTTGTGAAAGCTATCATGACTCAGTTTGACGAGTGCTATATGGAGCACATTCCGAGAGAAGAGAACGTTAAGGCTGATGCCCTGTCCAAGTTCGCTTCTTCAGAGATAGAGAACTATGCATGGAGTGTTTACTTCCAGGTCTTGAAGGCCCCGACCATCAACTCAAAATTGGTGGCACCAATCGACGTAGGGAGCTGTTGGATAGATCCAATCAAAGCTCACTTAGAAACTGGATGGCTCCCTGATGATGCCAGGGAGGCACGAAAGCTGTCGGTAAGATCGTTGAGATATGCCTTGATTGAGGGCATCCTTTACAAGAGGTCTTTCGTCATTCCATATTTGAGATGTTTGAGGCCCCAGGAGGCAAAGGAAGCATTAGAGGAAGTTCATGAAGGGATCTGTGGGCAACACTTGGGGGGCAGAGCCCTAGCTCATAAGATCACTTATTTGGGATTCTATTGGCCTAAGATGTCGGTCGATGCGCAGAATTATGTCAAGAGGCATGACCTGCTGCACCAGGTTGAAACATAGCCTGATTCGCGTTTACAGGTCATCTATCGTTTATAGAGAAAAGAAAGACAGAAAATATCAATTTTACATGGAAAGAATCAATATAATTCATATAAGTCCGAGAAGAAACTTCAAATATATCCGGTGAAGGTACAAGCAGATGATTTCCAAAAGCTGATTAGGCTTAATAAATTTAATAGAGAAATTAGCCTTAAGCACCGGATTAGTAACGCTAATCTGAGTTTAAGTGTAATCTCACTAAAAGTCACGGATGACCAAACTAGTAATTCGTGATTAATAATATTCAATGTTCAATGTAGAGGTTTTGATATCAACATTCCAAGACTGATGTTCAATCCTTGGCCAACTGAAGACGGCCAACTGTCATTAGTAGACCGTCGTCAGCCGAATGAGGTGCCACGGGAGCGTTAGCCGACCCCCGTTGGCCGACCAAGCAACCACGGAAGCCCCAGCCAACCGCGAACGACCAACCGAGCTACCACGGGCACTCCAGCCGACCGAGGCCCCATTGTCCCGTCAGCCGACCAAGATTGATTTTCAGTCTTAGTCCTCGAGCTTTTCAGCCGACTGATTTTCAGTTCGAGTCCTCTAGTTGGTGTTTAACTTCAATCCTAACGTGTTGAATGTGAAAATCAATACGAAGCCGAAATTAAAGATTAGCACCGATTAGTGCCGTTTAGTGCCAATTAGTGCCGATTAGCACCGGTTAGCTCCGATTAGTGCCGATTAGCACCGGTTAGCGCCGTTTAGTGCCTATTAGCACCGGTTAGCGCGGTTTAGTGCCGATTAGTGCCGTTTTATGCCATGTAACGCCGTTTAGACATCGTTTAAAGCTGGTTAGCACCGTTCAGTGTCGTTTAGTGTCGTTAGCATCGTTTAAAATGTCGTCGTAAATGCGTTGATCGCTCCACGCTTTACATCAAAGGACGATACTCGTGAAACACTAGTGTACAACGATAAACCCTGACCCAAGTCTCGAAAAAGGCAGTTAAAACTTCAAATGAAAACCTGATCAGTTTTCCTGGAAGTTGGGGGGGCAAATGATATGGGCTAAAAGTAAGCCCTAAAAACACATTTAATGTGGCATTAATTAGACCCGGTATGGTCCAAACGTGGGGCCCATTAGTGGGACCCAAATCCTTAATTTCAATATTAAATTCGTAATTGATATTAGAGGAGATAAACAGCTCAGCAATTAAAGTCAAACAAGGAAACAATATCGCTAGGAGTAGCCTCCAAGGCACCCAATTCAACATGGAAACTGATTCCTACAAGGAAGGAGTCTATAACCTTCCTCAAGGAGGTGGCTTGCCCACCAAGTCTCCAAATCCTACCATAATTCTAAGGCTCCCGCAGCCTATATAAGGGCCTGACCCCTCATTCTCAGAACAACGTTTTTGGGCAGAGCTCAATACGTCACTTACGTTTCAGGCTTAATCCTCTAATAAGGACATACAAGCCACTACGTCCTTGGTGTGCCCTTGCCGCCATAGCCCCGAGGGCATCACCAAGAACTACGATTTTGGCTTGATTCTCAATAACGAGATACGTAGGCACTCTGTGAGGACCGATCAGTCTCGTACACGGAAACAGCCATTAAAGCTCGAAGCTCACCAACCCCTTCGCATTAAGTATACGCAAACTCTAGCTACAATTCGATAACCTAGTTTTTATTCCACAACAAAAGTATTAATTAATCAAATATGAAGATTAATCAAATTTACGAAACTCAAAACACAATAATTACAAATTTAGATATAAATATAACCATCCGCAATTCATCATTTTAATAAATCAATAAATCAATGTGAGAACTAATCTAGTACCTCAGGTAATACTGGTCTAGCTACCTTCACAACTCGCACCTGCACATGAAAAAAAAAAGACTTGTTAAGCTAACATCAAGCACAAATAAGAGTGAGAGACAGAGGGAAAGAGAGATGGAGAATGAGACATAGAGAGGAAAAGAGATACAAAGAGAGAGAGAGAGAGAGAGAGAGAGAGAGAGAGACAGAGAGAGAGAGAGAGAGATAGAGAGATAGAGAGAGGGAGAGAGATACATAAAGAGACAGGGGTAGAGAGAGACATTGATATTGGGAGAGAGAGAGAGAGAGAGAGAGAGAGAATGGGAGAAAGAGAGAGGGGAGAGATACAGAGAGATATAGAGAAAGGGGGAGAGAGAGAGAGAGGGAGAGATGTAGAGAGAGACAGAGATACAGAGAGATATAGAGCTTCCATTAACCCAGCTCAAACCCTAATTGAATCCTAATTAAATGAGAAATGAGAGGCGAGAGAGGCGAGAGAAGCGAGAGAAATGAGAAAGGTGAGAGTAGCGAGAATTGTGTTTTTCCCCAATTTCCCCGGTTTGTATTTGGCTAATTTTTCCCAATTCTAATTTTTCGTTTTACCACTCTCTGTTTTGTTTGCCCCTCATCTCTCCTCAATAATTCACTGTAATTTTCTTTTAAAAAATGTTATTAATTTATTCAAATTTCTTGATAACAGATTATAATTATTAAATCTATTAATTTAATTATTTGTAATAATTCAAAGTTTATACAAACTATTATTTTCTTTATTAAATTTTTTAGTGATTTTAATCAAAATTTAATAATTTTTTAATATCACTTTATTTTTGAAATCTTTTCATTGTAAATTTATTAAAAATATTTTAATATTTACAAAATATGATTAATTCAATTATTTGATGGAATATTACGTTTTACAATGATAACTTCAACGATTTTATCAAAATTAATTATTTTCAAAGTCAAATAATTATTAAATAATTAATTTTAAATAAAATAAAAAATTTGTTCATGAATACTCTAAGGTAACACATCTCATGGTGTTGCCCACTGTAACACCTTTTATAACTAAAGTAACATACTTTTGTGGATTTGGTAACACCACAATCACAAGGCTGCGATAGCTCAAAAACTTCATAGCTATGGTAACATCCAAGAAGGTAACACGGTGCCCAAAAGTTTGCAATAGTTCATTTATGGCGTAGTGAGGGGTGCCTGTTTTCACTACGGGGAAGTAGGACACAAGATTTCTGGGTGCCCGCGTAATCCACCACCAAGGAAGGAAGCGGATAAGAAGATAGGCAACAGACGTGTGTTTCAGCTCACTGGAAGTCACACAAACTTGTTAGTCATAGAGGCATGCCTGTACACATCTAATAACAAGCCTAATTGTTTGTAATGCTTTGCATTACTTACATGACCCCTTAACTGGGGGAACCTCTAGTTGTAGAGTTTCTACTTATATTTAGTACTTGTAATAGGCATAAAAACTCTACTTGTGTAAATTGTAAATTTAGTCATGGAATAATGCTTGAAAGAAGATCCAGAGATCATGCCTCAAGCTTGAAAAACAAGGCTGTGAAAATAAACACAGTTGGATTTTTGAAGATTGAAGATTTGTCTAAGTACTAATTCGAGAAGTACTTTTGTCTTTTAGAGAAGACCATCTTTTGAGAAGTCAGGGATTCGATATCTCAAAAGACACTGTTCGATATCTCAAGGAGTCAACTAGTCAAAGTATCATTCGACAACTCAGGGATTCGACATGTCTACAACTCTATTCGAGAACTCAAGAAGTCTACAAGTCAAAGCATCATTCGAGATCTCAAAGAGTCAACAAGTCAAAGTTACATTCGATATCTCAAGGACTTAAGAAGCTATTCGACATCTCCAGGATTCGATAAGTCAATAGTTCTATTCGACAACTCAAGGACTCCTGAAGAAATAGTCATTTCGAGAAGTAGTTCGATATCTCAAGGATTCAGTATTCGAGAACTCAGAGTTATCTATTAAGTGAATTCTAGTTCTCGAATCGATCACTTAATTACTTCTCGAATGGATTCTTGGAGACAAATTACTGGAAATTGTACAAGTCAGAAACCTGCAACAAGCCAGTACAATTACAGGACCACCATAACTGTAAGTGTACGTGGAAAGCCTACAAGGAAGCTTGGAAAGATATTTCAGAGACAGCTGCTAAAGTGGTGGTACTGAACAGGCTAAGAAGATGGTCAAATTGCATGTCGTTTAGACTCTTCCTAAAAAAGGATAGACACCTTAGAAATTAATTTTTGTTTATTCCATCATTTGTAGAAAGTGGGTTGTACACATGTTCTATAAGTGTACAACCTCACCACCATTAGCAAAGAGATAAGGAAAAAGGATTAGAAAAGAGAACTACTCAAGATATATCTCTCTAAGAAAAAGAAGTTGAGAATACTAACTTCTGTATTCACAGTTTGTAGCAAATCTTGATCTAATAAAATATTAGATTAAAGTGAGTATTGTGTTCGTGTGTTTCTTATTTTCCGCATTCATATTCTGATAAACGTAAACACACACTGAGCTACACAAACATCAAACAGATTCAAACCATCTAACAATCGTTCTTGAGATTCATATTCAAAGAAAATTTTGAAAATACATTCACCCCCCTCTGTATTTTCTTGTGTGTGTATTTCATACTCAACAAGTGGTATCAGAGCAGGCTGTTAATCAAAACATAAAAAGATCATTGTGAATACACCAAAGACAACAAGAACGGTGAAAGTGCCTAAGTTTGATAAGGATAACTACAACCTCTGGAAAATCAAGATGATGTTGTTCATCAAAGCTGCTAACCCTCTATACCCTGAGATTCTCAAGAATGGTCCATTTGTTCCACAACAAGAGATTGTTGAGTCAACTATTGGAACCATAACCATCCCAAGATCTTATGTTGCTAAAGATCCATCCAAATGGACAGACACAGAGAAGGAGAAGGTTGCCCTTGACAGTCATCTAATGTTGTTAATCATAGATTCAATGGAGATGTCAATGTTTGATAATATTGCCTCTTGCACAACAGCAAAAGATATATGGGATCACATTGGAATTCTATGTGAAGGGATAGATGAGGTTAGAGAAAACAGGAAACAGATACTGGTCACACAGTATGAGGCTTTCATGGAACATCCCAAAGAAAGCATTACTGACATGTTTGAGAGATTTCACAAGCTGGTGACTGAGCTACAGATGAATGGAAAAGTCTACAGCACCAAGGAGCTGAATATGAAATTTCTACTCTCTTCACCCAACCACCTGGAGCAAAGGGTCATTTCTCTAAGGGAAAGAGATTTGAACAGAGTTACATATGATGTGCTTTATGGTGTGTTAAAGACTCATGAGCTGGAGCTATTGTAGAAGAGGGCTATCCAATCCAACCAAGGAAAAATGATCAACACATCATGTGCCTTGATTGTAAATAAATCTATACAAGACCTTGAAGCCTCTACAAACCAGCTGAGAATTGAAGAGATAGTGGATGAGGAACCAGTAGTGGAGCTACCTGAGGCTGTTGCTGAGGAACAGGAAGAAGAAGATGAGTTATACACTCTTGAGGACATCCTATCCATTCATTCAATAAGAGCAAAGCACCTGTGATGCCAAACAAAAATAAATTCAAAACTGGCTATGTGGATAGGTCATCTGTGAGATGTTATAGATGCAATGACCTAGGGCATTTTGCTAGTGAATGCAAAAAGCCTAAAAAGAAGGATAAAGAGTTTCTAGAGCTTGAAGCTAAATATGAGGCCCTTCTCAGAAAGCAAACACCAGGCAAGGCCTACATAGCTGAAGAGAAGTGTTGGGATGACAATGACAGTGATGGAGAAGTGCAAGAGTTTTGCAACTATGCCTTGATGGCCAATTCCAAGGAAGAGACATCTCCATCAGACTCTCAAGTACCATCTCTCACTACCATAGACATGTCTGTTTCTGAATATAAAGATATGATTGAACAGCTATCTGTTGAGATGTTTAATATTCATACTAGTATGACTGTTGCTAATGAAGAAATTGTGAAACTGTCTGCTAGAAATGAAGTGTTAAACAAAAAGAATGAGGAACTAGAGCTAACTGCTATGCAAGTAGAAAACCTTAAGAAAGAGGTTTAATATCTAAAGAATAAGGTTCTATGTGCTAGTCAGATTGAAAAAACTCTTGGGGATGAATTAGCTGAAAATGAGTTTAAACTGAAGACCTTTAAGAACTCCTCTAGCCTATTGCAGTCCTATCATGAGAAACATCAGGAGAATGCAAAGGCTGCTATTGGCTTTGATTATGATACTCTCGAGAAGAGGAAAGGCTGTGCTGTCATTGAAGGTGACAAGGTTGTCCATGAGAATGTGCCTCATGTTTTGAAAAATGCTAAGGCACCTATATTTAAAGAATCAACACTTGAAATTGATGAGGAAGCCTTACTCATCAAGCAAATGTTGATTGATGAAGATGAAGCACAATCAAGTGAACAACCAGCATCCCCTAAGAATGAGAGTACGAAAGTGAAAGTCAAAGAGCCTGTTGGAGCTGAACCTAAAACTGAAAAATCTGTTAAGTTTTAACCAGCTAAAAGGAATGAATCTATGAAGAATGTGGCTAAAAAGAAACAAAACAGGAATGGAAAACTAGGGATTACCAAAGATAACAATTATGCTTATGTGCCAAATGCCCCTAGGAAAACATGTCAAAACTATTTTAGTACTAATAATTTAACTCATGCATGCAAGAAACCTGTTGAAAGTATGCCTAAACCTTTCTATGATTGCTCTGTGCCTTTAAGACATAGAGATTCTCCATTTTGTGATAAGTTTAACTGTATGCCATGCAATATGAATGTTATGACTTGCTGTTTCAATTTGAGAAGGCAATTCATTGATGGTTGTATAAGTCACCATTCACACACACACACACACACTACACAAGGTCAAAGTCTTCAAGTCCTCCTAAGGCTAAGAAGGTACCTCTGTCACCTAAGTCTGAGAATTCAAGCTCTAAGACTCCTAGTTGTGATGAGAAGACTAGCCCGAAGAAAGTTGATAAGCATGTTGTTTATGAAAAAACTATTTCTAAGCCAGGTGGACCCAAACTCATTTGGGTACCAAAGAAGAAGTAATACACTTGTGTTTGCAGGGCAAAGAAAAGGAAGAGAAAGTCATGTGGATTTTTGAAAGTGGATGCTCAAATTATATGACTAGTGATATGGCCCTGCTATCACAGTATGAAGAGAAGGCTGGCCCTATGGTTACTTTTGGAGATGACAACATTGGTAACACATTTGGATATGGCAAACTGAAAGTTGGTGATGTCATCATTGAAGATGTAGCACTGGTTAAAGGACTCAAGCATAATCTACTGAGTGTTGGTCAGTTTACTAACAGGGGTTTTAAAGTTGATTTTGACAAAGATGAATGTTTGATTACTCAGAAGAAGACTGGTGATCTTGCTCTAACTGGAGTCAGGAAAGGAAGCCTGTTTGTAGCCAATATGGACTCTGCAAACAAGGACAAAATTTGTTGCTTTTACACAAAGGCATCAAATGAAGATTGTTGGTTGTGGCATAAGAAGTTATCACACTTGAACTTCAAGGCCATTAACTCTTTATTCAAAAGAGAGTTAGTGAGAGGCATGCCCACACTTGAATTCTCTCAAGAAGGAGTGTGTGAGGCTTGCCAGAAAGGAAAGATGAAAAGGTCAAGCCAAAAGTCAAAGACAGTGACATCAATCACCAAGCCCTTACAACTAATTCACATGGATCTGTTTGGGCATGTCAACATTATGTCTTTAGCAAGAAAGAAGTATGCCCTGGTGATGGTTGATGACTTTACAAGGTATATATGGGTGGAATTTCTAGCATCAAAGGATGAGGCTCCACAAGTAATCATTGTGCACATAAAGAAAGTTGATAAAGAAGCAAAGGCCAACAATGCAAGTGTGACTGCTGTAAGAACCCAGATTTTTGGATAGAATTAAAACTTTTTACTAAGTATTGATGTAGAAATGAATAGTGATTACGACTACAATGTAACAGTGGTTTTAACGAACGACTATTTAATGGATTCGGATTCGAATATCTATATGCCATGACGAATGCTATGGGTTGACCATTTAGATAAGAATTATCTATATCCTAAGAAATTAAGATTTGGTAATTCCAAAGGAAAAGGTTATTCTTGTGTCATCCAAATCGATGTCTGTTATTAGTCCAGTGGTTCCGAAAAAGGGTTAAGGAACGCTCGAAAGAGAACAAGGACATTTGTATAACCCTAAGAGAATAAGTAAAGAAAAAGGGATGAATAGTGTTTTTAGTGGAATTAGGAATATTATTAGATGATGCTATATAGAAGTACCCGGAACGAAATTCTGAGTTCGTATTAATGATCCAGGGGGAAAAAGATGTAAACGTTATCGGATTCTGAAAAATAGCACTTTCATTTTCTCCGAGATTTCCCCAGATACGGATTGATTCAAGGATTTATTTAAAAAGATTTGAGAAAGATGGAATCAAAGATTATAGAGGAGGATTAAGAATAGTTATATAAATATTAAGGAGGTTTCCGCTAAAACCCTAACTAGAAATCCTTGAGATGTTCCTCCGAACGATTAGTAAATTAAGCAATAACCGGACAAAGAAACAAGGAGGGGATCAAGATACATGCATGTGCAAGTGGATAAAGGCAAGTAACCAAGCTAGTCACAAGTTAACTAGCATACTTAGAAACTAACCAAGCAACTTAGCTTACAACACACACCATCCCACAAAATATCAACACATGCCCTTGATTTCATCATCCATGACCTATTAGCTTTATTAAAGCTACTTTATCACTTAGATATTATCTAAACATACTAGTAAATAATTCATTTGGATGAGAACCAAGCAAAACAACCAAGCAAACTCCATTTTCTCTCATTCTCTCAAACTGCCCAGCAAGAACACCTCAAAGAAGAAAATTCATATCTCCATTTATATCCATGATAAAATCACCAAATTTTGACCACAGCCTCTCCACTCCATGGGCAATATTCTCTCAAAATATCATGGAATTCTAACGAGTGTAGCCTAGTCAAATCTCCTCCCCAAGAGAAGAAACCAAACTGTCCAGATTGTTTGACAGTTTCTGTGATGATTTTCAAACAGCCATATCTCCTTCATTACTCAATGAAATTTGGTGTTCTTTAGCTTTTTGGAAAGATGGTTAGATGCTCTACAACTCTCCTTTAGAAGCCTCATTCAGAAAAGTTCGGTAAGGCCCTCGTTTTTCATGATCTTTCAGCTGGGTTGTAGAAACTCCGAAAATCTCTAAACATATTCTTGATGTTTCTTGTTAAATTAAGCTTGGTTAAGGTTGTACAAGGATTAATCAAGGCTTAGTAAGGTCTCTACACTCTCCAAGGAAGGTATAATCCTTAAGAACCCTAGATCTTATTTTAAGATTATGTATGTTTTTGGTGGAGTTTAGCATAGTCATGATATTAGTGTTATCATGAGCATGATCTTGTAGTTGGTTTAACCATATGATGATTATGACGGTGAAGAGTAATATTCATGGACTTGTTGAGATGTATAACATGTGTATAAGATGTATGGATGCCCGGTGTGGCTTGATTGTGTTGAAAACAATTTTGAAACGTCCGATATATAACCGTCGTAATGCCCGAATTTCGTTAGACCTTGAAAAACCATGCATTACAGTAGCATTAATTTTCTGACCTTGATGTATAGTCGACCTATCCTTGTAGATCTCGAGTCATAGATCGTTTTGGTGCAGGAATCGAAATAAACGAACTTACGGTTTAGGAATTATGGCCGATTTAGTAAAAGTGGTTCGGAAACGTAAGTATGAGTTCGTAACTGCAATTGAACCCTCTTAACTTGATAAAGTTAGTTACGAATCTTGGTAATTAAATATTAGAGATCATAAGGAAGGTGTGAAAGAAAACCTCATGTCAAACGGATCATTTTCCGATTTTATAAAAATGTTCGAACCCCTTAAAAGAACACTTGGTTATAACTTTGGAAAACCACTTAGAAAACGAGCGATAAAACTCGAGGTATAATCTTGGTTTGTAAACGACCGACCCTAGAACTTATATTACTTAAGTGCCTACCAAGTGTAATTATAATGACATGCCTTGATAACAAGCAAGTGTCGGTCATAACGATGATAATAAGGAGCTAACTTGAAAACGTGTTTTAGCTTAAGTAAAGTAGTTACTTGGCTTTTCAAAAGTGTTAAGTAATTAACCTCGGATATTGTGCCTATTTATAGATCACCGGACCGGTCCGAGACACACTACCCCTACAGGATTTCCAGGCAAGTCTTCAATCAATTTGAAGCTGTTGTTGTGATAATATATATATGATTTGATGTTGTTATACATATGTCATAGCATGCATGCCTACTTTCAAAATTGATATTGTGATACTTGTTCCCTGACTTATGTTGGCTTATAAGTTAACTAATTATAAGCCGGATATTTCTAAGACCCATAGTGAAGGGCATATGAACCTCATTTTTTCTAATAAAGACCGGGAGTCGGTATTTTGTAATATGGAGATAGTTGTGGAAACCCGGAGGGATTCCAGTGACAGATTACTTGAGGAATGTTATTTACGAACATTGTCTATATTTCCATAAGTATTAGTACTTGGAAATCACTCGAGGAATGTTATTTGAATATTATCTCAATCGAGAAGTATTATATAAATATTTTTTTGAATATTCATTCGAGATTATTTACTTAATGAATATTATTTTGAATATTCATTCGAGATTATTTACTTAAGGAATATTATTTCAAATATTCATTCGACCTTTATATATTTGCTGAATATTGTTTAATACTCCTTTAAGATTGATTATTTATCGAATACTGTTCTGAATATTCCTCTGAGTTATTTAATGAATATTATTTGGAATATTCGTTTGATCTTTATTTATTTAATGAATATCTTCTTGAATATCCATTTAAGGTTGATTTATTCATTGGATATTATTCCATTTATTCGAGGAATTACTTATTTAATAAATAAATTCCCTATATTCATTCGAAGGTTACTTTGAGCAATAATCTATTCTAAGAATATTCTTTGAATATTATGAGATGATAAATATTCCCTTATTATTTATTTAATTCTTGCTAACCAAGCTTTAAAATATATTACTTCGTTCAAATACTATCTTCGATCTTCAAATATTATGTACACTACTCTGAGTTTTATTATTATTATTTTATCAAGGAAGGTTTTCAAAACTCCATTCTTCATTCGAATCTATCTTCTAAGATATAAGAGAACCTTGCTTGAGAGCTGTTATTTCGTTGACTGCCCGGTCATATACTTGTTAAACTATTCTTTTCACTCGTAACTTGGTTGCTAACCATCAAATTGAGTCTATTTGTTAGTTCCTCATCATTCGAGGGGTAAGATTATTGGAACAAGTTAATATCCATTAACAAGCATCAGCTTGGGAAATATCGGTGAATTTTCCTTTCCAACTAGATACGACTACTTCGTGGAGTCTTATCAACAAGTATTATACTTGGGGAAAGGGGGAAGAACTTTACATTTCAGAATCATGGATTTATTCGAACTAGGAGTATTTGTGTAAGAGGCTGTGGGACAGTCCATCATTGAAACTGGTATAAGAGGCTGTGGGACAATCCATCCTAGAAGTAGGGTACGAGTGGCGCCGGTCCCGTCTAAGCCCAAAGATGGCTAGGGAGATCCGGCGTATGGTGGTGTCCATATGTTCTTCCTTCTACCGGTATTAAAACAAATCTTGAGATGCACAACCTGCGACTGATCATCGTAAGGCGGTGTCATCTGGCGCGACATACTCCGGTATTGGTTCACTATCCAGAATCTATTTATTTTCTGCAACATTATCGGTGTTGGCAGGACTGAAAATTGTTCAAAACAGGAATTGCATATTTTTCCTACAATTTCCTTATTAAGAAAAAGTGATGATTTCTGGCGCTTATCTTTGCATAGCAGATATTCTTACAAAAGATATAATTCGAGTTACCTTGTAACTTCATCGTTTATATTATACTGGCACTATGTTCATTAATGCATGGCATATGATTTCGAAGATATTTCAGAACTATTATATATTATTGTTCAGTTACATATTATTTTTGGTGGGCTATTGCTCACCCTTGCTTTATTTATTATATCACAACAAGAGCTAGATCTGATGGCCAACCCAAAGAGCACTCGGTGCAAGCAGGGACAACAGTTATAATGGTTGCTTACTGATGTCATGGACTGCATTGCTGAGGTAGAAGCAACCAGTAGGCTAGACTGTCAGCTTTTGATTTATCAGATGTATTTACTTATATGACATATGTAAATGGATAGCAAAGAGTATGTAATTCTTTTAGGTTATAAGAACACAAAACTTGTGATTAATAATATTTGTTGGTTACTCTGATTTCATCTCTGGGACTATAACGGGTGTGTTATGTTGCTATTTTGGGTCGCAAGGTTGTAATTTCATTTATATTGGTCTTGTGGATGGAAATTGAGACCGTAACGACCAGATCCCTGACCCCGGATCTGGGGGTGTTACAACTGCATTGAGAAGTGACAATGAAACAGAGTTCAGAAATGTCATGCTTGAAGCATTCTGCAAAGAGAATGGTATTTCACAACAATTCTCGGCTCCAAGGACTCCACAACAAAATGGAGTTGTTGAGAGAAAGAATAGAACTCTAATTGAGGCTGCAAGAACAATGTTACTTGATGCAAAGATGCCTACATGTTTTTGGGCTGAGGCTGTGAGCACTGCATGCTATATTCAAAATAGAACCCTCATCAACAAAAACACTGGAAAGACACCTTATAATTTGATGACAGGAAAGAAGCCCACTCTTAAGCATGTTCATGCTTTTGGAAGCAAATGCTTTGTGTTGAAGGATAATTCAGAATATGTTGGAAAATTTGATGCAAAGGCATTTGAAGGAATATTTCTTGGTTATTCATTAGAGAGAACAGCTTATAAGGTTTATGTCATCAGTCAAAAGAAAGTTATGGAAATTACAGATGTGACATTTGATGACAGCAAACTACCTGGACTAGAAGAAGCCAATGATGAAGATAGAGATCTATTAAGGTTTGAGGATATGGATGATTCTGATGAAGAGATTGAAACTGAAGTTGAGACTACAGCTCAACAAACTCCAGTGAATGATGAAGCAAGAGAAGAGTTTGTGCCAATCAACAGTGAAGATACAAGCATCCAAGACACACCTGTGAATGAGAGCACTTTCACAGGGGGAGGAAATGAATTTGATCACAACTTGGATGATGAAGCAACATCTCATTTAAGGAATCAACCTGAGCATACAAGAAAATGGGATAGATCACATACTGCAGAGCAAATTATTAGAGATCAAAATGCAGAAGTTAGAACAAGGAGAGCAACTCAAAATGAGTGTCTCTATGGTTGCTTTCTGTCTCAAGTTGAGCCTAAGAAACTTGATGATGCACTGTTGGATCCAGACTGGATTATTGCCATGCAAGAGGAGCTAAATCAATTTGAAAGAAACAAAGTATGGGAGCTTGTGCCTGCACCAAAGAACAGACCTATGGTTGGAACAAAATGTGTTCTGAAAAATAAGATGGATGAAGATGGTGTGATTATAAGGAACAAAGCAAGGTTGGTTGCAAAAGGATACTCTCAACAATAAGGCATTGACTATGATGAGACATTTACCCTTGTTGCCATCAGAATCTTCTTGGCATTTGCTGCACATTCAAATTTACCCCTGTTGCCATCAGAATCTTCTTGGCATTTGCTGCACATTCGAATTTCAAAGTTTATCAAATGGATGTCAAGAGTGCATTTCTGAATGGAGAGTTGGAAGAAGAAGTGTATGTGCAACAACCACCTGGCTTTGAGGATCCACATTTCCCAAACTTTGTCTATAGATTGCTTAAGGCATTGAATGGACTTAAGCAGGCTCCAAGAGCATGGTATGACACTCTATCACAATTTCTTCTTGAAAATCAGTTCAATAGAGGCACATTGGAAAAGACATAGTTTTACAAAAAGTATGGCAATGATATTATCCTAGTTCAAATCTATGTGGATGATATCATATTTGGCTCTACTAATGAGAAACTGTGTGAAAAGTTTTCTAAGCTCATGCAAAGCAGATATGAGATGAGCATGATGGGAGAGTTGACATTCTTTCTTAGACTGCAAGTTAGTCAAAGGAAGGATGGTATCTTTATTAGTCAAACCAAGTACATCAAAGACCTATTGAAGAAGCTTGACTTAGAAGAAAGCTCACCTGCAAAGACACCCATGGCCACTGCCACTAAATTGGATGAAGATGCTAAGGGCAAGAAGGTAGATATCTCAGTCTACAGAGGCATGGTTGGTTCTCTACTCTATCTCACTGCAAGTAGGCCAGACATCATGTTTGCTACATGTCTGTGTGCAAGGTTTCAGTCAAATCCAAAGGAATCATACATGATTGCAATTAAAAGGATCTTTAGATATCTGAAGGACACTCCAAACTTGGGTTTATGGTATCCTAAGGACACAGGGTTCAATTTGGTTGGTTATTCTGATGCTGATTATGCTGGATGTAGAGTGGATAGGAAAAGCACCTTTGGAAGCTACCAGTTTCTTGGACAAAGTTTAGTCTCTTGGTACAACAAGAAACAACAATCTGTATCAACTTCTACAACTGAGGCTGAATACATAGCTGTTGGGAGTTGTTGTGCTCAAGTGCTTTGGATTAGAAACCAACTAAGAGATTATGGACTTGTATTGGAAAAGATTCCTATCATGTGTGACAACACAAGTGCAATCTATATAGTTGCCAATCCTGTCAATCATTCTAGAACAAAGCACATTGACATCAGATATCATTTTATCAGGGAACATGCAACTAATGGAACCATTGAGTTACATTATGTTCCCACAGATATATAATTAACTGATATATTCACTAAGCCATTGGATGAAGCCACCTTCACTAGGTTGGTTAGTAAGATTGGAATGCTAATTTCTTTAGAATCTGGCTAAGTGAATGTATCAACAAAATTGTTGCAGCAGTAAACAATTTCTTTATCTAAATGCTCAATATTTTTGAAGTAAGTGTTGGCTAAAATATGATCTATAAATATTTCAACTCTGTTGCATATGCTGAAAAATCATATTTTGTTAACTTGAAATTTCTTTGAAATTTTAAGAAAATCACTATTTAATTTGTTAGAATATTCTTCACTGAATATTTCTGGTAAATTTTAAAAGATAGTGAAAATTGAATTTTATGAGTGAAAGCTTATTTCGATAAGTCTGACTTCTCTAATGATTCATTCTGTGTTACTGTTCGACTTCTCTAACAAGTCCCCTTAAAGTACTTTTGAGTTCTCGAATAGAGTCTTTTAGAGATATCGAATGGAGATATACTTGACTTCTCGAATATGGTACTTGAGTTCTCTAATTGTCCGAGTTCTCGAATATCATATTTTGAGTTCTCGAATCATTTTGAAAAGCTGAATTATCGATGAATTCCAATCATTTTTGGATTTGTCTAAAATCTTAATTCGCTCATAAAAACATATTTTATTCAATTTTAAATTTGATAAACTGCCAGCTGTGAGTTACTACCTGCTTGAGTTATCGAATAAGCCTTTCTTGACATATCGAATAGTTGTTTTACACTTCTCGAATGCTTGACTTGTCAATACAAAACATGTATCTAATCGACAATTCAAGTGTCTCATACTTATACAATTCCACAACTATTCTATTCACTTCATTCGATTTCTCAAGCATCCAAATATCCTAAACCTCTGAAAAACCTAATCTCAAATTCTAAATTTCTTCTTCGATCCTCATTCTCTTCTCTCTAATCTTCTACACATGGCCATTATAAAATTCAACACCTATTTCATTGCTATCACCAATGATGTCGAAGCACCAAATGCGAATTATAAGTGCTTTGTAAAATGGATGTCTGAGTCCTACATCAAAGGAGCACTTTCTGCCAATCCAACTCTGTATCTAGACATTCTAGAATAGTTTTGGAGCACTGCTATCACTGAGTCAATTGCTCTTGAAAATGGCAGTCTGGATTACATTATCAAATTGCACTATTCTGGGCAAGGAATTCACTATCACCTCTGAAGATATGATCAAAGCTCTAGAACTGAATCAAGCTGAGTATAATGACCTTGTGACTGATGCTCAAAAGTATCTATGAGTGGTGATACTCAAAAGTATTTGAGAAGATTGAATAAACAAATTGAATACTTCACTATGGTTCCCAGAAAAGTTGATCAAGTGTACTTCAAAGAGATTATGATGGTGTCCAAATCTAAGATATGACATCTTTTATATGATACTTTGAGTTCTTTGAAATACAGTGAAGTAGATATAGTCATCAATTTGATTGAGAAACTAATCAGAATACGAGGAGCTTGTTTGATGATCTGAGAAATGACCAACTCTCAAGGTTGCCAGAAGTGTTTACAAATCCAAGAACAATCATCTATCAATCTGGCACCAAACCTGAAGATATTAAACAACTGGTCATTCCCAAGCATCTTACCTCCCAGAACATAAGGTTGATTCATTCAGTCATTGAACAACTAACCAAAAAGAAAGGAACCAGAACTGCTGAAGAATTGGAAGTTCTGTACATATTGAAGACATTTATATCAACAAGCTCTGTTCCAAGATGGGTAAGGCAATGAGAGAGATAAGGATAATGATGATAAAGATGAAAGTGATAAGAGAGGAAGACATCACAGGAGTAATAGGGGGGATGAAGACAAGAAGAAGAAGAAGAGTGATCAAGGGAAGAAAAGTGATGATGACAAAGATGGAGGGAAGATTTATGAAAGGAAGAGTGGAAAACAGCAAGCCCTAAGCATTACTAACAGTAACCTCACCACAACACAAGACTCTATGTATAGGATGAATGCAGTTAGTAATGACTTACCAAAATCTAAATCTATGGCTTCTGCAACTGTTTTACCATCTCAAGAAGAGAAGACTCAAATCAAGAAACCATCTGTATGTCTCCAGAAGCAAATTGCCGATGGTATACTTCAATGGTCAAGAGGCAAAGGTTTCAAACTTCTCCCTAGTGACAGAGTGCAAAAGCTAAAAATCAAATCTATGGCCAGAAAGGCAAGGAAGATGAAGATATCTGAATCTCAAGCCATCATAGTAGTACCTGGACTAAACTTGCCACCCCTAGATGAAGACTATGATGAAGATTAACTGCTATTTTTTAGGGCTCAAAGAATTTATCATGTTGCCATTGTTGATGATTGCCTTGAATTCAAATATACTGATGGGAGAGAGAAGAAGTTCAAGCAAGGGATGTGTCAGCATTGGGGTAAACTATATGATATTGAAAGGATAATTGCAATGTTGAACTCTGAAGACAAGGTGGAAAGAATGTGGAAGCTAGAATTGGCAAACTTTGTCAAAATGAAAAGGGATCATCTGGAAATGAAGGAAAAGGAGAGTGAAGAATTGCTGAAGAAAAAGATGGAGGAGCTAGATGCACTTGAAGCCAAAACAGAGGAGCTAAGGGCAAAAGGATTGTGCAGAGTCAAGTTCAATCCCTATGTTGTGAAATATAGGAGGAGAAATGGTGACAATGTCAATATCAGAGTGGACCTAGTCAATCATTACCCTGCAAACATACTGAATTCAATAATTGAAGATTTTAAGGATTCACCTATGCTTGAGGAGCTAAATGCTATGGTGGATATCTTGGATGCAGTGAAAGAAAAGAAAAGGAAGACAGAAGAGAAACAACGGGAGAAGCTGAATGAATATCTAGCTAAGAATTAAAGGAAAAATGCTAAAGGCACCGGATAATCTTCAACTATAAGAATGTCTACTTTTTTTATTCAAGATTCAATCTATGTTATACCAGTACTGTTCAAAGTCTTATCTTTATGTTTGTTAGGCTTGTTATCAGACATGAAATTGTGACTAAGGGTCTTACTCACAATTTGGGGGAGATTTTTAGTCACAGAGGCATGCTTGTACACATCTAATAACAAGCCTAATTGTTTGTAATGCTTTGCATTACTTACATGACCCCTTAACTGGAGGAACCTCTAGTTGTAGAGTTTCTACTTGTATTTAGTACTTGTAATAGGCATCAAAACTCTACCTGTGTGAACTGTAAATTAAGTCATGGAATAATGTTTGAAAGAAGATCTAGAGATCATGCCTCAAGCTTGAAAAACAAGGTTGTCAAAATAAACACAGTTGGATTTTTGAAGATTCGAGAAGTACTTTTGTCTATTAGAGAAGTCCAGCGTTCGAGAAGTCAGGGATTCGATATCTCAAAAGACACTGTTCGATATCTCAAGGAGTCAACAAGTCAAAGTATCATTCGACAACTCAGGGATTGGACATGTCTATAACTCTATTCGAGAACTCAAGAAGTCTACAAGTCAAAGCATCATTCGAGATCTCACAGAGTCAACAAGTCAAAGTTACATTCGATATCTCAAGCACTTAAGAAGCTATTCGACATCTCCAGGATTCGATAAGTAATTGTTCTATTCGACAACTCAAGGGCTCCTAAAGAAATAGTCATTTCGAGAAGTAGTTCGATATCTTAAGGATTCAGTATTCGAGAACTCAGAGTTATCTATCAAGTCAATTCTAGTTCTCGAATTGATCACTTAATTACTTCTCGAATGGATTCTTGGAGACAAATTACTGGAAATTGTACAAGTCAGAAACCTGCAACAAGCCAGTACAATTACAGGACCACCATAACTGTAAGTGTACGTGGAAAGCCTACAAGGAAGCTTGAAGAGATATTTCAGAGACAGTTGCTAAAGTAGTGGTACTGAACTGGCTAAGAACATGGTCAAATTGCATGCCGTTCAGACGCTTCCTTAAAAAGGATAGACACCTTAGAACGTAATTTTTGTTTGTTCCATCATTTGTAGAAAGTGGGCTATACACATGTTCTATAAGTGTACAACCTCACCACCATTAGCAAAGAGATAGAGAAAAAGGATTAGAAAAGAGAACTACTCAAGATATATCTCTCTAAGAAAAAGAAGCTGAGAATACTAACTTCTGTATTCACAGTTTGTAGCAAATCTTGATCTAGTAAAATATTAGATTAAAGTGAGTATTGTGTTCGTGTGTTTCTTATTTTCCGCATTCATATTCTGATAAACACAAACACACACTGAGCTACACAAACATCAAACAGATTCAAACCATCTAACAATCGTTCTTGAGATTCATATTCAAAGAAAAGTTTGAAAATACATTCACCCCCCTCTGTATTTTCTTGTGTGTGTATTTCATACTCAACAAAACTATTGAGGTATGATTTCTTTTATGCGCGACTTGTTTTATTTTATTTTTGTGAATTTGGGGACCAAATTCTTTTAAGGAGGGAAGAATGTAATATCCCGTAATTTTTTTTATATTATTTTAGATATTAAAATCATTAGTATTTATATTATTTTATTAATTAGAACATTCTAGAATTATTTTCGTGCAAGTTATCTGATTTAGGATAAGAATAATTATTTGTGAAAAGAAGCGTTAGAATATTTTTGAAAATAGATATCTTTTTGGTTATATTAATTGTGTGTAATAGAATATTTATAATTTTAGATATTACTTGGAGGAGTAGTAAACTTTTTAGGAGTAAGTTTTAATATTACCTAATTAAATTTAGAGTTAGTGTGCCTATATAAACTCAATTAGAATAACAAAAAGAGCCGCACAACCGCATCCAACAAGGGGTACATTTTCATCTCTCTTCTATATTCGCTTTGGATATTTGCCTGTCGAAATTTGTATATGATCATTATGTATTTGTTTAGCATATTAATATTAGATATTTAATTGTATTGCATATGTGTTTGTACGTATACAAGTGTGGCTTAAAACATGTGAAATTTGTGATTTGCATTCTCGATCCTTAAATTGTTACGTGCGTGTATATGCAGGAGGTGTTAGACCATGATTCCATGTTAGTAATGATAAATTTGTGCATAACTATTTTCTTTAGAGATTACTGATTCATAACATTTGTTTTGAATAATTTAATATTATTTAATCTGGCATTCGAATACTTGGTACCAATATGATGAATGCATGTGTTGTAAATTACAATAATTATGAATATTAGCTTTGTCATTCCTGTATATTAGATATTAAATACTTAAGTTTTGATTATTTAATAAATATTCATGTAGGTAGTCCAATTGTTAATTAATGATTATTATTTTAGTAAAGGAAAAAAAATAGAGTAGTTAGCTCACTACATGCTTGCGTAATGGTAATAAGTATTAAAAAAAATTGTTTGACTTGTATGTACAGTTGCATGTTGAAAACCATATAGGTTGGGTTTTTAGTTTTTTACACATTATTTTGGACTGGGCATGTATTTCTTGAACAGAGTTTAAGGTCCCTTGGTCTTATTTGAATGTAAAATGCTTGACTGTAGTTTCTGGCCATTGTTTGTATAATTTAAATAAATGTTATATTAGCTAAGTTTTTACTACTTGAATTTTAGGATTGTTCGTGTTACTAATTTCGGATTTGTAGACTTTGAGGTAAGTACTTTTTGACTTACTTTTAATTTTCGAAATGTATATTTTGATTCTGTAACTTTTGATTTTCGTATAAGATATAAGAAATTCTGTTTCGAACTTTATAAGATATAAGTATTTGATTTTAGAACCCAGTCTCTACGTTTCGAACCCGTTCGTAATTTACGCTATAGTTCCGGAACTAGTCTTAGATACCCTTAGTAGGCGCACAAGTGTGCAATTTTAGATACCTATTAAGGGCGCGTAATTATTGAACTTTAGATTTCGGTCATTGGCAAAGTGTGGCGAAAGAATAAGAATAAGAATAAGATGCCGGTCACTGGCAAAGTGTGGCCGTAGAGCAAGACTGTGGTATTTTTGATTTTCGTTTTATTTCTGTTTTTGCTTCTATTTTAAATTCTGGATTTTTAAAATATAAACTTTGGGTTAAATTGTTTTCGTAAATATTTTACAAACTTATTATTGTTTTTGAAAATTGTTTTATTAAAACGTCCATTGATTTTTAAGAAAATCTGTTAGTCAATTTGTACTTGCTGAGCTGTGTAGCTCACCCATTTTCTAATATTTCAGGTTTCGATTTGGAAGCTTAATAAGAATAAAGATGTGAACCTTGTGGATTTTGTGCCTGCTGATTTAGATGCATTTATTGGATGAGTCTTATCGTGTTATTTGAATAAATTTTTAAGTACTTTGTTAAATATTGAATATTGAATTTATGGAGCTGCGTACTCGAATTTGTGTTTTTAAATTATCGAGTTTGACCACTGTTTTGACTATCGTTAATTTGGTTTATTTGAATAAAGGATTCTTTTTTATTTGAGTTTCGTATTTAGAAATAATATCCCAAAAATCCGGGATGTTACAGGTATGTTAGTATATACCTTCTTTGGCTATCAAAGAAAATACTAGCTAGCAAAATGTATTATTGTGCCCAATTTTGTTTAAAATGATGACCTGTCGGAGGAATTATTGACAGAAATGTGTCATTTTTATGCGATATTATATATTCCTAACTTTATTTTCAAGTTTTTATATTATCACTATTATTTCTAGGAATTATTATTCATAAATAATGTTATGATTACTATTTCATTGAGTGAAGACATGTGCTTTTACTATCTTTTAATATTTAACATAAATATATAAGGAGACCATTTTATAACTTCACCTAAGAGCATTCCCATCCCCATCCCCATCCCCATAATTTGAGGATCTGTTCAACTTTTCTTCTAAAATACCCCTCCATCCCATTCCCCATTTTGGGGTTTAGTTTTAGGGTCATAACTCAAGTCCCCATATTTAGGGACTTTGTTCATTCCCCCAAAAGATTCCCCAAACCCCCTCTCTCTTCATATAATAATATTAAATTGTATTTATAATAGTGGGTGAGTTTTGGTAGTTAAAATTGTAAGTGAAAGAGAGAGAAAGAAGTAATATAAAAAGAATATAGGGATAGGGGAATGGAAAATGGGGAATGAGATGTAGAAACTTTTTGATAATTTTGGGGATTTACTATTTTTATTTGGGGATTTACTATTTTTAGTAAGTTTTTGAGGTTGAGGATGAGGATGAGATGTGAATGCTCTAAGAGCAACTCCAATGCTCTTCCCTTTCCTTAATCCCTAAAATAGGGATTATTAAAAATATAGGTAATGAAAATTATGTTTCACTCAAATCATATATCCTATATTCATACCCTATATTTTAAAAGTAATTTTTAGTGTAGTTTTTTAAAATTTAAATTTTGAACATTCTTATAAATTAACCAATGAGGTGGAGGATAGATGAGGTGAAGGATATAGGGGATGTAATTTTGATCCCTCAAATAAGGGGTTATATTTTCTCTCCCCTAAAAAATAAAGGGGATGAGGGGTAGGGTTGGAGCTTTATTTTTAAACTAAAATCCCTATATTTGTCCACCTAAGCACATTATAGGTAAGGAACATGTATGGTTGGAGTTGCTCTAAAACATTCAAATCTTTAGGGGCGGCCCTGCAAATTCCTATATTTTTCTCACACATAATCTATCAAACAATGCACTTCGCGTTACAATGTTCAGGTTTTCATTATAATGCACGACAATGGTTTGCACCATGCCCATAAAAAGAGGATAGTGGACCATTATGATTGTTTTTTTTTTAAATTTGTGTAAAATACATTTTGCTTGTAAAATATGTTATGCTCGCAGAGCTTACTTGATTTTTATTGAAATGATAATTTTCATAAAATATTTTTTATAAAATAATAAATTTTACAATGTTTCGAATACAAAATATATATGATATTTAAGACTATTAACAATGGGAAAGCCTATTTCCAATTTTTTTGGGATCTCATTCATGAGCCATGTTGGCAACAATTGGACTTGGCTAAGTTACTCCAATTTTACCCCCTATATCTAGCTTTTTTCAAATAAAAATCTCAAATTTAACACGTAAATAAATATGTTCCTTTGAAAACTGTGTGACGATAATTATTTATTTATCTTTGTAATATAAATTATTATTCATACAAAAATATTTTAGTTTAAAATTACTAGATATGAAAAATATAAATAAATTTATCATTTGTAACTAAAAAATTAGTAAATTCTAGTTTTTGAAACATTTTCTCTTCTTACCTTTATTTAATATTTCTCCGCCTCCATATATGTATGTATGTGTATGTATATCGGCAGTGAGGGCTTCCGATGTAAACGCTGTACGATCATCCACACAGGACAGGTTATTATTATATTATTTCACAAATGTTATCATCAAGTGTTAATTTGATTGTCTGATTATTACCACAGAAGATTACAATTATCTATTTTTTTGGTTCCAGTAAAATTGAATTGTACTGTATGAATGACTTGTTAATTAATGATTAGTGAAAATATAATTTGGCTATTTTGAAATTGATCCACAATCATCTGAATGTAGTGTAGTGTTATGTATGGGTTAATTGAAATGATTATCAGCCTTTAGTGGAAGAAGCCCTAGAGATGCTATATGATTATCTCCTGTTACTTGTTCTTTAAGCTTACATTGTTTGCTTGAATTGTATCTGAATAATGCGAGTCCAGTGAGCTCTGCTTTGCACTTACATTTATGGCTTACCCATCTTTTTCGTATGCATTTGTGTCACAGCTAGCTACAGATGCCTAATCTTATTCAGCCTCCTCCACATGTTGTCGGGGTATGATTTTTACATTATTGAACATCAATTGCACAACTGAATGGAGACTAAAGCATTTTACTTGTGTCACAGGCATCAGTCCATTCAACTGGATCCCACTGGACAGAATTCGGCATATCCACCCGCAGCACCTATTGCCGGTTTGTCTGATTCTTTAAACTATAGTTTCAGGTTAAAATGGCATGTTGAAATTATTGTAGCAAGTTCTACTCTGATGGCCTTAATCTTATTTATATGGTTTATTGTATTATCATAATTTATTTCTCTGGTGACAACTCCTAGTGGTGCATATTTAAAAATGCAGTTACATATAAGCTTAATACGGAAACAAATCATGTGTCCTTAAACTTCTTCTTGTAGAATCAAATTAGATCCATGTTTTTGGATTTTTTAGTTTATGTCAGTGTACGAGATTATAGTTATGATTCTCCTTTCTGGGATTTTTTATGTGAAAAGTAAACCTGATTTATACCACAACTAGGTTACCTTTCTTCGTCTGTAGCTTCCAATTTGTTTATACTCTTTGGAGATATTTGTTGTTGTATTTATAATTGTTGGTCACATTTCCTTTATTTTCACTGTATTAATATGTTGGAGTTTCAATAGTTAGTGCCTAAGTACTAGGTGAGTTGGCCATGCTTCGTCCATGCATAAATAAGTCTCTCGTGATTTTTTGCTTCATATACGGTCTGAAGCGTTTCTTACATATGTTATGTTGCTTGGAGAGGATGACTGTCCTCTCCGTATTACTCTTTGCTGCTGTCCAGATTTTAGGGGATGGAAGTGGTAAGCATAGGAGGATTCTTTGGATGTCACTGTTTCACATTTTTTTTTGCGGCTTCTTATCAAATATTTTTTGATTCTGTTATGCCAAATTGGACAGGGCATAATGAGTTGCTAATTTTTCATATAGTTTGTTGGGGTGGTTCTAAAAGATCAATTTTTTTTTTTGTGATAGAATTTAACAGGCAATCAATTTGCTCGTAGCATGTCGTTCCTATGAAATGTGCTAACTTTTCCTCTCTAGGTGGTATCATAAGCCGTACAAGCAATATCTTTTTTTTGTTATGGTGTATAACAAGAGAATGAAGAAGACTGTACTGATTCATACTCCTTCAATACTCTGGAAAAGATTAGTAATTTAAATTTGAATGAGTAATAGTCAGCTGGCTAATTACTTTTGAGCAAGACACGGTCTCTAATATTCTTCTGGTTAAAATTTATAAAATTTTCAGGTAAAAACAATTGGAGGAACCTAGGGTCATTGACCGGAGTCTGAGTAAATGCACCAAATGTAAGTGACCTACATATTTTTTGCAAAACTAACATATTTCATATTTAATTGCCATTGTATTTTGTGGTATTCACTCACAACTCTGCATTCTTGCCAGGGACCTGCCACTGAGTCCCTGATTCCTCAAGGAGTCATGTAGCAGCTGCCTTTTTTTAATTTGATGCAGCAGGAAGCTAAAGAATGGAGATGGCATTGAAACTCATCTCCTGACAACTTTTAATAGTACAAAGTTACAAATGTACTATTTTCTACTCATTAGGATTTTCGTTTGTCTTATTACATGTCTTTCATTTCTTTTATATTTGTCTCACAATACTGATGAATGTATATTCACTCTATTTTGGTGGAAATTTTTATTGTGACATGGATATCCCTATTTGCAACATTTAATTACATCGATATTGTCAAAATCACAACGGGTTTATGGTTTGCTTGATAAGTGTATTTGATAGTTGCAGTTTAGCTTTCTCTAGTGTTATTGTGTTGTATGCCCGTAACTATACGTTCTTTTATCCATCTCTTGCATTGCATTACACAGTAGTTTTAATTGGTTATTGTAAATATAAAAAATAAGACCATCTTTTAGAGACACATCTAAGAAAAGTTGAATAATGTTAATGCGACACTGTTTAACCCATCCTCTTTGATGTCCTGATGTTCCAAGTTCGTATATTTCTCGCACATGATATATTGAACAACGAACTACGAGCAAATATCCTGAATTTTGCATTAAAATGCACAATGGTTTGCACCACACCCGTCAAGAAAAGAGGGTGGTGGGCAAGGGCAACTATTGCCGCTTATTTAAATTTGTGTAAACTCCACAAATAGTTGTTCTGAGAATGGTAGCCAACATTGATCTATGAAATACATATTTCACGTAGGATATTAAGTGGCACATTTGAAATGGAGTATTGGGTTGTGTTTTTTTTTGTCATATGGGATACCTGTTTGCGAAATAAGTATTCCATAAGTCCCACATATATGATATTCCATTTTGTAAATTTGTTATCCAAACATTTTTCTTTTTATATATGCATTTATCAACAGAGTATCTTCCTTTCTTGCATATACGGTACTTCCTGTGTATGTATATCAGAAATATCTGCGCAAGTGCTGTCGTTAGTGATGGATTCTGTCGAAGGTCTGGTAATGGCGTACAATCAGATCATCGATACAGGTAAATCATATTATTTCACTAATCAACTTTAATTTTACTAGGATACCAATTACAATTATATATGTATTCTAGTTTCAACAAAATTGAGTCGTATGCATCTCGTGTTTATACATTTCATAGTGAAGATATTATTTAAATATAATTTGGCATGTTGCAATTGTGGCTACATTTGATCTGTTTAATTTTGTGATAGTACTCTAGTAGTATTAGTTTCTTTTTGTTAATCCCAAGGGGTTATACAAATGTGCGAATTCGAGCACGCCAAATATTACCGAAGAGTAAATTCCTCAGTCTCCAGTGAGATCTCATACCCTCTATGCGGATGTTTGTACTCCTATAAAGGTTGCTTTGTGGCTAGGTGCTACGATTTTTTTAATTTTACTCTCGTCGAGTTAGCTCACTTCCTTTTCTTTTCTTGTGCTATAGAGCAATAGGAGGTTGATGGTCAGTTCAAGCAAGGGTTCCATCTTGGCAAATTCATTCCTTATTTTCTGCATACTCTAGCATTACCTTTCAACTAACTGGTCTATTTATTTCTCTGGCCGGGATATGGTTTGTGAGTAGTTGTAGTGCACTTATCGACTGCTAACTCTACGTGTATTTTCCTTAATGACAGTCGGGCTTTGAAAAAACACAAATCATTGGTGGTTAAATTAGTTGGCATATTTCTGTTCGTTTCTCATTCAGTTATGATTTTGAATTTCCTGCTTGTACTCTTTCTGTATGCGCTTGGAACTTCATGCATGTGTAGATTTAACTGTTTTTGGTCAAGTAGATAGTGAGTTGGCTAAGAAGAAAGACATCAAAAGCAACCTAGAATGCTTGTTTGCTTCCTCACATATATCTTAGACCAAATTTAACTTCAGAAAGTTGGCAAATGCAAGTGCATGCCTAAAGAATCAAGCAGCCAGCGAATTCCATATAACAAAGAATGATACATGTATATAAAAAGTCTTGTAATATGTTTACCGGATGAAATGCTGATTTGGTAGGTAATGTACCTGGTCAAGAAACGTGTCAAATGGTTACATAATCACAGATTTTGATGGACCATGTTAGGTGCAGTTTCCAAGCAGGCAGTTTTGCTCGAAGGCCATTTGGCCGTGTTTTAGTCGAGAATCTGTTTTCACGCTATGTATATTTTAGTTGTTAACTATCTTTTTTTTATATTGAATTGTAGGATAAGAATTGTGTTGAATGATTTCCGTAAATATTGAGGAATTAATGTTATCGTTATTGATAATGACAGACCAATGGTTGCTTTGGTAAACAGAAATTTTCACAAGTTGCGACCAAATTCTACTTTCAACTATAACGAGTTCAATGATATTTCACTGCTCCTATCCAAGTTTTGCCAACCACATTCAGTCAGTACATGGTACAAGTCTCTTCAATCAATTATATATTTGATTATTTGATATCGTTGCTTGTTCATGTACCAGTTTCTGTTGACTTGGGCATTTCATTATTTGATTTGATTTATTCTAACGCCTCCATTATGAATTTAAATTTTCAAAATATTCAGGCTTCGCCTCTACATTTATTTTTTCATGATAAAACAAGAATCTGTATAATGTTGATAAAATATTAATGAATATCAATTTGTAATCTTAATGACGACATATAAATGCATATAGCTACTTTAGATGCTACGGATATGAACATGTCATGATTTGGATGATAGCATTGACTGAAGTCTGAACCAAGCGGAAATGTAAGCATTTGGTTATTTTCATTTAGGATGATTATATAAAAGACTGGGATCCAATGAACAATGTGATATTTTTTTGATCTATATTGGAAATGTAATTTTACTTTTACACCTCCACAATGGCACAGTATTCCCGACGGTTGTATAATATTTCGTCTAAACAATACAAATCAGGTTTAATCTGAGGGACTATTTTTTTTTTTTTTTTTTGCTAAACTGTATATATATTAAAAAAGAGAAGAAAAAAAATAATGGGATTGACCCATGATCTATGGCAGGACATAGAGATCTATCTAGGAGCAATCTGACATCCCAGATTGCAACTAGAAAGCAAAAGGAGGAAAAAACCTCACACTAAATACATAAGCCAGGCCTAATACAAGATTTCTTAGAGAACCAAATAGAACTGTACAATCTAGCTTTGACGTCTGTGATGATGCCCTTGAACAGCTTATACGGACCAAAACATCCCTTCCCATGAGCCTGAGAGCATTTCTCTCTAGCCAAATATGACAAGTGTAAACCTGCACTACAAGCAGAACAACGGTTTGCTTTGCCAAGTCCTGCAGGTCAAGGAGGTGCTGAATAAACTCAAGCCAGGAGTCACCTACAATAAATAAACCAAATGAAGAGAGGAGCTTGCCAAGAATAAATCTACTATAGGAGCAATGTAAGAACAGCTGATTATCACTTTCTCGACCCCCCACACAAAGATAGCATGTGTGATGTCAACCAAACCAAAACGAGCAAGACAGGCTAAGGTGCACAGCCTACCATGACAGAGAATCCACATATGATGATTGATGAGCATATCTTTCCACCCTGAGTTTGTGCCAAACAGCCTTGCACCAACTTAACTCTGAGCCCCTGCTACGAAATGAACTCGAAACATTCCATGTCTTCACCTTTTTGCATCTATTCCATCCCATAATATAATATCCTGAGAAGTTAGATCGAAGGGAGGAAAATTGAAGTGCTCTAACCACTGAACAAGCTGAGAATCAAGATGGTGATGTCTTTGATTAGGTCTCGGGAGAGTCCATGTTCCTGTAGCAATAAGATCATTAACCTTTGCAGTACAAGGCATACCACATTGACGAATGATATGAGACAATTTATGAGAAGCCAAGCAAGTATGATTCCACTATGGTTCAAACCATAAAGAAATACTAGAGCCATTGCCTATAATATAGGTGCTATACTGTAAAGCAAATTCTCTATGTCGAAGGACTTTCTTCCAAATCCATGAGCAATCCTTAGGTAATTATAAACTTTTTGTTTATTTATTGTAGATAATAAATAATAAAATGCTCAAAGAGGTGATCATAAGTTAGAGTCTGTTTGATGTATCCCTACTAAATTTTGTAGATAACAAACACTTTAACATTTAATGATTTACTGTGGTAATTGACTTTAGCTATAACATACACATAAATACAAATGTAGAGAAAGATATAGATATAGATATCCAACCACAACTTACTAACTATAATATGTTGTCTATCTAATATAATTACACTTAAAGGGACTATTATTCAGAAAAATCTATTATCATAATATTTCTCTATCTGATTTCTACTTCCCGTTGGTAAGTAATATAACTTTCGATTTGTGACTAAAGCCAGAGGTATTTGGTAACTTGGATAATGGTGGAGATTGTAACATATAATACAACACAATCAAGCTTAAAAGGAAAAATACGATATAATACTCGCATTGAAATATTGCAAGGTTTTGCTTCTTATGAAGATAGTTCCGCAACATCATACAATTTGTTTTTTTTCCAGGTAATTAGTTACAAACATGGAGGCTACATCTTTATATTTTTCTACACTAAAAAAAGTCGAACTCTTATCAAGATAAATAAACAATCATACCCCGATCAACATGAAATTTTCTTTTGAGCGCAACTTACATCTCTCCTATATTTTTCCATTTCAGTCTTACCTCAAGTGGTTCAAGCAATCAAAAGTCTACTTTGTAATTATTTAATGTTATTTTTGAGAGATAAGTTAATTGTAATTTACTTTATAGTGTAATTATATTAGATAGACAACATATTATATTTAGTAGGTTATGGTTGGATATCTATATCTAGATCTTTCTATACGTTTGTATTTATGTATATATTATAGCTAAAGTCAATTACAGCACTAACTCATTAAATGTTAAATTGTTTGTTATCTATAAAATTTAATAGGGATATATCAAACAAACTCTAACTTACAATCACCTCTTTGAACATTTTATTACTTATTATCTAAAATAATTAAACAAAAAGTTAATAATCAAAAGCTTATAACAGTCTCTTAGTAGTTCTTATATTTTGAATCTGATGCTATTGTTTATTATGTATACTAGATGATAACCCTTGCGAAAGATGGGTTCGAGTTTAAATTGATCACTAATTTATTATTTTAGTTAATCTTAAAGTTTATGTAATAATAATAATAATATTAAAAGTTTTGATTTATTTTTGTCATAGTTATATTACGTTTTTTTATATAATTAATAATTAATTTTTTTTCAAATACTTTACCAAGTGAAACATTATCACTGTTATCAAATAAAATATGAAAATATTTTATATTATTTATGTACAACATTTTGAAACAATTACATCGACAACATTATATAAATAGTATAAAAATTAAATTCAGAATGTAAATAAATTATTTATAAAATCATGAAAAAATTACGTTATTTGTGCAGCTCGGTAGGTTATAATAAAAGAATTGAAATTTCAACAGAATTCCAACAATTCTTGGAGATACGAATCTAGGAGTGAAACCAAAATATGGACAAAATCAAATTTGGTACCAAAGTACCATTAAAACGGGATTTCACTTATTAATAAAAGTTATTTTATTTGTTATTTATTTAAGGTTATTTTAGAAAAAAATCAAGAAACCCAACATACATGATTTTGATAGATACGTTATTTGTGTAACTTATTAGGGTTATAATAAAATAATGGCACTTATAGTATGATGTCAATAATTTTATTATTTATATAAAAGTATATAGAATTCTAGGAGAAATAGGAATTTAGGGGTGGAACAAAATGGGGTGGAACCAAAGTTGGTACCGAAAGTAGCATTAAAAGGGGTTTCACTTATTAATAAAGGTTATAGATAATAGGATTTATATTTTATTTTTTTAAAGGAAAACATAGAATTCTAGAGGAAAAGCATTAAAAGGGGTTTTACTTATTAATAAAGGTTATAGATAATAGGATTTATATTTTATTTTTTTAAAAGAAAACATAGAATTCTAGAGGAAATAGGATTTTAAGGGTGAAACTAAAATATGGTGTGAATCAAATTTGGTACAAAGTTGTATCATTAAAAAGAGGTTTTGCTTATTAATATTATTAAAATAAATTAATTATCAATAAAGGTTATAGATTAATAAAAGTTATAAATAATAAGATTTCTTTTTTTTTTCTTAAACATAGAATTTTAGGGGAAGTAGGATTCTAATTTTTCTTTTTTAAACATAGTATTCTAGTGGAAGAGGATTTTAGGGGTGAAACCAAAATATAGCGCGAACCAAATTTGGTACAAAGTAGTACCATTAAAAAGGGGGTTTTGATTATTAATAAAGATTATAGATTTAGAGCTAAGATCTATCTACCACTTCTATTCTATTCTTGTAATTAAATTAAATTCAGATTTTGAATGCACTTTTTCTTTAAGTATCAATCTTCTTTGCTCACTCTGCACAAAAATATTTAAATGATATCATATACATAATTTCGTTCCTTTTTGAAGGTCAATGTTAATTATATAAAGCGAATTAGAGATTAGCCTCTATCACTAATTCATATAATTTCCTGCATACACAAAATCTCACTTCTTCTGCTTTCATTTCAAGATAGTTTTGGCTTTTTCTTAGATTATAAAGGTATCCAATTTTTTCCCCCTTTTTCATCATTTATATTTTAATCTCTTGTGAATTCTACTTATTTAGTCGTTTCTTCATAATTTATACCATTTTTGTTTGATTCCAGATCTTGGAAAATTGGAGGTTATTATTTTGAAGAAAATGGATTTTGGAAAAGATTGGGCTAATGAAAAGTACACGTTTGGAAAAGGATGGGATTCTGAAAAGATGTAAGTTATCCATACATGTGCATATATATACATATTTATAAACATAGTTAATGAATTGGTTAATTTTATCATGGTGTATTGTGTCAACTGAATGAATATTTTTATATGGAAACTTTAAGGTTGCAACTGTACATTTATGATCGCATGAGAAAAAGGGGACTTAATGATGCAGCCGAAACTTTTGCTAAAGAAGCGAATCTTGAGATGTTGGAATGTAAGTGCGTCCTTGCTCAGATTATAGTTGATTAAAATTGTTTTTCTTACACTCGAGTAAAACTAATTAAATGTAACAAAAGAAAAAAGGTAATTCATTTTATGCCTCTTCTGTATAGTTGTATCATTCGTCTGATCTTCTTTCTCAAACTAATTTTCTCTGTTCTATGCTCCTTTGGCCCAAGTATTTTCTTAATTTGCAAAATTGCATAAAAGAAAAAACAAATAGTATTCCTGAGAGTGCATATGGCTTTGTAGATTGCAAATCCATAAGAATGATTTGACTCGTGTCTATGACAATATTTTATTTGAAAGTTGAGAAGATTTTAAAGAAAGGAGATGTAATATAACTGTGTATCCTCAAGTTGTTCTTGATTCCTTATAGTTCTGTTGCTAAAATTCATTTTGACATCTGTTTTTCTTGTTAATTTTTTTCAGTAAATTTTTTGGCCATATAGTGTGACAAGGGACAATGATCCACTTATTTATAAAACCTAAGTTATTATATCTTAGTATATTATATGTATAATTTTCCCCAACTATATATGATTAAAATATAACTTCATATAAGAATGGGTTAATTATCATATAGGTCACTTATTACACGCCAATATATCAAGCGGATCACTGGGTTTTTTTTGGTCTCATTTAAACCACTCAGTACAAGAAATGTTACACTCCGTTAACTTTCGAAAAATAAAAGTAATTTTTTGTTGATTCTGCACATTTTTCTTGGATGCTACCGTAACCAAATGAATAATTGTTAAATTCTAGTATTTTAGATAATATATTTATATTTTTAAAAAATCATTTATTATTTATTTTTAATTTTATAGTTATTTTCCTTATTTTAATTAAAAATAAATAGTAAATGAACTTTTTAAATTTTAAATATATTATCTAAAATTCTAGAATTTAACAATTATTCATTTGGTTACGGTAGCATCCAAGAAAAATTTGCAGAATCAACAAAAAATTACTTTTATTTTTCGAAAGTTAACGCAGTGTAACATTTCTTGTACTGAGTGGTTTAAATGAGACCAAAAAAAACCCGGTGATCCGCTTGATACATTAGCGTGTAATAAGTGACCTATATGATAATTAACCCATATAAGAATTAAAGGATTATGAATATCATAGATTATTACAAATTATCAGCTAATAATTTTCAATGTAAATTGGGCAAGTTTTTTATTCAGTTTTTCTTTCTAGTATTTTCTATTGTAAAATTACTTATAAACTTATATTTAGTTTCCTTATTTATATGAAAAACAAGACAACTACAGATATTGTTATTGAACTGAATAATGATTTTACAATTTCGTTTTTTCTCTCATTATCTTAAATTCTCTTTCTCCCTTTTTATCTATCATTAATAACCGTAGTCTTCCCCCCCCCCCCCCAAAATACATATAGATTGCACCAATGTTACATATGATTGTGTGTGTGTGAGACAGTGAGAGAGAGAGAGAGTTTCTGAAGCATATTTCCCAACGTAGCTTGATTCTTGAATATAACTGTCTCTCCCTCGCTCCCCCCCCCCCCAATACATATAGCTTGCACAAATGTTACATGTGATTTTGTGTGTGAGTTTCTGAAGCATATTTCCCAATGTTGTTTGATTCTTGAGCATAACTGTTTATCATATTTGGCCTAGTGGTGAATTCTGAAGAAGGTCTGTTAAAGGAATGGTGGAATATCTTCTGGCCTCAATTCTGCTCCAGAATGACTAACAAAGCTGAAGAGCCACAATCCTCTGCACAAGTATTTTCATTCGAGAAGGGGCCTCTCAGATTTCCACCTTCTGGCAATGCTAGGTAATTTCTAGAAAAACTTTAAATTTCACTCGTTAAATATTCGTTAATTTAACGGTATTCGCTTGGATTACATGAATGTAGTGAGACAATGAGCTATGTAATTGGATAACATTAACCTCTTGGTGTAGTAATGGTATGTTTTTCTAAAGAATTAGGTCAATGGATTCTATTTCTACCACTGAAAATTGCAGCTCGGCTCTATCTTTTGAGAAGTAATATTGGAAATATATCCATTTTATATAGGAATCTGGAAACTGTATTTCATATCATATAAATATTATCAATATTCGTACCTTGGCACCTACAGATAGTGGTTTCTCATCTTTTTGTGTGCATTTCTGTGTCACAGCCACCTACAGATGCCAGTTACTCTTTTGCCCCCTCCCCAAGTTGCCAAGGTATGGTTATCACTTATTTGAGCTCATTATTGTGGAAACTGAATAGAGACTTGAGACATTTTACATCTGTTTGCAGGTTCCTAACTCTGATGTTTCTGGAGAAAGGTCTGTTCAAGTGGAGTCAACTTGTCCTGCAGGACAGGGTTCGGCATATCCACCAACAGCACCTAATTCGGGTTTGTCTGATTCTTGAAAATATAAATCAAATATGGGGTTTCTAGAGATAATTGTGGCAACTTCTGATCTGTTGGACTTCGTGTTGGTTTATCTGGTTCATGGTATTCTTAGTTTTTTTTGAAATAACCCCAAGGGGTCGAACAATCATGAGAATATCTCAAACATTTTGTGTATTCATTTTACAACTGATGCGCTCTAATAAAGGACGTGTTTTTGGTTAACATTGTAGGCCAGATCTTTGTCTGTTTTCTTATTAGTTATGCTGAATGATGTTCCTGCTCGCACTATTAAGTTGTTGCCACTTGCCATTATATTATACTATTTTTTATTTTTTCTTGAAATTTAATGCATTTGTAGATTGTTAATGTGTTTGGTCAAGTAGAAAGGTGTAACTGGCCCAGAGGGAAAAAGGATCATAGACCGTGTAATATTACCTTTAAATGGTAACTGGAAATGTCTTTTGTCTAACAATTGCATCATTATCTGGTCAATGCTGATACTTAGTTTCTTTGTTTTAGGATTTACTTTGTATTTTGAGAAAGAGATAGAAAATTCTAGGGTTTCAATTCCTTGTTGAACTTTTTTTTTCTATGTGGGCCTATATATCTAACACCGACTATTACAATAGACCATTCCCATTATGGTAGCATGTGCATGTATATACCCAAATAGTATGACAGTCTATGAAAGAGTAGTTTACCGTCATCTTAGAAGGAAATTGATATGGATTCCAAAAATGAGGGAAGCTACTGATTAATGTGGCGGATTAGTGAAACTTTCGCCTTATTTTTAGAAACTTTGTTACCTGACTCCTCAAGTTCACCTTCGTACCAGTACCATGTCAGGCGGGCACTCGACACTCGGGCATGGGTAAGTAAACTCCACACCTCATTTTAGGCCAAAAACATGCAAATTTTTAAAAATAGTCTAAAAATAATTAGTTAACTTGGGTTTTTTTTCCCGAAAATTTGATGTAGGTCTCTTTTTCTTTGTTTTTTTATTTTTTTAATTACAAGGATATTTTGGAGAAAGGAGCTACAACCTGTATTTTTGTTTTTAAGTGCGGCTCCCATTTTGAGTCGAGGGCTAAGATAATTTGGTGGGAACATAATTGAAAATATGTACTCCCTCTATCCCTCCCAATTCTTTACATTTGGGAGGCACGCATTTTAAGATGTATATAAAGTATAGTTCCATAACTCATTTTCAAAATTTTCTTTTTTTGAATAAAAATTTAAACATTAAATTATAAAAGTATAAACAAAAAATTATTATGCAATAATTTAATTAATAATAAAATAGAGTAACATATTCTGCATAAGTATATAAATAAGTTCTAAGAATTCTATTTATAAATGGTTCTATGTAGAACCTGACCCATATATATATATAAGTTCTCTTTCTCTCTATTCATACTTTGTTGTAGCTTATTTTCAGACACTTTATATTATAAACATTTTAAGCCTTAAATTCCTTACACGATTGAATTTAAATTGGGGGTAGAAGTGATTGAATTGTGATTCAATCACCAAAGTTTTATATTTTCAATCATATTTGTTTGACATCAATGTGTATCAGGCTGAATTCGTGAATTTCACATCTGTTATGAAACAAACAAGAAACAGTTTTTGTCTTAGGTCACTAATCAAACATTTGGTTGGCTTGAGAAACATCTGTTATGATTATTTTTTTGTATGACATTTGTTCAAGCAAGGTAATTGTGGAAATTGAAGAAAAAATGAATTATTATGGGCATATCTTTTTATGTAGGAATACTGTCAAGTATATTCAGTTGTCTTAGTTTTCAAGCTAGTTTTGGTTTTATTTTTTAAACAAGTATGTAATCCCCACGTTTAAAAAAGTAAACTTAATTGACTGTTTTTGTGTTTAATTGAGTAATTTCATAGGTTGCAATTAATCATGTTATCTTTTGTTAGGAAATATTGAATTGAAATGGTTTGCTACACCCCCTTACCAATTTAAATATATGAACATTTTTTTAAAGGACCATTGCTTATTTGAAAATGTCACAAGTCTTCATGCACCTATGGTATATTAGGTACTATATGTCGTAGTGTTGATGTCATATTTATGTCTAATTTTTGGGAATTGTAAATAAGTGACGAAGTTATACTAAAAATCAATCTGAATTGTAATACAAATGTTTGATGGATTAAACTTGGCTTTGGTTTAGGAGTTTCTTTTATCGATAGGTACGATGTTTACTACATTGCATGTCTAAGATTACTTCCACTTTGTAGGAAAGTAAATTGGTTCTGAAGAAGATTTTTTCCCATTTATTTTTGTTTTTCATTCTAGCCTAAATTATGCTCAAGACTGTTAAACAAAGTCGGACTAAATTCACGGTCTTCTGGATTGGTCTTATTTCATGAACTGTGAATATTTGTTGTTATACTTCCTTGTTAGATAATGCATACCTGAGATTTTTTATTGCATAAATACTTAGTTATGAGTTGGGAATTCCCTAGCAATGGTACATGGAAATTTTCAAACATTGAACAAAGAGACTCGATTATAATGATATTCAATAATCAAGTCTTGGGGATCACATGTCACAAATGATATATGAGGTTTACAACATAGGAAATAGAAGACCTAATGTAGTAACTTGATGAAGTAAGGGCCACGAACAAGTGCGCTTATTTTAAATAACCTAAATATTAGATGATAAACTCCTAGCAGAACATATTATTAAATATACTAGGAGGTGTTTGGTTGGGATTATAAGAGGATGATAAGTAAATATGTACTTTTATCATCTTATAACATAAGATTTAGCTAAACTAAACACCCCCTAAGTTTCCTACACTGTAAAAAAATATTTTCTAAGAGAAACAAAAGTTTTTTTTTTCACTCTCCATCACAATAGTGGTTTCTAGAATAAATTATATTATATTTGGAATATATCAATTTGATGTTTTACATATTAAAATTCCGGTACCATTTAGTGACTCAATACTCATCACAATTGTGGTTTCTAAAGTAAATCTTAATATATTTGGAAAATATCAATTGATATTCTAGACTATCTAAAAATCTAGTGCCTTAATAGTTTGATGAATTAATTTGATGAATTGTTTATCTAAAGTAAATCACAAGAACTAATATGATGAAAAGATAAAGTTGGATAGACCAAGTGCAAAACTCCGACTACCTCAATAGTTTCTCAACAACATTTGCAACCCAAAAAGAATAAATAATTGTTTACTTTCAAATGCGATACGTGGTGGCTGATGATATTGAAAATAAATTTAAGCAAACATAGAAAGTAAAAACAACTTAATATGTTCCACGATATGTTCTTGAATAATAATTCAGATCCTACAGATGCTAAATCAATAAAAATATTTTCCTAAATCCATGCAATTGCCTAAATCAAATCTTCTTTTTTTGATGTAAAAAATTCCCGATAATAAATATAGTAAAATCTATTTTCATACTTTTCATTTGCTTCTACCATATAAATTTGATTTTGATTTTTACTATACAAGTTCTTGTACATATATATTTCCTTGTTGCTACATTTCCAATGGCACTTTAACTAGTTTTGTGTTTTTCTCTATGAATGAGGTACTTATAGCAAAACATTACGATAAAATAGTATTTCTATCTTTTGCTTTACTCTTTTTGCTTCACAATTAAGTTTGGCCTATGGCAATTATCTCCGTAATGGTTTTCTGGATCTTGGTAAATTAAATGTTGTTTCACTTTAGCAAATGGCTTTTGGAAGAGAATGGGACAATGAAAGGAAATTGGCTTTCGAAAATAATGGGAATGCAGAAAAGATGCGAGTCATTTATTTTATGCTAACTTGGGAATTTAGTTTTGTACTTGTATGTATTCATTATGTTTAATACATGTTTACTCAATTTGGGGTTTCAGGCTTGAGCTTTACATTTACAATCACATGAATAAAAAGAATTCATATAACATATCCCAGCAACTGCCAACTGAACCACAACATGTGAGTATTATTGTGGGATTACACGAAGCTGCGAAAATATTTGCTGAAGAAGCAAATGTTGAGATGTCAGAATGTAAGTGTCTTTTTGTTTGCTTTATATTTACTATATCTTTTTTGTGAATGAATCACTTGAAAAAATTGTAATTAATGCTGTATCTCCTCCATTTTAAGTATATCATTTTTCTTTTTTCTTGGATTGCCTTTGTTTAGTTTATACTCTTTTGTCTAGAGTTTAAACGGTTGTCGTTTTTGGCTTAGTAGTGGATTACGATGATAGTCTGCTAAAGGATTGGTGGGGCGGATTCTGGACTCAGTTCTGCTCCAGAATGACAAAGCAACAATTACCTTCACAGGTCTTAATAGTAATTTCATTTATGATGTTTAAATTATCAATTAAGATTCATTTTCTGAATACAGTGTACTGTTATATATGCATCTGAGGTTAATTGAATTGATTCTCAGTCTCCTTTGCAAGAAGCCTTACTAATGCTAGAACACTTAAAAGATCCCAGCCACAACAACATGTAAGTAATGTTGTGGGACAGACAAAAGAGGGGGTTTCACAAGCTCCTCAAGAAATGAGTCAGCGGAGAGCTGGCAAGCGTCCAATAAATATTGACTCTGCCAGTATTCTAGGCCACTTGGGTTCAAAAGAAAAAGGGAAGGGGCCTATTGGGTTTCCTCCTGTAAAGCTGCTTCCAAGTGAGATCACATTAGTGCCACACTCCGGCAATTCTAGGTAGTTTCTGTTTTCATGGTAAAATTGTTGATATCACCTCTTAGTTGTTTGTTCAACTTACATTCTTTGCTTGAATCGTATATGAATAATGCGAGTCTAGTGAGCTCCGGTTACTTACATTTGGTAGTTACTCATCTTTTTGTATCCATTTGTGTGTCACAGCCACTTCTAGATGCCTGGTACTATTTAGCCTCCACAAGTTATAGGGGTATGATTATTAAATCACTGAACATCATAACTGCAAAACTGAATGGGGACTAAGACATTTCATTTCTGTCGCAGGCTTATGAGTCTATTCAAATGGAGCCAACTTATGTACACCCGGAGTACCTATTGTCGGTTTGTCTGTTTCTTTAAACTATAGTTTCAGGTTATAAATGGCATGTTGAAATTATATAGCAAAATCTACTGTAATGCCTTGATCTTACTTTATATGTTTATATTATTATCATATATAGATTATATTTTGAGAACTACTGGTGGTACATATTTGATTATTTGAAAATAAGACCACTGGTCAGAGTTAAATATTTCACCAAGAGTGAATTTCAGCTTTCTCGTATTCTCCTTGTTGCTGCACTTTATTAGCACGCAAAAATATTTGGTGGTCAACTTAGCAGCAAATTGCTGTTTGTTTTAATCTAGGAAAACAGTTGAAGCTCTTTACATATTCTGCAAGGGGTCTATGCTGAGTTCTCCAACTTCTTAATGATACAGTAGGCTCATTTATGTTATATTAGACTTGTGGTAATGGGAATAGAATAAACAAGAAACAGTTTTCTCTGCGGTCATTCCTACCCAGAACCTCCCTCTAGTGCACAAATTGTTGCCTAATTTTCTCTTTATTAGCACAAACTGTATTAGTCTATTCGGTTTCCAATAGCTACAACCTAAGTACTAGGCATGTTGGCCATGTAGGCTCTATTTTTTGTCATGGTGTATAACAACAAAAGAATGAAGAAATTTAGAAAAAAAAAAAACAAAAGAATGAAGAAGATTGTAATGATTTATATATGTCTTGCATACTCCTTTAAAAATCTGGAAATGATGAGCACTTGAGCAGTTTATACATGGATTGGTAATATTCGGCTGACTAATTACTTTTGAGCAAGACACACTCTTGAATATTCTAGTTTAAAAATATATATTTTTCAGGTGAAAATTATAGGAAGAACCAAGAGTTATTGTCGGGAGTCAGAGTAAATGAACCAGATGTAAGTGACCTACATACTTTTTGCGTATCTAACAAGTTTCGTAAGTAGCTTTTGTTATGGTATTAATTCACATCTCTGTATATTTTGCCAGGGACCTGCCAATGAGTCATTTACCAGCTGCATTTTTTGAGTTTATGCAGCAGGAAGCGGAAAAGTGGGAATGGTGTTCAAACTCATCTCCTGACAAGTCTTTTGATAGTACAAAGTAACAAATGTACTTAATGTGTATTCATTTGGATTTTTATTTGTTTTTTTCAGCTTTGTCTTCCTTTCTTTAAAATTTGTCTTACAATTCTTGAAGAAATGCATATAATTTATTGTGATGCGGATATCCCCCTTTTTTCAATAATTTATGGATCTAATTTACATTAGGGGATGCGTCTTGATATGCAAAAAGCCTGATATTTTGCAGTTAGGTATTTTTAATTATTTTTTGATGGTGGAGGGAAGAAGCTAGAGAGCTATTTTAAATAATTTTTTGATGGGTGGAGAGGACTTAAGACTGAAATTATAAGGTTTCCATGGTTGTTTATGATGTCATGGAACTTCTATGTCTATGTCCAAGTTATATATGTTCTCATTATAACAATTATTTGTCGCTGTGAATATTGTTTCGATGGCACTGACGATGTGCTCCCAAATATTTTGTAAAAGAAGAGAATGGAAGAGAATGAGAAAGACGAGAAGCAAAAAACTGATTTAACATGCTTCTTAGATTTTTTGTAAATCATGAGAATTTTTTAAAAAATTTAAATTGGAGGAAAATTTTTGGAAATGTATGTGAGAGTTTATCTCCCAATCATCCCATTTTTGGGAAAAAACTTTTGGGGAGAAGTTTTTAAAAATTTTCTATTTTCTTCTATTCCCAAAAAACTCGGAAGCACACTTGTAAAAAAAAATTAAAATTTTCTCTTCCATTCTCTTATTTAATATTGTATAAGATTTGCTGAGGTGCAGATAATTAATATTGTACAAGTAAAATAACTTGTTGGAGCATAAATTCTGCTTTTCTGTTGCTTTTAACGTAATTATGAGATCAAGAAATTTAGTGGTAGCAAGTGATAGTAACAATTTACAGTCCTATCGTCCGGGAGACTTGTCGTGTTGTATGTTATCTGTGTTATAGTGATTTTAGCCGTTTTTCTAAAAATGCCGGTGTATATTTTTTATGCACGGAAATATTTTCAAGTACTTCACAACAACTTTTATGAATTTTCAATTTCAATCTTATCTGAACCCGAGACTAATGCATCTTCTGAAATTTTGGTGACATCTGGGTTTTGACATGAAGAGATTCATTGTGGGCCTTAACTCAAATTCAATCCTTCTTGGGCTTAAAAGCCTTGTCATACCAAGCCAATTTCTATCCAAACCACCAACAAACCAACGTCACGGTCTATGGGCGTGGCTTTAGGAAATGGAAATGTGTCTGTCTTTCGACTTGGTCGACCAAAGAGTTACTCCCATAAAACTCTTCCCATTTCGGCCGGATACGTTTGTCAACGCATATTTTTGATCGTTAATATCTTCAATTTCGTATTAGTTTTAAATATAAAAACTTTACTGTATTAAAGTACTCATAAATACGAATCCAACAAGATCACTCATGACTATATTTGGTCTTATAAATTAGACATAAATTAATAATTTGTCTCATGTTATGAACAGAATCATGTTATGAACAGGATCGACAAATCAAATGGGAAGAACAATAAGGCACAGAGGGAGTACTAGCTTTCATCTCTATCCCCTCAGGCTTCATTTTCGAGAAATATTAAAAATGTAACAGGTGTTAGAAGCCCTACCCGACACATGTCACTATTACTGACACGTGTCCTCTACTCCCCCACGTGTCGAGAAGCAAAGTTGCCACCACCCTCTGTTTTTCTTCTTATAAGGCTAAGCTAATAATTCTACAATACAACACTGAGAATTACAGAGAACTTGTTACGCAACAAAAATTTCGAAAATATATATTCATCAGAACAAAAGTTAGCACAAAAACTGCAAATTAGCAAGCATCAATGGCAGGAGCAATCTCGAATATGATCACTAAAATGCCTTTTCTCAACATCTCCAAGGCTTTTCCTCAGCCCTCCTTCCGTCCTAAAGTCTCCAGAGTTTGCTTCACTTCCGCCTCCAAATACTCTCAGGTATAGACTTGTCATTTCAAATTCTCGTTTTTACACTAAAATTTGAGAATAATGCTAGGTACCTCAAATTGAATTCCAAATTTTTTCTCAAATTATATGTGTCAATACTATCTGATTGGTTATAACTATAATGAACCTGCCAGGATCATATTAATCTCACCAATTAAAATTTTCCATACAGCCAACTTATTCATGCCATATCATTTTGGAGCATTTTTTGGGTACCAATTTGGGATACCTAATATTACTCAAAATTTGAATATCCAAATTTTTTTGGTTATCCGAACACGTTATTTGGCCAAATTAAATTTTGATCTTGCAAATATTTTGCAGTGGATTTTATCTAAATGTACATTTTAACATTTATAGGGCCGAAGCGGGGATACGAGTGAGGATACGAGTGATTCGGACAAAGAGTTCGATGAGCTTGCACAGAAAACCCGAGACAACATCAAATCAGGCACGGAGAAAACAATAAACAAAGCTCAAGACATGAAGGAGGAGACCAAAGACCAAGCTTATGACATGAAGGAATCTACTAAAGAGACCGCTAACAACATGGCCGACAAGGCGAAAGAAGGAGCTGACAGAGCTGCCGACACAGCCAAGAGTGCAAAAGATAAGACCAAAGACCAAGCTTATAACATGAAAGAGAAGACCAAAGAAGCTGCTGACACGGTGTCGGACAAGGCAGCGAAGACAGCCCGAGGTGCGACGGAGACGACGAAGGATGCTGCGGACACGGTGGCTGACATGACTAAGAAGACCGTGGGGGGTGTGTGGGAGGCGGCTAAGGATACTACGCAGAAGATTAAGGAGACGGTGGTTGGAAAAGATGACAAGGATGATGATCATATGCCTAAGACTATGGATGAAGATGTTGTGGAGCGTAGGAGGAAGGCTGGTGATAACAAGTATTGAGATTTGTTGTTGTAATTTAAATGAATGATATGTTTTAGTTTCTCGTTTTGTGTAGTATTGCTCAAGGAGTCTTGACCACAGATGGTGTAGTGGTGTGTTCTGTATTGGATTTTTATGAGCTATAATCCAGTATTGTTACTACTAATTTGCATAATGTTAATGTTTTCTTGAAAGTTGTTATTGTTAACGCTTCGAAGGCCAGCATTTTCCTTAATTTTTTATGTACTGTTTTTTTAAAAGTTGATTTGTGTTAATAATATTGACCCAGAAAACTCAGCTAATACAACAAACTCACGAGCAAATAAATCGAGCACATCAAGTTGCACAGCAATTAAGTTAAACACGTCAAGTTGCACAACTCCAAGTTACACAGCTACAACACATCAACGGATGATGCTCCCTTATAACACATCAACGGATGATGCTCAGTTACACAGCTACAACACATCAACGGATGATGCTCCCTTATAACACATCAACGGATGATGCTCCCTTATAGGGGAGAGCACGGTTCGGTTCGGTTCGGTTTTGCCCCGAAACCGAACCCGAAACCGCATGTCTTCGGTTTTTAAAATTGAAAACCGCAACCGCAACCGAACCGTCGGTTTCGGTTTCGGTTTTAAAAAGCTCGGTTCGGTTTTTAACGGTTCGGTTTCGGTTATAAAACCGAACGAAAAAATCGTAAATATATTACAAGACTTTAAATTTATAAATTACAACATTCTCGATTTTTAAACAAAGTAACTGAGTTTTTGAATGAATACACTCTGTGTATATGTTAGTGGTAATGTTATATGACTTGTATCATATGACATTATGACAATATCATATGACATTAGTAAGCTAATGAGTTATACAGGGCTCACAATATATTTTAACAAAATTTATACATGCATGTGTGATAATATGCAATGAATAAATCATACCTAATTAAGTCTTAACTTGCACAAATTTAATGCCTTGCAAAAACCGGTATATGAGTAAATGACAAAATGTACTCTCAGTTGCTAATACAAAAGCAAATTAGAACTTTCTCATGTAATATGTAAATTGATTGAAATATAATCTTAGTTTTAATACAATTTACATGATAGTAGAAACCTATATATATAGTTTACGAAAATGAGAAGTTACCAGCCGGAGCAGTCACCAGAAAGTTTTATAAATTTATATAAATTATATATTTAATTTAATAATCGGTTCGGTTCGGTTTTAGTCGGTTCGGTTTTAACCTAAAACCGGAACCGAAACCGAAAATTTCGGTTTTTAAAAATCAAAAACCGCAACCGCCGGTTCGGCTTCGGTTTCAGTTTTTTCGGTTCGGTTTTGGTCGGTTTCGGTTCGGTTTCGGTTTCATTTCGGTTTTTTGCTCACCCCTACTCCCTTATCATATCTAGCTGGCAGTTAGAATAACAGATTTTCCCTCCAGTAGATTAGCTTATATAATGTATATATACACGCAGCTTGTACACGAGTTTTTTTAGTTTTTGCACATTCTCTCTGTAACAAACTTTGTATAGTTTTCTTCTTCTTTGAATGAAATGTAAGATTCATTTTATCAACATTTATAGCTGAGATTTACAGAAAATAACATGGTATCAGAGCAGGATATTCATCAATGGTGACTTGATTCTGTTTCGTTTCTTCGTTGTGATCTTTTTCATCTCTTTCGCTGCAATCTCTCTCGACGAATTTCTTGCCGAAATCTCTCTCGTTGAAGGTGTTTTCTTTTCCGAAACTATTAGATTTGTTGATTTACTCGTTTAGATTTGTTCTTTGTTGAATCTACTCTGTGGAGTTTGCTCTGAATCTGTGGATATTATCGATCGATCTGTTCTTGATTACCGATAAACAATCTTCTGATTAATTGTTCGATTTGTTCTCAATTGATATTTGTAATCTTGTGATTTGTTGTTGAAAATGTCTACTACGAATACTCAGTCAAATAATCAGTCAAATCTTGATCCTTCGAGTGTGTATTATATACATCCTTCAGACGCAAATACTACACAACTTGTTTCTGTAAAGTTTAATGGAACAAACTTTAATAACTGCAAAAGATCGATGTTGATTCTATCTGCAAAGAACAAGTTAGGGCTAGTAAATGGAACTCTAGCTATGCCTGCAACAACTGCATCTGATTATAGTGCTTGGGAACGTTGTAATTCTCTTGTCATATCTTGGATCTTGTTTAATCTTGATGAAACAATTGCTCGGAGTGTCCTGTTTCTGAAAACTGCACGGGCTATCTGGAAAGATTTGGAGGAACGTTTTGGTTGTTCTTCAATAACTGAATTGTATTCTCTAGAACAGCAATTGATGGAAGTATCTCAGGGTACACAATCAGTTTCAGAATTTTATACCAAAATTAAGACTATTTGGGATAGTATTGATGATGTCAGTCCCTTTTCTTCTTGTAACTGTACTACCTGCACATGTGATTTGGGGCAGAAGTTTCTACAGAAGCAACAAGAGCAACGTTTGCTACAATTTTTGCTGAAATTGAATGATAAGTTCAGTGCTGTTAGAGGTCATATTATGTTGATGGTTCCTCTCCCTACAGTTTCTCAGGCTTACAGACTAGTGGCACAGGAAGAAAGTCACAAAGATATCTCTCAAATTTCTTTGACTACTGAAAATGTGGCATTTGTTGCAGAAAAGAAGAATTATGGATCTTACAATTCACAAAAGTCATTTGTGTCAAACAGTAATGTTCAGAATTTTCAGAGACCAGTTGGAGTTACTTTTAGACCATTTTTTTCTCAGAATTCTGGACCAAGAAGGCCCACTAAACCTGGTGCAAATTATTTTTGTACACATTGTAAAGTGCAAGGGCATAGCATTGACAGATGTTTTCAAATTCATGGCTATCCTTCTGGTTTTAAAGGATTCAAGGAAAGAAGAACAGGATCTACTGCAGCTACTGTTGTTTCTCAGATGCAAGAGCATAATGATGGTTCATCTCAGTCTGTGCAGACTATGAATACAAATTCTGATAATAATCCTCATGGTTCTCTTACAGATGATCAATATAATCAACTATTGGATTTACTCAACAAACAATTTCCTACAACTTCACATTCTACTGAAAGCAATAACAGTGGCACTGCATTATTAGCAGGTAATATCTGTTTGCTGAGTATTTCACAGTCTAATTGGATAGTAGACAGTGGTGCTACTGATCATATATGTCCAAATTTGGACTGTTTCTTGGATTATGCACCTGTTGCTGATAAAACTTCCATAACAATTCCAGATGGTCAAAAAATTCCAATTATGCACAAAGGAACAATTAAGCTTAATGATAAAATTACTCTCAAAGATGTTCTTCATGTTCCTGATTTTCACTTCTACTTGATATCAGTTAATAAACTCTGCAAGGATATATCATGTAATGTGATTTTCTCTGATTCTCAGAAAGGACATCTGATGCATCTTGGTAAAATGTGCAATGGTCTTTACACTGCTTCTACTACTACAACTCCATTTTCAGCTCAGAAGTCAATTTGCAATGGTCTTCTATCTCAAAGATCTGATGATGTAAAACTTTGGCACATGAGACTTGGTCACATGCCATTTTCCCAGTTAAAGAATATCAAACCAGAATGTAATGTCAATCTTGAAGATTCTACAATTTGTCAAATTTGTCCAGCTGCCAGACAATGTAGAAAATCCTTTTCTCATAGTTCAATTAAAACTTCTAGTATTCTACAGTTACTACATATTGATATATGGGGTCCTTATAGGACAAAGACATATTCAAATTGTTCTTTTTTCTTGACCATTGTGGATGATTTTAGCCGTTATACATGGGTACATTTGTTGCAGCATAAATATGAAGCTCCTCTTATACTTGAACGTTTTATTAACTATGTTGAGACACAGTTTAAGACCAAAGTGTTATGTATACGTTCTGACAATGCCCTTGAACTAACAGCAGGTGCAATGAAAGATTTGTATATGAAAAAAGGTATTGTTAATCAGACATCTTGTGTTTATACTCCCCAACAAAATGGGGTGGTAGAACGCAAACATCGCCATCTTTTAGAAACAGCTCGTGCTCTATTCTTACAGTCTAAACTCCCTTCTCGTTTTTGGGGTGATAGTATTTTATGTGCTGCATATCTGATCAATAGAATGCCATTATCCAGCATAGGAAATGTTTCTCCTTATTTCAAGCTGTATGGAGATATTCCTTCCCTCAATCATCTTCGAAATTTTGGGTGTCTATGCTACATTTCTACGATTCAAGTTCAGCGTTCAAAGCTTCACCCTCGTGCTGATCCTGGTGTGTTTCTTGGTTATCCACCCACTCAAAAAGCATATAAAGTGTTCAATCTTACTACTAATCAGGTTCAGATATCTCGTGATGTTAAATTCTATGAATTTCATTTCCCTTTTCATATTATTCATTCAAATATTGATAAACTTTCTTACATTGATACTGTTTTTCTACCTCATACTACATCAGTTAAATCTGATCATTTTGATATTCCAGAAACATTAGTCACACCATCTACAACTTCTATTGACACATCATCATCTTCTTCTCATTCTTCTGATACTAATTCCATTTCACATAATCAATCTCAGTCTAATAATACATCTCAGTCTCATTCTCCAAGTTTAACTCAATCTTCTTCATCTTCATCTACAATTGTTCCCAATATTCGTGTATCTACTAGACAACGTTCTGTTCCTACATACTTACAAGATTATCATTGTCATATTGCCACTACTTCTACGCCTTCTCATCTTTGTAATTTTGTAACAAAGAATTACAAGCTCTTGAATCTAATCACACATGGGATCTGGTACCTCTTCCACAAGGAAAAAAGGCTATTGGATGCCGTTGGGTTTTTAAAGTTAAACTGAAATCAGATGGTTCTTTGGAACGTTGTAAAGCACGTCTTGTGGCAAAAGGTTTTAACCAGAAACTTAGAATTGATTACGAGGAGACATTTTCTCCTGTCATTAAAATGATCACAGTACGCTGTATTGTTGCTCTTGCTGCTAGTCGACACTGGAAAATTTTTCAACTCGATGTCAACAACGCTTTTCTACACGGGGATTTAAAGGAAGAAGTCTATATGCAGCCCCCTCCTGGTCTCAATGTTCCTGCTACTTTTGTTTGCAGAATTGTTAAGTCTTTATACGGACTTAAACAAGCATCCAGAGAATGGTTTTCTAAATTGGTTTCAGAACTTACTAATCAAGATTTTGTCCAGTCCAAGAATGATTACAGCTTATTCATTAAACGAAATGGTTCTCTAATTACTATCATGGCTGTTTACGTCGATGATATCATAGTAACAGGTAATGATCTTGATTCCATTAATCATATTAAAGCACATCTTCATAGTGCATTTAGTATCAAAGATTTAGGCCTGTTACATTATTTCTTGGGCATTGAGGTTGGCTACTATTCTAATGGCATTACACTCAGTCAACAAAAATTTACCAAGGAATTACTACATGAATGTCCATTTGATTTGCCTACTAAAGCTTCAACACCTCTTCCATTGAATCTCAAGCTTAATACTACTGATGGTATTCCACTTTCTGATCCTACTGTTTATCGTTCACTGGTTGGAAAACTCAATTATCTAACCAACACTCGACCTGATCTGAACTATGCTGTTCAGGTCCTTAGTCAGTTTATGCAATCTCCACGGTCGACACATCTTACAGCTTTACTACATACTCTTCAATACGTATCTACTTCTCCCAATAATGGTATTTTACTTCGAGCATCAAACACTCTTACACTACAGGCTTACTCTGATAGTGACTGGGCTGCTTGTCCAATGTCCCGACGATCTGTAACAGGTTATATCTTGTTGTTTGGTGATTCACCTATCACCTGGAAATCTAAGAAACAGGTAACCATATCTCGTTCATCATCAGAATCTGAGTATCGAGCTATGGCATCTGCAGCTGCAGAGATCACCTGGACTGTTCATTTATTGGAAGAACTTGGAGTTACTAACCTAAAACCTGTTACTCTACATTGTGATAACCAATCTGCAATTCATATTGCCAAGAATCCAGTTTTCCATGAGCGTACGAAACACATTGATATTGACTGTCATTTCACACGAGATAAAGTTCTTGATGGGCTTCTTCAGCTCACTTATCTACCCACTCAGAATCAACAAGCCGATGCTTTCACAAAAATTCTACCTTCACCTCAGTTCCAACAGCTTTTATCCAAGTTGGGAATGTATTCTACCCTTCCCAACTTGAGGGGGGATGTTAATAATATTGACACAGAAAACTCAGCTAATACAACAAACTCACGAGCAAATAAATCGAGCACATCAAGTTGCACAACAATTAAGTTAAACACGTCAAGTTGCACAGCTCCAAGTTACACAGCTACAACACATCAACGGATGATGCTCCCTTATAACACATCAACGGATGATGCTCAGTTACACAGCTACAACACATCAACGGATGATGCTCCCTTATAACACATCAACGGATGATGCTCCCTTATCATATCTAGCTGGCAGTTAGAATAACAGATTTTCCCTCCAGTAGATTAGCTTATATAATGTATATATACACGCAGCTTGTACACGAGTTTTTTTAGTTTTTGCACATTCTCTCTGTAACAAACTTTGTATAGTTTTCTTCTTCTTTGAATGAAATGTAAGATTCATTTTATCAACATTTATAGCTGAGATTTACAGAAAATAACAATTTGCTTTCCATGGATATTGCTTGTTCCACTAATTCTAAATTTTCTTTTTAATCTACATGTTGAGATATATTGTCTAACAGTCAACTCTTGTCCAGCTCATGCACTTGCCACATCAGCACATCAATCAGTTAGCATTTGTTTATATATATAGTTCCATTCCATTGTTCTGTTAGTTAATATTCACAATGTAGTTCCAAAAACTCTCTCTCTTTCTATCATAGTGTAATCTCTGCTTTTTCATAATTTTGTAAATACAACTTTTCATCAATGGATATTACTTAGTTCTTCTTCTTCTTTCATAAAATTTACATGGTATCAGAGCCGACGGTGTCGATTGGCGTTGTTTCTTGGAGCAAATTGTGCATTTTTCATTGTGTTCTTCGTCTTCTTCGTTGTATTCTCCATTGCCGTGTTCTTCGTCGTTAATCGTTCAAAGCATATCTCCGATCTTCAATGGCATTCTCCGATCTCTAATGGCGTTCTTCGTGAGAACTTCGTCTTCTCCGATTCACGTTCGTCGTGATCTTCGTCTCTTTTGAGGTTCATTTTCAGCTTGATTCAATTAGGTTTAATTCGTGATTATGTTGTTGTTCTTATCAATAATTGATAAATTGTTGATATAGCTCACTTATCGATTATCAAGTTCTTCTTTGTGCTTCCGCATTTCAGACTATATACATACATCTATACTTACAAATCTTTGTTCTGTTCTTGATGAATATTCTTCTTTGTGATGTTGTGATCTTCGTTTTGTTCTTTGTGATCATAATCTCTGCTAGTTACGTTTGTTTGTGATTGTTTCATATCGATCTCAATCTCTCTTTCATTCTGATCAACAAAATCTTTTGTCAAACACCTTGTGTGCTGTTAAGTGGATTTTATATCCACTTTTAATACTTCCAAATGACTAGAATTGTTGTATATTCTCAAGTTTTCAAGTATCGTTTGATGCGTTTCGGGTTATTTTTGTAGGTTGCATGGAATAACATAAAAGATCGAGAGTCGGGTGATTTGGTGCGAAAACTGTGGATTCTTGGTTGTTCGTGGTAATGCTTGATCATGTTGTTGGATCATCTCGAAGGAGTTGTGATGTTGTTACGACATCTTGAAGAGCTAAAGAATGTTTAGAGATCAAGGGAAAATAGTTGATGCAAAGTGCAAGAAGGTGAAAAGGAAAGAGCAAGCCAAAAACTCAGAAAATAAGCTAAGGCATAAAAATTCCAGCAGAATTTCCTTCCGGGCTGCAGCTTGGAGTCCGGGCGGCCGCCCGGAGCACAAAAATTCTGCTCAAAATGGTTTTGTTGCTGGGCCGAAATTTGGGTGTTGGGCTTCTTCTAGGGTTACATAAAAACACATTTTCTTCACTTCAAAACCTAACTAGCAGCTGGGGAACATCTTGGAAGGAGGCAAGAGGAAGAACTCATAAAATCTTAGGTGAATCCAAGGAGGAATTCACTCAAGTTCAAGCAATTTCCAGGATTTCTCTACTCCAATTTTCAGTTTTTCTCAACTCATAACTTGTTTATTAGTGATTTCTTTTCTAGTACTTTTGTCTAATTCAATTTCAATTATTAATCTTAAGTTTCATTTTGTTTAATTATGTTATCCATAGAACCCATGAAGGTGTTAAGTTTAATTATGAACTAAACACTTTCATGGGGTTCTAATGTAGTGAATTGTGGATTTTCTTGGTTGGCTTGATAGATAATGTGAGTTTGTGGTTTTCTTATAAGAATGCCTAGTGTGGTTGTGTTAATTGCATATGGATGAGTAGCTAACATCTATTTTGTCAAATCTCTAATGAATGCGAAAGTGGATTTAGAGATTAGGACTCACCATGCTAGCATAGGTTTCGTCGGCTTCTCCGCGTGTTGGAATATAGTTTCGAAAGAACGTTATTCCCCTATGTAGTTAATTGCGGAACTTGTTTATAAATTGATTATATTACCCATTCACATAGACATATAGTGTTTTGGATATAATTGATGCCCTTATAACTTCTATCTCTTTTGTGGATGTTTATTTGGATTGGTATGAGTTAATTGAAAGATGGCTCATATTAGTTAAGTGTTCCCGCTAGCTTCTTTAACAATTGCAACTTATTGAATCTTGATAGTGAACCAAGATGAAGCATTCAAGAACTTAGAACCCCATGCTTTTATCATATTAATTAAAACACATTAGTTGATATTTCATTAGTTAATTGTTTAATTCAAACAAACCAACCTTTATCACTCGTTCAAGCTTTTATAATTAACCGAGCATTGTTGAATAGACACTTTAACTTAAATCACCGAGTCTTCGTGGGAACGATCCTTATTTCCCTTTATTGCTTTTGGACTGCGTATACTTGCGTAGTGATTTTAGCGAACAATTTTTTGGCGCCGCTGCCGGGGAGAGTTAGAGCAGATCGGGCTGAGAGAGGCGCAGGTCGCCAGGGTCCACAGGAAGGATTCAGTGATACCCAATATAGGCGGTTGCTTCGGCGTATGGACGCCATGCATGATATAAATCGCCGTTTTGCACAGGATATGACAGTGTCACTTGATAGAGTTTTTGAGCGAGATGGCATTCAAGTCGAATGGCCGGTTTATGGCACTCATCAGCCCTATCCTCCTCCAGATACTCCACCAGATTCACAGCCCGAGGAGGGTGACGACTCAGACGATTAGGGGCGTTTTCTTACCTTTTCCCTTTACTTTCAATGAGGACATTGAATTGTTCAAGTTTGGGGGTGTGGGGTTAAGGTCATATTTGCATCTAGTTAGTACATTCATGTCATGTAGTTTTAATTCGCATGTAAAAAAAAAAAATAATAAATATTGCACGACATGTAGTTGCATTCATGTAGATTAATTTAATTGTTTAGTTCATATAATTGCATATCATAACATTTCATGATCCCTTAGCAATAACAAGTTCGAATTAGTAGTCTTTGAAGAGAGTGTGATAATGAAAAACAGGAATTCGATTTCATGCTTAGTTGAAATAGGCTATACTAGTGCAGTAGCTAAAATATTTTTACACCATTCATAGTTACTCAATGCTTTTGGATTTTGTTCAAGGATTACATGCTTATGGGGGAATAGTCGCTTGTTTAACGATAGAATATTACCTATTCTCTTTATGACTCTAGGGTAGTAAAGTATAAGTTTGGGGGAAGCATTGGGTATACGTGCTAAAAAAAAAAAAAAAAAGAAATATAATAATGATAAGTAATGGCTAGGTGTCAATTGGCTAGTAGCCAGCTCATATTTATATGAGTAGTCTAGGGGTGGAATGAGATGGAGCGAAACGCACTCATTCCCAATCTCAAAAAAAAAAAAAAAAGAAAAAAAAGAAAAAAAAGTTGAATGTGTATAAGGCATAATTGACCACGGTTGGGCTCATTGGTACTCGAGCAAGTAAGTTCTTGGGGACTTTGTGCCTAGTGACCTAAGGCTTTTATAATCTGGGATCCGCTAACCTAAAGCTCGTTACAAGGGTGCTAATGCATAAGTCTTTAGGGACCTCAGCCATTGCACGGTCAAGTAAGCGTATTTAGATATATAGATCATAATAAATTCAGTGTAACCTTGATCGAATATGGAGCTGTTCTAGGTTGTCGAGAGTATAGACTCTATTCTATTTTTAAACTCGTAAATTTCCCTCAAAAGCATGTTTTGCCTTGTTCATATCCACTAGTGAGTATTCTTTTGAAGCAAGCACACACTCACGCTTTGCTCTTGTTTATGCCTATGCATATATTGTATTGTAATCGGTTCTTGTCATTAGTTGTTGCATTCTTGGAGAAAATTACTAGCGAGAATATTGTCTTGCGAGGGGATCTTGCATTTCATGCATTCATGCATTTAGTAGTTAGATTATTTAGTTCATATCATTCATGCATTTTCCATGTGTTAAGTAGTTGCATTCTTTTCTTTGCTTGAGGACAAGCAATGATTCAAGTTTGGGGGTTTGTTAAGTGGATTTTATATCCACTTTTAATACTTCCAAATGACTAGAATTGTTGTATATTCTCAAGTTTTCAAGTATCGTTTGATGCGTTTCGGGTTATTTTTGTAGGTTGCATGGAATAACATAAAAGATCGAGAGTCGGGTGATTTGGTGCGAAAACTGTGGATTCTTGGTTGTTCGTGGTAATGCTTGATCATGTTGTTGGATCATCTCGAAGGAGTTGTGATGTTGTTACGACATCTTGAAGAGCTAAAGAATGTTTAGAGATCAAGGGAAAATAGTTGATGCAAAGTGCAAGAAGGTGCAAAGGAAAGAGCAAGCCAAAAACTCAGAAAATAAGCTAAGGCATAAAAATTCCAGCAGAATTTCCTTCCGGGCTGCAGCTTGGAGTCCGGGCGGCCGCCCGGAGCACAAAAATTCTGCTCAAAATGGTTTTGTTGCTGGGCCGAAATTTGGGTGTTGGGCTTCTTCTAGGGTTACATAAAAACACATTTTCTTCACTTCAAAACCTAACTAGCAGCTGGGGAACATCTTGGAAGGAGGCAAGAGGAAGAACTCATAAAATCTTAGGTGAATCCAAGGAGGAATTCACTCAAGTTCAAGCAATTTCCAGGATTTCTCTACTCCAATTTTCAGTTTTTCTCAACTCATAACTTGTTTATTAGTGATTTCTTTTCTAGTACTTTTGTCTAATTCAATTTCAATTATTAATCTTAAGTTTCATTTTGTTTAATTATGTTATCCATAGAACCCATGAAGGTGTTAAGTTTAATTATGAACTAAACACTTTCATGGGGTTCTAATGTAGTGAATTGTGGATTTTCGTGGTTGGCTTGATAGATAATGTGAGTTTGTGGTTTTCTTATAAGAATGCCTAGTGTGGTTGTGTTAATTGCATATGGATGAGTAGCTAACATCTATTTTGTCAAATCTCTAATGAATGCGAAAGTGGATTTAGAGATTAGGACTCACCATGCTAGCATAGGTTTCGTCGGCTTCTCCGCGTGTTGGAATATAGTTTCGAAAGAACGTTATTCCCCTATGTAGTTAATTGCGGAACTTGTTTATAAATTGATTATATTACCCATTCACATAGACATATAGTGTTTTGGATATAATTGATGCCCTTATAACTTCTATCTCTTTTGTGGATGTTTATTTGGATTGGTATGAGTTAATTGAAAGATGGCTCATATTAGTTAAGTGTTCCCGCTAGCTTCTTTAACAATTGCAACTTATTGAATCTTGATAGTGAACCAAGATGAAGCATTCATGAACTTAGAACCCCATGCTTTTATCATATTAATTAAAACACATTAGTTGATATTTCATTAGTTAATTGTTTAATTCAAACAAACCAACCTTTATCACTCGCAAGCTTTTATAATTAACCGAGCATTGTTGAATAGACACTTTAACTTAAATCACCGAGTCTTCGTGGGAACGATCCTTATTTCCCTTTATTGCTTTTGGACTGCGTATACTTGCGTAGTGATTTTAGCGAACATGTGCGTACATCGTGTGCGTACATTTTATCTTCGATTTTCCTTGATTTTTCTCTACTTGTTTGTTAACAATGACTACATCAAATACTCAAAACACGAATTCTGAAGAAAATGATAATGAAACACAATGAAGCCTTTCAATATGATCAAACAAACTGTACAATATTTTCAATATGAACCCATGAAAAACCTCAAGGCAGGCTGAGTTGATTTGTTTTGACTGATTTCTGATATTTTTGGCCGTTTAAGTTACTTTGTGGCTCTGCGAGGTCTTCATCAATTTTTCAGGTTTTTGGTTTTGAATTTGCCCTTTGTGGCTTTGTTGCCCCTTAGTGGGTTTATTCACCACTTTCTTGGCTGATTTGGCTTCTCCTTTGCGAGCTAACAATTTTCTATCAATATTCCTTGGTTGTTTTCTATGCCCTTGAAAAACCTTAAGGCAGGCTACAATAGCCCTTGAAAAACCTTAAGGCAGGCTGTTTGTTACATTTACATTCTGCCAATTTTGCTGGCTCCTGGTTCTACTTTACCATTTATTCTTCACAATTGAGATATATCCAGCTTGTCCTGAACTCCCTTTCCTTTTGTCTCTTGGTGATCTTTGTTGCTCTGAAAGTTGCTGTCAAGACTTGTTATCAAGAAGTTGATGTCAACAAGTTTATTGTCATTGTCCAAGTTGCAGGTTTTCGCTTCCTCTCCCACCTCCAACTTGAGGGGGGATGTTGAGATATATTGTCTAACAGTCAACTCTTGTCCAGCTCATGCACTTGCCATATCAGCACATCAATTAGTTAGCATTTGTTTATATATATAGTTCCATTCCATTGTTCTGTTAGTTAATATTCACAATGTAGTTCCAAAAACTCTCTCTCTCTCTTTCTATCATAGTGTAATCTCTGCTTTTTCATAATTCTGTAAATACAACTTTTCATCAATGGATATTACTTAGTTCTTCTTCTTCTTTCATAAAATTTACACTACAACACACCGATAGTCGAACAATCAACGTGGGTTCGAACAACTGAGTGCTGTCCATTAAAATTTTGAGCAATTGTTCTCAATGTTTTTGTAACTTAAACTTACATTGTAAAAACGAAGGCAAAGTCGGTTTCTTTACCTCCCAGTCTCCTACTCCCAGTCTTCCCACAAAGGGTTGTAACATTCTTTCTTATCTATATAAGAAAACTCGTTGTTTAAACGAAAAAATATCACTAAAAATTAAAATAAAATTGTTATCCCGTGTCTAAATTTGTTAAACAATAAAAATGAACCCATTTTATTATCACCAAATAATAATGCAATTTTTGATTTTTCTGTCTACAACACTTTATTATGTTTATATACATACAAATTTGTTTTGAGGTACTTTGCATCTGTGAACAAATCTTGGCTATATTTTGAAGTAACGGGTATAAGAGATGTTAAGATTAAGATAGAGCATCTGTGAACGAATCTTGGCTATATTTTGAAGTAACGGGTATACGAGATGTTAAAATTAAGATAGATGTGCATAGGGTTGTAAATGAATCGAACCTAGCCGAACTCTTAACTGTTCATGTATTAGTTGTTATAAATATGTCGAACTCGAGCTCGATAAAGTTCGAGCCAATATTTTTGTTTGTGTATCAACTCGTTAAAAATATTTTATTCGAACATATTCGCGAATAGTTCACGAACATATCTAACGTGTTATTATTCATGAACGCCCTAACGAACATCTCATAAATAGTGCTAATTATCTCATGTTCACGCATACCTCAATTTATTTTTCTAAAATTTTTTTAATGCATTAAAATAGAAAGAAAAATGGGGGATGAAACCTTGAAAACTCGAGAAATGCTTCAAATTTAAACTTGTAAATAAATCAAATTTGGATCAAGTTTAGTTAATGCTTAAAACCAACCAATATTATAATTTACAATGTAACATATGTTATTATTTAATTACTAATAATAAAAAAAATGCATAGATTTAACAAAAAATAATAATAAAAAGATAAAATAAACTAACATATTCCTTCGTAATATTTATTTATACAGTTATTTACTAATTATCGTGAATTCAAGAACTCCCATGAAATGTTAATGAAATATATTCACGAACATTTATATCAAGTTTTTGCACAAACTCATTCAAGAATTTTATTTATGAATATGGCTCACGAACTATATTAACGAACTAGTTCACGAACTATATAATCGAACTTTTTCGCGAACTTTCGAGTTAAAGTTTGTCGTGTTCAACGTCAGCTCATTTACGAGACGAATTTCAAAATCATGTTCATGTTCGACTCGTTTACAAATCAAACCGAACTCGAATCAAACTTTTTTTGAACCGGACGCCGAACTGTTCGTGCTCATTTAATTTACAGCGCTAGATATGCGAGTATGTTTAATTAATAAAAAAAATGAAGTAAAATTTAGTTGTGTATATTTAGCGGGATAAATTTTTTTAGTTATATACGATATAAATATCTATAAGCTTCATTAATAAGCAAAACACTCTTTTAATGATACCAATATGTGTCAAATTTGGTTCGCACTATATTTTAGTTTCACCCCTAATATCCTTTTCCCCTCCTTAGAATTCTATGTAATTTTTAAAATATAATGAAAATAGAAATCCAATTATAATTATAATTCTTTGATTTGTAGTTTTTTTAATAGAATCCTATCTCCCCTAAAATACTACGTTTCTTTAAAAATAATTAAAAATAGAATTTTTATAATAATTATAATTCTTTTGTTTATAATTTTTTACTAGAAAAATACTACGATCAAAAACCACCAAAAATAGGGTAAAATTCCAACAAATACAAAATACAATCAGGGTTACTTGATATAAATTTTTGTAAAACACCAACGAATACGTAGTCTGATCATATAGCAATTTATAAAACACTAACTAATCTATAACCTTTATTAATAAATCCCAGTTTAATGGTACTTCGGTAACAAATTTGGTTATACCCTTATTTTGGTTTCACCCTAGATTCCTACTTCACATAAAATTCATATATTTTCTAAAAAAAATTGTTTGAAATTTTGTTATAATTGTAATTCTTTTACTATAATCTTAGTGAATTATACAAATAACGTATCTATTAGAGCTATAATCATGTATGTATAAAATAAATAAAATCTTATTACAATTATAATTATTTTATTACAATTTAATCAAAAAAGACTACGAATACATATGTTGATCTCGGGTGACACGCTTATCAATAACAAACGAAATCCATTTTTAATGATACTTGGGTACCAAAATTTGGTTCCACCCTTAAGATTCCTATTTCTTTTAGGATTATATATTATTTTTTAATAAAATAATTAAATTGTTAAATACTATTATAGTTGTAATATTTTATTATAACTCTATTCAATTCATAAATAGCGTATTTATCATAATCATGTACATTTTTGCGTATATATCAGAGTCATTTAGTTTTTTTCCTCGATTTTCTTAAATAAACTTAAATAAATAATATATAAAATGAACTTTATTAATAAACAAAATCTTTGTAAATAACTTCATTTTTTTACAATAAATTAATGATTAATTTAATTAAATTTTCTCGGGATTGTGCCTTGCACGGGTTTAATATCTCATTATAAACTAATGCGTTGCATAAATAACGTAGTTTTATTTTATACTTTTATGATTTTTAAAACATTTTTGTAATAAATAAAATAATTCTTATAAAAACTTAATAAAAGAATACCTAATTTAAATAAATTATCTCGACCCGTACTAAGCACGGACGGATGCACGGACGGGTTATCATCTACTACCCTACTATACCTCAATTATATTTCAAGTGTAGAAAAACAAAAACTACATACAATAGTAATTTACTTTATTTTAAAGGGTTTAATGATCCTATAGTTAACTATAGGAGAATTTCTTATGGTTAACCACTGAAATAAAGACACATTACGTGCTTTCCTAAATAAAAAGATACATCATTAATGCCCCTGCGGGGCCCTTATAAATAAAAGGTAACAATCAAATGATTTTAATGGTTAACTTTAGCAAATTCTTCTAAAATTAATTGTAGGAACATTTTTCTCTATTTTAAAAAGGTCAATTAAATTTTGTCTTTGAAGTAGATTTACTTTTGGTCCGGATCTTTGCATAGTTAACCTTACGTCGGCTACACAATCAAACCACAACCACGTGTCATGAACTTCCCCACGTGTCGACGTGTCGAGATAACAAAAAGCCACCTTGCCTTTAAGTTGTAACTCGTGATAAAGCTTCGAAGTACTAAAGGAAAGGGTAAGATCACAGACGAAAACCCACAAACGATACATTCGAAAAAATTTCTCACACAAACAGGAGGATATCAAAATTTCCATCAAAGTTTAAATAGGAGAACAAAAAATTGCATATACAAATGGCAGGAGCGATGTCCAAAATCACCAGAAATTCTCTAGCCAACTTGTCAAAAGCTTTTTCTCAAGCCCCTTCACTGTATGCCCGTTCGAATGTATCGAAACTTGGTTTCGTTTCAGCCTCTAACTACTCGAAGCTGCAGGTATATTGTTGTAAATACAAACTAATAAAGTTTAATTACAAACGATTAAATTTTGATTTTTCTTATTAAGTTTGTTAATTCACTACTTTGGTGTTGGTTTGTAATATGTGATTATTGCTCAATTTGTGTTGTAACCTATTATCCGTGGGATTTGTAGAGTTTGTAGGCCAAAGTAGTTTATAGATGTCAAAAGAATCTAAATTTTATTGCAGGTCAAGGTATATTTGTTTCGAATTTCGTGATTGTTTTGGTGCCTTAATTAGTACGAATCTTGATGCATTATATTGACATTAGGGTGGAAGTGAATACACAATTGACGCGGATGACGAGCTTGGTGCACTTACACAAAAATCCAAAGAAAACATGGAGGATTTAATGGAGATAACAAAAGATCAAGGACATGAAATGAAGGAAAAAACAAAAGATGAAGCTCGTGACATGAAAGAGACTGCAAAGGATGCTGCAGGAAGCATGACCGACAAGGCTAAGGAGGCTGCGGGAACCGCGAAAGATAAGGCTGCGGAAACGGCTGAGGAAGCGAAGAAAAAGGCAGGGAATGGGAGTAACGGATGATGAAAAAGCTGGGGCAGACTATGGGGGAGAAGGCCAGGCAGGAAATGTGGGTGGTTGCCAAGGATACTAAAGACAAGATTAAGGAGAGTGTGGTTGGAAAGTCTAACAAGGATGACCACCGTGTTGGTGAAGATCATGTTCCTGAGAGGAAAGTGTATCAAGATGTTGATTCTGCTAGGAAAGTTGGACATATGGATCATGAGAAGCACAAGTAAATTTGTTAATTAATATGCTTTGTTGTTATGATAAGTACCCGCTGATAGCCATCAGCGGGCACCCGCTAATAGTGAAAACATTAACTCTCTAAAAACACAATTCTGGAATACTTGACAAAGTATATCTAATTTCAAAAGTATTATTCCAAATACAAAAGAATATCCACAAAAAGTATTTCAAATCATCATACTAATCCACTTGCACAAAAATATCTTGCTTTATCCACTTGCATAAAGGTACACCCACTTGCCCACTTGCATAAAGGTATCTTACTCCATAAGGCAAAGAGGCAATATAATATGCAAAGACACCCATGTGCAGAAGACAGAATCTGATCAAAGTAGTCCAAGTGGTAGAATCAAGGTATGTTTAAGGGGATATCAATCACTGTTCCAATAGTGGCTCACTGTAGTTTTAACGGCACAACTAGTGGGCAACAGTGATTGAAAAACCCAACCTATAAATACCCCCATTCTACACACACACAAAGGGATCGAAAAAATACACAAAAAAAGATGCAATCCTTTCAAACACAGAAAAAGCTATCTGCAATACTCTTTCACATACGATATATTTTCACCAGCCCGATTATTATTATTTCCGATTACTGATTCTCACGCCGGAGGTGCTTGACGGCCACCACCCCCGGGCAAGCATTGTTTTGCAGGCACCCCAAACTCAGGTGAAGTACTTCCGGTAAAGTGCCCAGAATGGTGATCGGAAGCCTCTAATCGGCCGTGGGAATTATCATTTGGCGCTAGAAGGAGGGCGTTTTATTTTCTTGAAGAAAATTCCCTCACCTGCTCTAACCAACACAACAAAAATTCCAACACAAAAACCTCGCATTCGAGAGAAACCAAACACATACACATCGCCAAAATAGCCCCAAGTACCCGATCCAAAACCATGACAGATAACCAAGAAGAGCAGCAAAGAGAACTAAACACAAACGTCCCCTCCACAAACCCGCAAAATAATCAGCTAACAAATCACCCCCCCAACAAAGATAACCAGGAACAACCGCTTAGCCTGAACCTCGCGGGATTCAACCAGCAACAAGTAGATTTAATCATGCAAATAGTTTCAGCTTTTCCGCAGCAAGGGCAACCACTAGCACAGGGCTCCCATGTCCGCTCTCACAACGACCAAGACCAAGAGGTACACAGTCAGCCTAGGAAGGCTAACTCAGCTTTCTCTCGACTAGGCTCCTCCCAGAACACAAACCACAAAAAACACGGAAAAGGTCACCACAGACCGGAGACATGGGAACAAAATAGAAAAGAAAGAGACCTGAGAAAAATCATCAACGACAAGAAGGCCGCATATGAGAAAGTGTTAGTGGAATATGATAACCAAAGGCGGGGAGAACGGTCCCCCATCCGCCCGCACGAAACAGAGGATACCCAACCATCAAATGCAGACATGATGCACACCATCATGGAGCTAAAGAGAAAAATAGAGGGCACAAGCGAACCAGAAACAAACGGGTCACCCTTTACCGCAAGATTAGAAGCGGAGCCTAGACAAAAAGACATCAAGCACCATAGCTTCAATTCCTTCGACGGGCTGGTCGACCCGGAGGAACACCTCAGCTACTTCGACCAACTGGCCCTCCATTACGAGTATAATGATCTCACAAGGTGCCGTTTCTTCGCCGCGACTCTCCGCGGTAACGCCCAGAGATGGTTCTGTCGATTGACCGCCAGATCCGTTGATACCTGGTTAGAATTCAAAAAACTTTTTCTAAACAAATTCAAAGCAAACCAGCAACACGAGGTGCATACCGTGTTTTTGGAAACAGTCGCGCAACGCAACGAAGAAACCTTGCAGAACTACATCGACCGCTTCAAAGAGGCCGTTAACAAGGTCGTTTGTGTAAATGAGACAGAAGCTTTGGTTCACCTAAGAAGAGGTCTCAACCCCTACGAATGTGAGAAGTATGTATGCAAACTCATGGAAGCTAAACCTACCACCTTGGCAAAAGCATATGACCTGGCTTCACAGGCCATCAATGAAGCCGAATCCTTGAATGTGCTTAGACAATCCAGGGCACCGCCCACTCAATCCTACTTCCAAAGAGAAAGATACACGCCCTATCAAAGGCAAACACCGGCCCAAAATCAGGTACAAACCACTCACGGGCCGCCACCTCCCGCCCAAAAGACACAGCCCGCGATCCCAGTAAGAGACCGCTTAGGGCCAACAAACCCGCCGCGGACAGATAGGCGTCCCGAGCCAAAATGGATGGACTTCACACTCCCCAGGGCGACCATTCTACGAGAAATCAGGGGAAAGCCTTTCTATCTACCACCAGCCCCAATGTACACACTACCTGAAGACAGACCAAAGGACAAGCACTGCGACTATCACGAAACACATGGCCACACTACGACTACGGAGAGCTGCTTGTCCCTCAAATATTTCCTGGAAAGGCAATTAAAAGCGGGTAACCTATCCCAATACTTGCCCAGACAAATACAAGGGGCAGCCACGTCTCAAGGGCAGGACAGAAACATCGTACATACCGTTTTCGGCGGACAATCCTCCCCGCCAAGAGAGGAGCGTGACATTTATGAGATATACGAAGGACCCCCGAATATCATTACTTTTACTGACGCGGACTATGAGGGTATTAACCCGAATCACACTGAGGCACTAGTTGTGTCGTTGGGCGTGGCCAACAACGAGGTAAAGAGGATCCTCGTGGATAATGGATCCTCAGTCGACATCTGTTTCAAACACACATGGGACAGGCTCAAGTTAAATGGCGAGAAACTCGAACCCTGTCCCGATGAAACACCACTTTACGGTTTTGGCCACAACGCTGCCCCAATTGCGGGCATTGCTAGACTACCCGTTTATTTCGGCAAATCACCCAGGCAAGTATGTCGAACGATCAAGTTGTATGTCATCAATACTGCATCTTCCTACAACATGATTCTAGGGAGGCCCACACTGAACACACTCAAAGCAGTCACCTCCACCCCGCATCTAAAGATCAAATTTCCTACTCTGAACGGGGTGGGAGAAATCAAGGGAGATTCTGAAACTTCCAAAAGATGCTACGACATAGCACTCCCTGGGTAAGACTGAACCCAGCAACCTCCGCAGAGAAAAGGCAAATAAGAGGAAAAGGGAAAAAAGACAAAGACACATTGAACATCAACAAAACAACCGCAAAAGAAAGAAAGAGGTACAGTTCATCGACGGGCCCGACCCGCAACGAATAGATGCAAATCTCTTGAAGTGTCTCAAACGGGAAGAGAAACCGCCAATAAGCCCCGCGGTGCAGACAGAAAAAATAGAAGTTGTGCCCGGAGACGCAAACAAAAGTGTGAGTGTGGGAACGGGCTTAGATTCAGTCTTTAAGGCTGGCCTCACAGACCTCCTAAGAAAATATGCCGATGTCTTTGCATGGAGCCCAAAAGACATGCCGGGTCTGGACGAGTCGGTAGCAATCCACAAACTGAATGTGGACCCGGAGAAGGCACCCAAAATACAGAAAAGAAGGAATTTTGCTCCTGAGCAACAACAGGCAATTGATATCGAAATTGATAAACTCTTAGACGCGGATTTGATTTGCGAATTCACCTACCCAAAGTGGGTCGCGAATGTAGTACTGGTAAAAAAGGCCAACGGCAAATGGAGAATGTGCGTGGATTACACTGACCTAAACAAAGCATGCCCAAAGACCCGTACCCCCTCCCTTCAATGGAATCAACTCATTGACGCAACAGCGGGCCACCAAATGCTGAGTTTCATGGACGCATACTCCGGTTACAATCAGATCAAAATGTCACCGAAAGACAGAGAGAAAACAGCTTTCATTACACACAGGGGGGTTTACTGCTACAAAGTCATGCCTTTTGGATTAATCAACGCGGGCGCCACATTCCAGAAAACAATGAACAAAATCTTCGGCAGTCAGATAGGCCGCAACATGGAGGTATATGTGGACGATCTCATAGTAAAGTCTCTCTTAACGACTTGTCATTTACAAGACTTGGAGGAATGTTTCTCAACCCTCAGAAAACACAACATGAAGCTCAACCCAGACAAATGTGCGTTCGCACTAGACGCGGGCAAATTCCTGGGATTTTTGGTATCTCACAGGGGCATTGAGGCCAATCCCGAAAAATTAAGAGCAATCATCGACATGCAACCGCCAAAGGCCTTAAAGGAGATACAAAAGTTAACAGGGAGACTAGCAGCCCTCAGGAGGTTCATAGCAAAATTGGCCGACAGATGTCTTCCGTTCTTTGATACCCTGAAGGGAGCAACAAAAACGAAGGCAATCTCCTGGACAGAGGAATGCTAGAAAGCCTTCGAGGATCTTAAAACCTATCTCTCCTCTGCTCCTCTACTAACGGTCGCGGCTCCTTCAGAACCACTATCACTATACTTATCTGCAACAGATAAGGCTGTGGGGGCCGTACTGATCAAAGAAGAAAAAGGCGAGCAAAAGCCCGTCTATTATGTTAGCCAAGTACTTAAAGACGCAGAAACTCGCTATCCTAATGTTCAAAAGTTTGCTCTGGCTCTGGTAATGGCAAGCAGAAAATTAAGACATTACTTCCAAGGCAGACAAATCCGGGTTATCACAGACCAACCGCTGAGAAAAATACTGCACAAACCGGACCTATCTGGTAGACTAATCAATTGGGCTGTAGAGCTTGGTCAATTCGATTTGAAATACAAGCCAAGAACCGCAATCAAAGCACAAGCATTGGCGGACTTTGTCACCGAATGTTCATTCACCACAAGGGAAGAAACAATACTAGCGGAGAGCGAGGTCATCACCGGTAACAATTGGCAGTTATACGTGGACGGTTCCTCCACCAACACCCGCTGTGGGGCAGGATTAATCCTTACCATCCCCAACGGCTTCCAAGTCAAACAGGCCATACAGCTAAACTTTAAAGCGACAAATAACCAGGCAGAGTATGAGGCACTCCTCGCCGGTTTAGCGTTGGCAAGAAACTTACAAGTCAAAGAAATCACCATCTACATCGACTCACAGCTCGTAGTCCGCCAGACGACGGGGGATTATTCTACCAAAGATACAAGTCTCGGCAAGTACCAGGAAATGGTACAAGCTATGCTATCCCAATTTGAGAAACATACCCTCGAACAAATAGACAGAACGGATAATACAGTGGCGGACATGTTATCCAAACTAACAAAGGGGGAGAAAACGGGTAGCGACACGGTCTATTTCGAGGAATTGCAAACTTCCAGCATTAACAGTCTGTCTGTAATGGAGATAGGCCCGTCACAAGATACTTGGATGACTCCCTATATCCGGTACTTAAAAGATGGCACCCTGCCCGATGACAACATTAAAGCTAAGGTACTCAAATCTCAAGCGTTAAAGTACTTTATGCAAGAAGACACCCTGTACAAAAGAAGCTTTGATTCTCTTATACTCAAATGTGTTGATGAAGAAGAGGCTTTATACTGCATGAGAGAAGTCCACGAAGGCATCTGTGGCGACCACATGGCTGGAAAGGCACTGGCACATAAAATACTCAGACAAGGCTATTACTGGCCCAAGATGCACAAAGAATGCAAAGCTTTCACAAAGAAGTGCCACCAATGCCAACTATTCAGCAACATGTCCCGGAAAGCGCCAGCCCTTCCAGTAGCAATCTTGTCCCCAATACCCTTTGCGGTTTGGGGCATCGACATAATGGGGCCCTTCCCTAAAGCCAAGGGTGACCTACAATACGTAATGGTCGCCATCGATTACATGACCAAGTGGGCCGAAGCAAAGGCACTCAAGAACGTCACACAGGATGATGCAATCCGTTTTGTCACAGATCAAGTCATCACGAGATTCGGGATCCCGGTGGTACTCATATCCGACAACGGGACAAAGTTTGTTGGATCAAAATTTACAAAATTCCTATCCGACCACGGGATCAAACACAAGAAAGCTTCTGTCTGCCACCCACAGAGCAACGGACAGGTTGAGGTGACTAACCGCACCATTGTTCGAGGCCTGGAAAAAAGGCTAACTACTTCCAAAAAGAAATGGCCTCATGAGTTGCCTAACGTCCTTTGGGCATACCGGACGTCAGCTAGGGCAAGCACAGGGGAAACCCCGTTCAAACTAGCTTTCGGCACGGAAGCTCTTGCTCCAATAGAGATTGGATCCCCATCCTACCGAGCTATCAACTTCGAAGAAGAACCCAATAATCAAGGACTCAAAACAAACCTAGACTTACTATATGAAGCAAGGGAAGCTGCTGTCGAAAAAATGACTGCTTACAAAGAAAAGACAAAGGAATTTTTCGGGAAAAGAGCCAGAATCAAGGCTTTTTTAGAAGGTGATCTAGTCAACAGGGCAACTGAGGCATCCGACCCTAGACACACCGGAAAGCTTATGCCAAAGTGGGAAGGCCCATACAAAATCATTCAGGTCTTAAGGCCGGGCTCTTACAAACTAGCACGCCTGGATGGCACCGAAGTCAACAACACTTGGCACGGGGATAAATTGAGGAAGTATTACCAATAGACAGTCAATCAATCTGTACTTTCTCTTTCTTGTACGCAACAGTCATGAATGGAATACTTTTTTACCAACAAATTGTCTACAATAGCATTCTATTACAGAGTCCTCTACGCGGACAAGCATCCTATTATTATCAAGTCCTCTAAACGGGCAAGCATTCTATTACAGAGTCCTCTACGCGGACATGCATCCTATTATTATCAAGTCCCCTAAACGGGCAAGCAATCTATTACACAGTCCTCTACGCGGACAAGCATCCTATTATTATCAAGTCCTCTACGCGGACAAGCATCCTATTATTATCAAGTCCTCTACACGGACAAGCATTCTATTACACAGTCCTCTACGCGGACAAGCATCCTATTATTATCAAGTCCTCTACGCGGACAAGCATCCTATTATTATCAAGTCCTCTAAACGGGCAAGCATTCTATCTCAAGGTCATTTACGCGGACAACCATCCTATTACTCAAAACAATCTATGCGGGCAATCAACCTATGGAATTCCATCAACAAAAACAAATAGTACGTCCCTAAACGGGCAAAGACAGGAGACAACAGTTATCAAGCGTTCAAGCGTGACGCTACATCAAAGATATACAAAAAACATGCAAAGAAGGAAAGATTGCAAACAAGTTCAAACGACAAAAGAAAAAGGGCAACTTTATTCATTTTCATTTAATTATTACAAGGCTAGACGGTATACAAGATTTGAATCCCTAGTCTAGGCCTTGCAGCTTCCACCTTCTCCGCCACCGTCGTCTTTCTTTGGTGGGGGTTGGTTCTTGGCAGCTTCCCTCTTTTCCCGGCGCTTCGCCAGAGCTTCCTCGATCTTCCTGAACACTTCAGGAAAATCGGCCTCGGACTCCGGCCCATCGAAAACCATGCCATCGATTATGACCTTGTTGTTGTCATAGTCGTACATCATCACGCGAGGATCCATGACCAGATATCAGTAACAAGAAGGAAGCAAGCTAGGAAATGAGAAAGATGCTCAGAATTGAGCACGCTAACCCCCTTTTATAGGGGGTAAAAGCAAGTTAAAAGGTGCGCAGTTAATACTGCCATTTCCAAGCCACGGAATACTACGCGCACAGTCAAAAATATCCATCCCCATGCAGACTGCAGTAAAAGCACGGTCAAAAGAACGTGATTTCCATGCATCATTTAATGCTCGTGCCAAATCCCCACAGTCAAAACGCGCGATTTCTAGGTAACATTTCCCAAACGCCTATTTATTTTCCCCTTTCACAAACAAACACAATACACACAAACAAACACAATACACACAATACAAATATATTTCGCCAACAGAAATTCAAAAATAAATATCCACCAAACACAAAGTATTCCAGACTTTAAAGAAACAATTTACAAGTACGAGAAATAGAAGTCTTTTTCCAAGTCACAGAGCGGACAGACCCGCAGAGCAACTTCAAAAACACATTAACAACGGGCGGCCAGAGTAAGGCTTCATCCCCAGCGGGAAGCTCTCAGCGGGCTCGACATGCCTATTAAAGTTTCCTCTTCACCCGGATCCTCGCCATACACGGCCGCTATGGCAGACAACGGCGCTACGGCGTCCAACTCTTCCAACCCGGACACGCCTATCAACGGCTCCTTTTCATCCGGTTCCTCGCCATAAACGGCTGCTATGGCCGACAACGGAGTGGCAACATCAACCTCATCTCCACCCGCTCCACGCTCAGAAATTGGCACATCAACTTCACCTGCCACAACCTCTGTTTGACAGCCAACACTAACTCTGACCGTCTCTCCTAGACGGGCTTTCAATGCTTTCACCTTACGCTTAGCTTTCTTGGCCTTAGACTTCAATTTAGCCATTTCGATTCTCAAACGGTCAATCTCTGCACTGCCTTGCGATACCGTTACATGCATCTTCGCGGCTTCCTCTTTCACAATTCCGGCAAACTCGGCACTGTTTTTAAATTTCCTAACCGCGGCCTCTTCCGTCGGACGGGAGTCAAGGTGGCTTTCAGCATCATTTGCACGGTCCCTCTCATACTTCAGTGAGGTACTTAAGTTCTTTATCTGCTCCGTCAAAGCAGCCTTCTCGGCCTCAAGCTCAATTTTATCCTCCGCCAAAAACCTTCGAAGCTCAGAACTGTAAGCATAGCTTGCCTTAATGTCAGTTTTCTCTGTCTCAATCTCAAACAAAGCCTTGGCAGCATTATCCTTCATTGTCCTCTCGGCGGCCAGTTCCCGCTCAAGCACCTTCACTCTCTCCTTTAAAGCTATATTGCTGCTGCGGTACATATTACCCCGGGCCATCAAACCCGTATACATGCACTGATTCTACAAAAAACAAATGCACAAAAAGTTAACAAGTCACCAACAAGCAAAAGTAAGAGAAAACACCAAACTACTGGACAAATGCATACCCGAGCAGCGTACTTCTGCGAAAGGCGACACATCCGCCCCCAACTCAGCTCATTCATCCTCAGCAGATCATCATCAGTCATAGATTCCGCTGTAAAAGTATTAGGCCCTGACTTGAAGAGAAAACCATATCCGGGCCTACTGCCAAACTCAGCATCATTCACTTCATCATCACTACTTGTATAATGAACAATCTCTTCCGACGACTCTCCACTATCTCCACCATCTTCTTCCCCAGTACCATCAGATGCGGTGCCTGCGCTTTCATCAACAACCACGTTGGGAGGAACGTAATCACTTACCCTGAAAGGCTCAACCCGTCTACGCTTAGACGAACCAACATCATCAATAGTTTTCCGTTTCAGACTTGGAGGCGGAACATCACCCGCCACATCAACATGTTCTTCCGCCCCAACATCGGCCTCCTTTGCGGCCCCCAAAGTCTCTTCAGAATCTAAATCAACGACTTCCTTGCTCCCAGGGGCGCCAACCGCTTCAGGAATGTTAGACACACCCCGCTCAACTCCTCAAATGGACGCTCTATACTCCTTTGAAAGAATATCCGGTTCATGCTCACCAACTCCTAGGCTGGCAGCATATAACCTTGCCACAGTACCGGGACTATTGCCTCCACTTTCAGTAGCCATCTCCTCAGCATTAGCGGGCTCTTCAACCCCATCTTCAACATCTCCCACACCGGCCCTGCCAACTTCCACTTCAACCTCATCCCTCTCACTCTCCCCTTGTGCAGGTTCTTCTCCCTCTAACTCCAACTCAATGTTCTCTTCAAATGCCTGACCTTCCCCACCCAAAAACTGCTCAGACTCACCTAGCAACTCCTCAGATAGCGACTCGGCTTTCGAATCAATGTCATCTTCATCCTCCTCCTCCTCCGCATCTTCCTCCACAACGATTTCTGGATCTTCAAAAGGAACAGAAGGCCCAGCCCCTCTGCCTTCACCTGACAAATCAAAGGCATCCAATATATTTGCAGCGGTAAAATGCCCGCCACGAAGACGGTTGGGTCTGGGGGGCACTGATGTGGCAAAAATGTGTACAATTAAAATCGCAAGCGCACGATCATCGTTTTAATATTTAAGATTCGGTCCACAGGGAATAATTTTATTCGCGATCCTTAATTTCTAATTTATGCGAATTAGAACAAGTGATTTTTGAAAATTTGGATTTTACAAATTAATTATTAAAATGAAAATCTATTTAAACAAATTTATACTAAATTATTCTAGAACTTAATTATTCTCAAGACTCTAAAATTGGAATTAAATCTAAATTATAAAATTAAAAATTACATTTTATTCTAAAACAATTTTTTTTTTTAATTTAAAATTTATTTACAGAAAATTTTGAAAAACAAATCAACAATTCAACGAAAACTCTAACATTTACAATTACAAGAACTCGAACTTAACTCAGCAACCCAGTAAACGATTCACATGAAACCGAAATTGTGACCAAAAACCAACAACTCAGAAACGCAGACATGGAAACACACTCAACGAAAACTCGATACCAACTCAGTATTGGACTCGGTAAAAACTCGGTAGACTCAGCTATTTACTAACATTAACTCGAACATCGACAAATACAGGCTCGAACATGATGGACTCAATGAACTCAACAAAAATCCACAACTCGGAAAAAGGATTCTGCACAGCAACTGAGCTACAACCCAACACGGCAACAAAATCGACTTGCTCAAAGAAATACAAACTGAACAACAAAACTTAAAAGCGACTAGACAGAACTCGAACAATGTTCAAACAAAAACTGACTCGACAAAAACAACTAACGCAGCAAACATCTTGGAGTTTAATATCTTAGATTTGAATACACCAGAAGTGACCAATTAACAAGTTTTAAAAACACCAGAATCAAGACAGACCCAGATTCACGAACTCATCTCAGCAAATTAAAAACAAAACACAACTCGGAATAAAACCAATCGGACTTCCTAGCTAATCAAGCAACCATCAATTCAACATTCTGCAGAAAACCACAAACAACTTCCGTTTCAGAAACCACCAACGACATAAATCAAACCACAAAAAAAACAATTACGTATCACTCGACTCCAAATAAACTTAAACTGATTCTCAGACTCACACCCATCGAAACCAGGAAACACAGGAAACTGCAACTCAACCGATTCTAGACCAACTTAATAAACACGTGAACTCAGAACTGGCAATAAAGACAATAAACAACACAAATTCGATTTACTAAGGTGACTAAAATTCGAACCAATAACAAGCTTGACCAGAAATTTAATTTATAAACCGAAGTGAACTAAGAAAAAGGGAAAGGGGCTGGAATATGTGTTTGTGTTTGGGTTCGTGCGAAGAGAAAGACACAGAGGGAGGCTGGGTTCGTGTTTATACGGAAAGAAACAAGAAAATGAGGAGTTGGAAGAGATTTGGGTTTGCAGAGAAAATAGTGTAGAGAGGGGTGGGTTTCGAAAGGAATTGAAGAAGGGAAATGGTAAGAAGGCTTCTGCTGGGTTTAAAACAAAATAAAAACAAGGGAGATTACTTTTTATTTCTGGAATGAAATTGAAATCAGAATAACTTCAAATTAACGAATAAACGCAGGAGAAATACGTAACAAAAAAAATTAACAATCTGTTTACAAGAGCCAGAAAAATTACAACTAAAATTTAGGAATTGAACTAAAAACTAATCCTAATTCTAATCTACTCCTAATTCTCCGTGTTTTTTACAAATGAAGGAGGAGGCTATTTATAGAAAATAATTAGGGTTTTTGGTAGGTAAGGACTAATCTTAGCCATTGATTAAATTTTGGTTGGCTAAATCTTGACCATTCATTTTGGTGGGCTACAAAGATGCACCACCCTCCCTAGCTTTTCATTTTTCTTCCATTTTGGTCCTTCTTTTCCTTCTTTTGTCATTTATTTTTTTATTTTGTCATTTCTTCATTTTTCTCGAATTTTCCTGAAATGCAACAAAATAATTTATTAAAATACGAATTCAAACAATAAATAGGCAATAAAAATATGCAAAATTATGCACTAATCAAATGCCCCCATACCTATCTTTTGCTCGTCCTCGAGTAAAACAAAAAGAAAAATGCAGAATTAAAAACCTATACTCACTGTCGTAGGAATCACGGGTAATTTTAGGTTTACCAACCCGTTAAACCTATAGACGATCTCCACAGGAGGAGTGTTGTCTCCTAAGGGTTTACAGAAGATATACCCATAAAATCTTTGAGATAAGTCAGCCAGTATCCAACTTTCCTCTTTTACTCTAGCTTTCATTGGTGTCAACAAAACAATTTTGTAGGAAAATACATGCCTTAAAGATTATTCTAATAATAGCCAAGTTATAGGTTCCCACAATCCACTTGATTAGACTAAAAATTTACAAAAAATCCCAAGGTGTGTAGTGAATTTAAGGCCTTTGATGGATTAACTGCATACGAACATTTTCTCTTTTTCAACCAATATTGAACTGACCCAATCTCTATTAAAACAAGGTTCTAGACAAACTTCACGTTCTTAGTAGTTAGACCGACTGTGCAATGGTTGAGGTCCCAAAAGACTTTTGCATCAATACCCATTTAGCGAGTTTTAGGTCAACAATCCCAGATCACAAAGGACCTTAGGTTGCTAGGCACAAAGTCCCCTCAGACTTACTTACTCGGGTTATCAATGAGCCCAACCTAACCGATTTCCCTACTAAGAATTTATTATCACAGAATTACATTAGCACTCAACAATTACAAACATTTATTGACTCTTTTTTTTTTCTTTTTTTTTTTATATATATGACACTATACGAACCAAATTTCGCAAAGGTTTGATTCGACATTGTTCTAACATGTGGGTTCTCTCTCAGGTATCGAATAACATCCCTATACAATTCTTCCATCAAAAGTCTTGTGCAAATGTGTCGTCTTGGACTTTTAAGCAAAAATTTGTTCGACACAAGTTTCATGAGGAAAACCTTACTTGACTACGTTCAAATCATCTAAAGGCATTATACATATAATTTTCGGAAAAAATAGTCAACACCAACTAGTTCTAGAATTTAAAGAGTGGGAAGGAAAACTATGCTAAAATATCTCTATTTTTGGATTTTTAAAATTTTTCAATTTTTTTGGATTTTTCAATTTTATGTATTTACACTAAAACCCTCCCCCATACCTAAATCATGCATTGTCCTCAATGTATGCAAAATGAACGAGAATAAAAGAGAGAGGAGGAAATACCTGATAAGGGATGACGGAGAATGACAAACTACTGAAAACTACGAAAGAAAACAACTCACACACGCACAAAATGTAACTCCCCCATACCTACATTCTACTATGGGAGGTACAAAACAAATATTTACTAACCAATACCTGCTCTCGGAAAAACTATTTTCGTTACACAACCAACATATTTCAGAAACTTACCCACAAAAATAGCATAGACCACTCGAACGATCCGATTAGGCGCAAGAATAAAACTCATATTCCTAACTTCATCCATAGACCACGAAGGTGCTTCTTTTTGTTGTTTAAGCAAATTAATTACGATAAGATGTTGGTCATGAATATCATGAGTTTCGATGAAAGATGAAGCACGAGTGGAAAATGAGGAAATAGAAACGGGTGGGGGTGGCTCTTCGAAAAATGTTTTACCAACAGAATTAGGATCACAAGAACTATCCTTATGTTGGGTTTCCCATTTGGAACAAATATTCATCATCTCTCCAAACATCTCTTCCGAGGTCAAATCCTTAAAAGATTCGTGAAGCTCTCGATTGGTCTCGTAATGCAATTGAAAATCTTGTTTAAGAAGAGACTCAATCTCATGATCGTCCAAATTTGACCTTGAAACAACCTCCTTAACTAGATCAGTTCCTATTGGTTGAGTATGAAGTTCTTTGGGTTTTTCGGGAAGAGGTTTGGAAGATGAAAGGAAAAGTTCACTAGAAGAAGATGATGGTTGTCTAGGTGAAGCCACAAACTCAGAATCATCGGGATTCTTCGTTCGACCTAGAGAAAAAATGATGTCAGCATCAGAATCTTCTTCGTGTGATTCACCACCGAAAGGAGTGTCAACTTGAACAATAGACCTAGGAGAAATGATATCATCGAAAGTATCGATAGGTCCTTGAGTGATAAGAAATTCAGGGTTGACCTCGGGTGGTTTCGGGGTGGTTATCGTCTCACACTCACACATGGTGGCTAATTGATTCATTTGAAATTCTAACTTAGATAAGGTTTGAGCATTAGAGTTCAAAATTTGCCTATCAGAAGTTCTGGTTTGCATGAAGTTTGCTTGAGAAATCAATAAAGCCTCGATACTCTTTTCTAAGGTGTCAAGTTTCCCACTCGAATCATGAAATCCGGGTGGGTGGGCGGTTGTTTGATTTGAACTTGAATAAGGAACTTGACTCGGAATTGGATAAGAGTTCGGTTCTTGAAAATGTGGAGGCGGAGTTTGATAGTTATGACCTTGGTTCCATGAGAGATCGGGATAATCTCTCCAACCGGAATTAGAAAACGATGTAAAATGGTCATTTCGAGAGGTTGGTTGAAACATGGCGTTGACATGTTGAAAATTGAGACTCGGAGAGTTGACATTTGGGTGCCAAGACGTGTGTGAAGGGCCACTAAGGGTTTCTAAGGCTTCGAGTCGTCTAGTAAGAGCATCTAATTCAGAGTCGATTGCAATATCGTTTTCACTATAATACAAATCACTAAAAGTACTATACGACTCGTTATATACACTAGGTTCCCTAGTTGACTCACACCACATCGTATTATCTGCTAACTCCTCGTCAAAATCCCAACCTTGGTAATAACGATCCCTAAATGCTACGTACATGGTAAAGATTGATCAATGATAAAACCACGTAGCAAGTAAGTGCGAAAATGCAACACACAAAATAAATGGTGAAAAAAAACAAAAGAAAAAAATCTAACCTAGGTTCCCTAAATAAAATAACTAGACATTGCTCACATAACGTTAAGACCCACTAAAAATAATCCGTAAATTAAGAATTATTCAGACCGTTTCGGCCAGATTAGAGCAGGCATTGCCAAGAGGCCAAACTCGTCACTTAGACACCAAATCTTAACAGCCAGGCGAACCTTAGACACTGAAGGTCGTGAATAAGTCTTAATTACGTTGAGATATATACAAAAAACGATAAACAATTATGGATGCTTACACTACGTGTCCTAAAAAAAAAATTTAACGTACCTTCGGGTCCTCCGGCGATCACCACAATTATAAGATACGAAAAATTAAAAACAAGAAAATAAAAATCTAAATGATGTGCCCTAAGTGATTAAATGCATGATGCAACAAGTATGTATTTACAAATAATTTTTTTGATTTTTCAATTTTCAATTTTTTTGTGATTTTTGATTTTTTTTTGATTTTTTTTTTGTGATTTTCTAAAAATAAAAAGGCGAAAAGAGTGAGATACGGGTTACCGAAGCATGCTTCCAAGAATTCCAATTCGTTCCGAGCTCCGTGAGAAGATTCCCGACATTCCAAACTTTCCTAAAAAAATGAAATAAAAATAAGGCAAACGAAAGAAAACTAATCCGAAAAATTAAAAATTAAGGTGCGAAAAATAATTAGTTCCCCGACAGCGGCGCCAAAAACTTGATGTGGCAAAAATGTGTACAATTAAAATCGCAAGCGCACGATCATCGTTTTAATATTTAAGATTCGGTCCACAGGGAATAATTTTATTCGCGATCCTTAATTTCTAATTTATGCGAATTAGAACAAGTGATTTTTGAAAATTTGGATTTTACAAATTAATTATTAAAATGAAAATCTATTTAAACAAATTTATACTAAATTATTCTAGAACTTAATTATTCTCAAGACTCTAAAATTGGAATTAAATCTAAATTATAAAATTAAAAATTACATTTTATTCTAAAACAAATTTTTTTTTTTAAATTTAAAATTTATTTACAGAAAATTTTGAAAAACAAATCAACAATTCAACGAAAACTCTAACATTTACAAGAACTCGAACTTAACTCAGCAACCCAGTAAACGATTCACATGAAACCGAAATTGTGACCAAAAACCAACAACTCAGAAACGCAGACATGGAAACACACTTTTCATGAAACACCAGAAGTGACCAATTAACAATTTTTAAAAACACCAGAATCAAGACAGACCCAGATTCACGAACTCATCTCAGCAAATTAAAAACAAAACACAACTCGGAATAAAACCAATCGGACTTCCTAGCTAATCAAGCAACCATCAATTCAACATTCTGCAGAAAACCACAAACAACTTCCGTTTCAGAAACCACCAACGACATAAATCAAACCACAAAAAAAAACAATTACGTATCACTCGACTCCAAATAAACTTAAACTGATTCTCAGACTCACACCCATCGAAACCAGGAAACACAGGAAACTGCAACTCAACCGATTCTAGACCAACTTAATAAACACGTGAACTCAGAACTGGCAATAAAGACAATAAACAACACAAATTCGATTTACTAAGGTGACTAAAATTCGAACCAATAACAAGCTTGACCAGAAATTTAATTTATAAACCGAAGTGAACTAAGAAAAAGGGAAAGGGGCTGGAATATGTGTTTGTGTTTGGGTTCGTGCGAAGAGAAAGACAGAGAGGGAGGCTGGGTTCGTGTTTATACGGAAAGAAACAAGAAAATGAGGAGTTGGAAGAGATTTGGGTTTGCAGAGAAAATAGTGTAGAGAGGGGTGGGTTTCGAAAGGAATTGAAGAAGGGAAATGGTAAGAAGGCTTCTGCTGTGTTTAAAACAAAATAAAAACAAGGGAGATTGCTTTTTATTTCTGGAATGAAATTGAAATCAGAATAACTTCAAATTAACGAATAAACGCAGGAGAAATACGTAACAAAAAAAAAAATTAACAATCTGTTTACAAGAGCCAGAAAAATTACAACTAAAATTTAGGAATTGAACTAAAAACTAATCCTAATTCTAATCTACTCCTAATTCTCCATTTTTTTTACAAATGAAGGAGGAGGCTATTTATAGAAAATAATTAGGGTTTTTGGTAGGTAAGGACTAATCTTAGCCATTGATTAAATTTTGGTTGGCTAAATCTTGACCATTCATTTTGGTGGGCTACAAAGATGCACCACCCTCCCTAGCTTTTCATTTTTCTTCCATTTTGGTCCTTCTTTTCCTTCTTTTGTCATTTATTTCTTTATTTTGTCATTTCTTCATTTTTCTCGAATTTTCCTGAAATGCAACAAAATAATTTATTAAAATACGAATTCAAACAATAAATAGGCAATAAAAATATGCAAAATTATGCACTAATCAGGCACTGTCAATATAAACTTCGCATACAACCTCGCTTCATTCAAACCCAAGGTCGGGTGCACATCAAGCTCCGGTTTACGAGGGTCCAACACTACACAAAACAAACAATATGGTTAATAGCAGATACAACGAAAACAACAGACTACATAAAACAAAGACTTACAGCAATGTCTTCCTAGATCGGCCGGATCGACAAAATTGGATTTTGTCCACACTTCCCCTAATGCCTTCACAAGCCTCACCAAGATATCAATCTCAGCAAGGCTCAATCGATTGCGGTTCACCTTATAAGAACACTCAACTTTCTTCGTAAAATTCTTCTGCCAAGCAAACTCACCGCCACCGATAACCAAAAACTCCTCAGCCCAACCCGCCATACCCTTGGGAAATAACCACGGGCGAAATCCATCCAAGGCCTTCCCAATCACGCTATTTGGTTTCACAAATTGCAGCTCATAGAAAGGCTTTGAACGACTCGCTTTTACATCAAACAGACAGAAAAACGCCCTGAAAGTCGGCTGTTTGCCCATTGCTTCACTGTTGGCTATAAACCAATTAATAGCCCTTATGGAGTTGGGACCAAACTGAGCTAACGGGCACTGAAAGTACACCCGGAATAAATCCATGATAAATTTATGCGGGGGAACCCGGAAACCAGCCTTACTGGGAGGCACACAGAACCGTCATCAAAACGGTGATACAGCCTCTCACCCGGCTCCGCCCGCCTCCAGAAATAGCCATCTTCTATCCGGAACATCCTACTAACATACGCTGACCATTCCTCACTAAGAAACGTACTGTCGTGTTGAAGGTGAGGAAATCTAGAAAAGACGGCATCCATCTGCACCTTCGAATACGCTGTCGGGGCCACATTGGTCGCCCGGAACAAACTCTCACTACTCTCAAAGTACCTGTACCGATTTCTCCGAAGAACCGCTGGATAAGTCAGTTGCCCAATGTCCGCCCACCGCCCGTACCCATTTATCAGCGGCGGCTTCTCTCCGGTCCCAGGATCTGTAAATTCGTCACCCATCTACACAAATTCAAAAGTAAAATTCCTGTACCGCCGACACAAAAACCGCTTACAACTATCAAGGTACACGTGGATTTTCACAGCAATTTCCTTTTTTCTAAAATATAAGAAAAACGATTCATATTCCATTTCCCTCCACAAACATCGAAGACACACCATCACAAAACCAATTTACACAACATTTACCACATATACATACATATATATACACCATTACTGGCCTAAACATCCAAAGATTACATTATTCAAACTCAGAAACTAGGAACAACAAACAATACACCACCGAAAATCTTGACCAAAAACCTATCGAACACATAGATCGAACTCTTTTGCATAAAAGAGGAAATCGACAACAAATATCCACTTACAACCGAAACAAAAAACAAACACAAAACCACGATCAAAACCATCTACCTAAACAGACATCACCAAATTAGAAATACATACATGGCACGGTTATCTATGAAACAGATATCACAAAAGAAAAATGCAAGGAAAGAACAACAAATCTTACCGCAAAGCAGGAGATACGAACGGCTTTATAAACCTCGCCGATCACCGGAATAGTACAACCACCACAAAAAACAACCGAGTAAGCACTCAATGGCAAGAGATATGAAGGCAGTAAAAAGATGAGAGAAGTAACTGACCAAACCTCCCTTTTTATTACGTGAGGCGCGTGAAAAGGGGGAACCACTATCACACGCAACGTGGCAGATTCTGACTGGTCCACGCCAAAAGCACAATAGCAACCACCTCGGTACAAAACACCAACTACTCACTTGGTAATAACTCCCCACTTCTCCTTACATATTATTTCAAAGGTACACTCTCTCTCCACCCAAAGGTCACTTCACTCATTAATACGCACTGCCACTTATCATTTCTCTTATTATTGGCATTTAATATTATTCTTGCATTAATTGGCAATAATAAGCATTTATTCGCATAACAGTTACGCATATCAAACAAAGAACTTTTCAACTCCACATACGTCAAGCACCGCAAACCGCCTAAGTGTTGTCCGCCAACACTTGGGGGGCACATTTTCACAAAAAAGTCTAACTCCTAAGTGTTGTCCGCCAACACTTGGGGGGCACATTTTCACAAAAAAGTCTAACTCCTAAGTGTTGTCCGCCAACACCTGGGGGGCACATTTTCACAAAAAAGTCTAACTCCTAAGTGTTGTCCGCCAACACTTGGGGGGCACATTTTCACAAAACTTTCTAACCACCTAAGTGTTGCCCGCCAACACTTGGGGGGCACAGACATTCCGTGAATTTGCATTTTTTCCGCTTACCGTTTCCTTTTCCTCCCCCTACCCGCAAACGCGCCTAGAGGGAGTGGGGGGCAATGATAAGTACCCGCTGATAGCCATCAGTGGGCACCCGCTAATAGTGAAAACATTAACTCTCTAAAAACACAATTCTGGAATACTTGACAAAGTATATCTAATTTCAAAAGTATTATTCCAAATACAAAAGAATATCCGCAAAAAGTATTTCAAATCATCATACTAATCCACTTGCACAAAAATATCTTGCTTTATCCACTTGCATAAAGGTACACCCACTTGCCCACTTGCATAAAGGTATCTTACTCCATAAGGCAAAGAGACAATATAATATTCAAAGACACCCATGTGCAGAAGACAGAATCTGATCAAAGTAGTCCAAGTGGCAGAATCAAGGTATGTTTAAGGGGACATCAATCACTGTTCCAATAGTGGCTCACTGTAGCTTTAACGGCACAACTAGTGGGCAACAGTGATTGAAAAACCCAACCTATAAATACCCCCATTCTACAAACACACAAAGGGATCGAAAAAATACACAAAAAAAGATACAATCCTTTCAAACACAGAAAAAGCTCTCTGCAATACTCTTTCACATACGATATATTTTCACCAGCCCGATTATTATTATTTCCGATTACTGATTCTCACGCCGGAGGTGCTTGACGGCCACCACCCCCGGGCAAGCATTGTTTTGCAGGAACCCCAAACTCAGGTGAAGTACTTCCGGTAAAGTGCCTAGAATGGTGATCGGAAGCCTCTAATCGGCCGTGGGAATTATCATGTTACTTTTAAAGTTGGCTGTTTGTGTTGTTTAGTTGTGATAATGTGGTTTTCGAATAAGGAAGCATCCTTTAAACTTCATTTGTAATCAAAATTGCGATTAGTAATAGATATTCCATTTTGTAAGGGACGTGTTATATCCATTTGGGACTATTACATAACCTACTTCGGTCCCAATCATAATTTAGGGCTCAGCCCTCCGCAATTTCCATCAGGCCTGATCCATATATTGATAGTCCAGCGAAGTTCAGTCATCCAAATTGAGGTCAGACAACTTTGGATAGAATTCGAGTGTGGCCCAGTATTACTACTTTTTTTAGAGAAAATGATTAGAAAATGTATTACTACTTTTTTTATTCTTTACATTTCAAAACTTACTTAAAATAGTAAATTCACTTAGGGCTGTAAACGAACCGAACTCGGACGAACAGTTATCGAACACGGACAAAAAGTTAACGAACCGGACATTGTTCATTAAGGAAATCGAACACAATTTGTTGTCCGAACTCGAGTTCGAACATTCTCGAACCAAACACGAGTTTGTTCGCGAACAAAACGAACGAACCGAACTCGAACTCGGTCGAACAGTTCGTTCGAAAAATTAAATCACGTATCAATATTATCAAATATCAATAGTTGGGCTTTTGTTCTTTTGTTTAGTAAGTCCATTTCCATAAACCTAAACTAATTGGTGGAGCTGGCCCAAGTCCCAACTAAATTATAACCTAAATAATTACGAATAATCGAGACTTCAGACTTGAGAGTTGAGAGAGAGGAATATCGATTGAGAAGTGAGTGAGGATCAGAGATTCAGAGGAATATCGACTCAACTTGAGAGAGAGGAACTGAGAGAGACAGTGACAGAGAGACAAGTTGAAGATACAAATATACAATCAAGCCATCAAGGTGTCAAGCACTCAAGCTCAAGCCCCTTCTTCAATTACATACGTGATACGACAATCTTAATTAGGTACGAAAATCTTAATATCATCAATTTAGGGTTTTTAAAATCTGAATTTCATATTCTCTTTATGATTGTTTGAATTATACGCGTTTGTGTTTCAGTTTGAATTTAGGGTTTATTATAAGATTTAAATTGAATTTAGTTTTAGGGTTTATGTTTGAATTACTAAATTGAATATAATATATACGTGTCTGTTGCCTTCTCTTATATAATAACAAAAGAACCTGGTGCTCATAATTTGTTGAATGTTCGATGATGTTTTAATTTATATGATGTGAAACAGTCACCTGTCCCTTGAGGTTATAATGATATAGTAACTTGTTATATGTCTAACTGGATCTGTTATTGTACGGCTAACATGCCTGTAACTAGGCCTGTGATCTCTCATTTGTGTTTGCAGTAACCTGTACTGTCTCATTCCTTTCCTTTAGAATTTTTCCTCTAATACATTGGTGAATCTAAGTTAGTTGGATGAGTTTTAAAGTTGTTTTTTCGAGTTAATTCTTGTGCTAGTATGTTTTCTTTAATGTTTTGCTAAGTCATGAATTGAAATGGGAAGAACTGTCTCCAATGGTTTTTTCCTGTGTTCTCGTGTCTTATTGTCATGATAGTAAGAGGTCTTCATTTTTATTCTATGCAAAAATTGTCTTCTCTGAATTAGGAGGCTAGATATTTTTATTCTTGTTAATAGGTCACAATTTCTGATCAATTTGCTACAAACTTACTAGTTACTATGTAAACCATTATTGATTGAGTAATCAACTAAACTTTCTGCTGTCTAAACAACAATTGCTATATGATCTCAATATCACCCGTTTGAGTTTAATCAAGTCTGTGCTTTCTATTAATTGAGATCTCATACCGCCTTTCTACTGGCATAACGTTTGTCATGTTAATTCATGTCTGAATGAATAATTGAATATTGGTCGAACATGCCTTCTTTGTACATCATACTGATCTGTAATTCTGTGTTTTAAAAAGATTGCCACTTAGGGAAATTTATTAAAAAAAAATTCCCGTGGTGTTTTTTATTGCAATTTCAGTTATGGAGTCCTTTCTTTATAAAGCTGAGCAGAGGTTTAGTGTTAATTTTGTTATTTTGTTTGTAGTGCAGTGGACAGTGGTGCAGTGGTGCTTCAAAATGTCGTCTGGTCCAGTTCGGAAAAAGGGAAAGAAAATGAGTCGCGTAGAAATAATTCCAGAAAATGCTGAATATGAGGAGGAGTTACGAAGTCTTGGAGATGAAACTCCTTCGGATGACACTGGTGAACAAGAAGAGATATCCGTTCGGAAAAGAAAAACCCCAATTCCAGATGCATCGTCTAAGGAGAAGTCTGAGCAAACTGAAGCTACTGTCAATCCATATGCAAAAAAACAGAGAAAGAAGAAATCTGCATCCTGGCAGTACTTGGATGAGTTTGAAGTGAACGGTGTAAAATGGGCAAGGTGTAAACTTTGTCGATCAGAAATCAAGAGAGACGCGACTTCATCAACTACACAACTGTTTAGACATGTGAACAAGTGCAAGCTGGCCCATGGACTTACAAAACAACCTCAACTTCAGTTTCAAACGAGCGGGAATACATCCGAGGTAACACTTGAAACTTTCCAATACGACCATGCTGAAATGAGAAAGACAGTAGCTCATTACATAATGATAAATGAACTACCTTTTATGCACGTAGAGAGTTTTATGTTTAATGAGGTTACGAGGAAAGCTACTCCTTTATGGCATAAAATAAGTAGGGCAACCGTTAAAGCTGATTGTGTGGCTACCTATGAAATTGAGAAGAAAAAATTGAAAGAGATTTTCAAATCTGTTAAAAAAATTAATATAACAACAGATATGTGGACCTCCTCCAATCAGAAAATAGGTTATATGGTTGTCACATCACATTGGATTGATTCGGAGTGGAAATTAAATATGAGGGTTCTTAATTTTTGTAATGTCCCACCTCCTCATTCTGGTTATATAATTGCTAAAGCTTTAAGTAGGTGTTTTAGTGAGTGGGGGATCGATGATAAAATTGGAACAATTGTTGTTGATAATGCCAAAGCTAATGATGTTGCTTTACGGAATTTGAAAGATAATTTTAGTATTAGAAACCCATTGCCTGTTGAGGGAAAACTGTTTCATGCACGATGTTGTGCACATGTTTTAAATTTATGCGTACAAGATGGATTAAGACCAATTGAGCCAATTGTTGATAGAATTCGAGATGGGGTAAAGTACGTGGCTGCTTCAGAAGGTCGTAGAAATAAATTTGCTGAAATTTCTACACAATTGCAATTGAAATGTAAAAAATTAATATTAGATGTTTCAACTCGTTGGAATTCTACATATAATATGTTACAATGTGCCGTTGAGTTTAAGAAGGTCTTTCCTCGTTATGGTGAATCTGATTCGGGTTTCTTAAGTTATGTTCTGGAAGAAGAGGATTGGGAAAAAGTTGAGTGGGTTTGTTCTATTTTGGGGGCATTTAATGAGGTTACTAAAATTGTTTCTGGGACACAATATCCAACTTCAAATCTGTTCTTGTCAGAACTGAAAATGGTTAAGCATATCTTAGATAAACGGGCAGTTGATCCTAACTTGCATATTAGGATGATGACTGAAAAAATGAAGGAGAAATTTGATAAATATTGGGGAGAGAGTAATCTGATTATGTCGCTTGGTGCTGTGCTAGATCCTAGGTTTAAGATGAAACTCCCGACTTTCTGTTTTCCGACTCTTTATCCTGTTGAGGGTGAATCTGATAGAAATCTGAAGTATTTATCGAATATTTTGAATGAGCTCTACCAAGAGTATGTTAATGCAGATAAGGCTAACAAGAAGAAAGAAGTTAGTGAATCAAATCAGCTTAATTCTTCTGATTGTAATTTTATTAAGGATCCGAATGAAACTCCACAAGGCTTAAACGATTATGAAACTTTTATTCGGGATAGTGGGGCCATTCAAGAGCCTTTGAAGTCTGAGTTAGATGATTATTTAGGTGAAAAAATTGTGTTTTCCAGTTCTAAGTATTTTGATGTGTTGTCATGGTGGAAGGGAAATAGTGTCAAATATCCTGTTTTATCTAACATGGCACGTGATATTTTGAGTATTCCAATGAGCACGGTGGCCTCCGAATCCACATTTAGTGCCGGTGGAAGAGTTATAGAGCCCCACCGCTCTTGTTTGAAACCTCAAACTGTGGAAATGTTGTTGTGTGGAGCCGATTGGGCACGTGAGCTTTATGGTCTAAAAAAGATAAACCAACCAAATCAGGTTTGTTTAGTACTTTAGTTATTGATTTTAGTTTTACTGATTTCTACTCTGTTTAGTGTTTTCACTGCCTATTACTAATTAATTTTTTTCCAGGATGCTTTGAAGGACGTCGAGATTGATTTGTATCCTTCATCAAGTGTTACTTCGTAACAATTTCAGTTTCACAGAACATATTAACAGGTATTAATAGGTGTTATTTTCCTTTTTGTTAGTAGACTAACATATTAACAGAAGTACAGAACTTTGTTATTCAGTTATTGACATCTAATTTTACTTGGATCAATAGTTGTATATGAGTATATCTGATGTAGCAAGTCTTGTGAATTCAAAGTTCTATCCATTTGAGGTCTTCTTAAAGATGTAAGTAATGCATACTGGCAGTGGCAAAAACTGTCACCATGCATATAGTACAATGTCTTCACTCTTCAGAGAATGTACATATCATAATCATATGCTTACATTGATCAAACAGATCAGTGGTAATATTCGTCCTGAAAACACATGCTGACATGCACTTATGATCATGTTAATATGATATGTATGCACAGTTATGTATAAACATTGAGGCATTTGTACTGTATTAAAATTTAGACATGTAATGATATCGGGGGTGTTTGGATTCACTTATATTTCCTCTCAAAAGAGGCAAGATACGTGAAGCCAAACAGGCTCATTATTCCATTGCCGTATTTTAGACCCATCGAATTATGTACCTGGACATACCCCAATTTTTTTAAAAATTGCTTTTGAATTGAGGTGGCTTTATGCAATTATATGAAGTTTAGCTGCTTGCCTGACCTCTATTGCTATGTATTGTTGTCAGAGTGAATGGTAGAAGGGTTGAGTGAATGGTAGAAGGGTTGTCAATGGTGGCAGTACTTCCTCTTATAGATTTCTGGTATTTTTGCCATGTTAAATTGACCCACAAAAAGACCACCTTAGCTACTTGCTAAGCTTTAGCCTACACCCTCTTGTAGCATGAGGATGTGAATTTTGACATCTGATAAGTGGTAAACATTGAGACAAACCCATTAATTAGTGATTACTTTTGCACAGAGCAGAGTTCTATTTGGCTTTGAAACTGGGAAATAGAAGTATTGCTTTTTCTATTTAGCATATTTCTAAATTTCTGTGATTAATAATAATATCATTCTTAGTTCTCTGAAGACTGAAGCAACTGAACTGTACCACCCTTGGCTTCTTTTTTCCTGTTTACCTGCATTAAATACTCTTGGCTTCTTTATAGTGTTCTTGATACTGTTAACTTGTGCAGATTTTCGAAACTTTTGTGGATGTGCTTGTAGTGGGGCTGCACGCTGCCTGTTTTGCTTTCGGATGCCGGGATGCGGGATGTTATTTAATTTTTAGGCTATAGTTAATTTTAATTTGTAATGACTGATGAAATCATGAAATGATGATGGATGGGATGGATATATTTTAATTTTGTACCAGATTTCAAGCTTTAGAACATGTTTTTATATTGTTAATGTATGAGTATGAATTATGATTTGATGAACACAGCTGGTTTTTTTTCGAACGAACTCGAGTCGAACTCGAGTCGAACACCAGTCGAACACGAGCAAAGTTCGGTTTGGTTCGTTAATACTAACGGACACAAAATGCTGTCCGAACTCGAGTTCGGTAGGCGATCGAACCGAACTTGTCGAACTCGAGCGAACTCGAGCGAGCTTAACGAACAGTTCGGTTCGTTTACAGCCATAAATTCACTACTTTTCTCCACTAAACTCACTTTATTACATATAATATTGATTGATCAATTGATCCTACCAATTTATTCAATTTTCTTACTTTTTTCATTATTTTACATTTTTTAATCCCGTACCCAATTCTTTTTTTTTTCTTTATTCGGGATAAATAAAGCAATTCCTCCCATATCTATGGTTGTTTTAGTAGTATTTGAGTAATGGTATATATAGCTTCACAAAAAAATCCAAAAATGTTACCAAATGTGATGTGATATCATTTTATTTTTTATTTTTATATAACCAATTAGAATATAAGAGCATCTCCAATCATATTATATATAATCAAAATAGTGATTATGTAATAATCCGAATTTTCAGGATTTATTATTTTGATAATTTAAGTATTTTATTTATTTTCCTATTAAGGAGGAAAAAAGATTGTGGATATTTGGAGAGGTCAAATATATATGTTATTATGTTTTCGCGTCTATATGATGGTTTACGGGTGTTGGGTAAGCCCGTGTATTTTTATTTGTATTTTAAGGATTTAAATGTATTTAAATCATGCATTGTTGAGCTTCGGAAATTTTTATAAATCATCGGAGCATTTAAAAATCATGAAATCTTTTGTAAAATTATCTTTGTATATTTATCAAGTTTTTAAAATTGTTGGGTGGATTAAGTTGGATATTTTGGTATTTTAAAATGATTTTAAGAGTTTTATTGTATTTAAAAGATCAAAACTTTGAAAATTCATATTTAATTCATTTTTTATCCGAAAAATATTTTAAAAATATGTGCGTGTTCGTAATTTTATATTCTTTACTTTAAAAATGAGAAGTTTAATTTTTTTTAATATTTTATTTATTGGTGATTTATTAAATCGATTATTATTATTAAAGCGAGTAAGTAGTGTTGTAATTGGGCCGGATATAAGAGTAGTAATAAGAGGAGTATTGGGCCAAGCCCAATAAGATAGAGAGACAGTCCAGCAGTAGAAGACTCGAGAGACAGTCGAGAGAGTTCTGGAGAAACGGGGAAAAAGAAAGAAAAGAGAAGAAAAGAGAGAAAAAGGGGGAGAGAAATAGATCGGGGAGGGGAGAGGAGCGAATCGGAGAAAAGAAAAAGAGAGATTGGGGGATCGGAATTGAAGAGTGTGTGGTGTGTTGGTGTTCAACAAAGTAAAGGCTGAGGTGGTGGTGTCAGGCGGAGCTCAGGCGAGCCCCTGGCGTCGGGTAGCAGCAGCGGCTGGAGAGGTCACCGGCGAGGGACTGGTGGCGGGCTCGTGGTGGCGTGGTGGTAGCGAGCGCGGCAACAGCAGTTAGAGAGAGAGAGAGAGAGAGAGAGAGAGAGAGAGAGAGAGAGAGAGAGAGAGAAGGAGAGAGATGGTGGAGGTGTTCAATATTCACCGGGAAAGGTATAATATTTTTATTCGTTTATTTATTTATTCGTTTATTTTATTTTCGATGTAATTGTTTAATTCCTCCTTTTCGATTAATTATGAGTATTGTTGTAGTTTAATTAGTTTAATTGTGTGTTAAATGTATTAATTGTCGTAATTAAAGTAATATTGTGAGATATGAATGTTGTTTTATTTTCGTGATTTAGTTCGGAGATTTTATAGTGGTTAATTATATTTTTGGAATTAGTTTGTGGGTTTGATATACGTTTGGGTTAGTAATTGTTATTTGTTAATTATGATTATGGGGATAATTGTGAGTCCAAAAATATGTTCGGATTAGTAAGTAGTAATCGTTAATTGTAATTGTTAATTGCTAAGTGCTAATTGTTATAGTTGCATAATGTGTGATTATATGAGTTGGTCAGTTTGTAAATGTCTACGTGCAAAGTGCTATAAGTGAAGTTGTAGTATTTGTGGGGTGTCGTTAATATTCAGATTTAATGACTATTAGTGGTTAATTATTAATTGTCATAAAATATTGGGAGTTTAGGTGGCTTTACTTATTGTAGTTGATTTCGATAATGTTTATGTGCTGTAAGTGGAGTCCTAGTATGTGGGACGTCATAATTGTAAACTACTTGGTATTGATTTTTAAGTGGTTAAATGATCGTTAGTTATTGACTATTATACGTCGTATAATGTTGAAGTGTATGATTTGCTAGTTATTATTGTCAAACATAATATGTTAAGAGTTTATTTAAGATTGTTGATTGTATGGTTTTAAAATTTATTTATCAAAGATTAATTGTTAAATTCATTTTCTTTATATGTTTATCTGCGAGGAGTTGTAATGAGATCACGGGTCTTAAATGTCAATATTTAACGACTTGTGTAATTCTCTGCAACTAGTTCCTCGGGCTTACGAATATCCATGATTTGCTATCACGAGTATAATTAATATACTTGAGTGGTGTGATCATCGATATAGCGTAAGTAATAGTTAGTGCTAGGGGTTGTTCCCTAGGGCTTACGAACATCAATGATTGATTGTCACGTGTATCATTAAAACGCGTGAGAAATACGATCATTGGTGTAATATAAGTAGTAGTGTAATATAAATTTCTTATGTGCTATGTGCCGCATGTCAGGGCGGGTACTTTTCTTACTTGTTACTTTTATGTTGCTGCAAGTTGAGGCAGCTTTATTTTTGCAAAAACAGGGTTGAATTGTATTTGAGGGGCTGTGCCCATAGTCCGATAAACGAATACTTCATGCCGAAATTTTCTGAAAATCTCCTGCGATTAATTATATTTAATTTATTAAATTTCCGTGGTCTAGAGGCATGAAGTGAATGTTAACTGTTTATGTGTATATGTGTTAAGTGGTTGATTTGAGGATTAATTGTTATCTCGAGGATTTATGTGCTAAGTTAAGTATTAAAAATGGTATTGAGGATCAATGATGCTTTGAGGATTAATTATATATTAAATTTGTTTAAGTCTATTAAATGGATATAAATGTGTTATGTGCATTAAGTGGTATTAGAGTAGTCAACTATAGGAAGGACATCTATAGTTTGACTTTAGGTGACTTAGTGATAATTCTGCGATGTGTCTACTCAAGATACGAGGCTGGACTGACACGTACGCGTAACCATTGCAGTATCGTAAAGCGTGATCAGGTTGAAGCGGTGTATATCAAATAGGAAAGATCGGGGCATCATATAAAGTCCATGGAATTACTTGGGCGGAATGCTGAGAATACGTTGCGTTCTTCTGCATTATGCTAAGGACCAGAGGCAAGTTATTATGCATGCTCTATTGTTCAGAGCATTTGTATTTTGAAATATATGATGTTTGAGAATCCAATTTGAATTCATAATTGCAATTTGTCTAAACTTGTACTTCTTTATCAAAACCAGATTTGAGTTGTTGAACTCTTTTGCTGTTATTAGTTACGTTATTATTCTGGAATGTGAATTTCCAGATTTGCTGATTATTAGAGGTTGTCGATTGTTCCGACACCTGAGACGTTAGATATAGGATTGGACTGTTAGTTTTTTAAAATGTGGACCGTAAGGGTCGGACCAGATTCGTGGTCAGAATTATTAAGGCCAATGTGTGTCGTGGATCCATTAAGGACATTGCTGTGTGCGTTTGTCCGGGGTTAGTGCGTGACTTATCAGCAGCCTAACCTAATTGTTTTATAAAAATTATATAATAGTCCAATTCTATTCTAGTCACTGCATTGATATTACTTGAACTTTGATTACCTTTGAGTTCTTCTTTCTAGTTACCATGGAAATGGATTTTACATATCAGTTCTGCCATTATTGCAATCATTTAATTATATAAATATATACTTGCTGAGCAATTCTTTCGCTCATACTTGCTTGTTTTAAATATTAACCTTTCAGAGGAAGGTAGACAGATGATGCTTACCTGCACAGCTTGGAAGAAGCAGGCAACATGACTTGTGAAGATGATTTGATCCAGAAATTTTATAGCTGGAGTAATTTGTATGTTTGTATATTGAAGTATTGTAAGTAATACTTTATTTATATAATATTAGTTGCTAGTATACTTCTCATAGAAGATTATACTAGTATAAGTTGTAAGATAAGGTGATGTAATTAGATGGATAGTGAGAATGTAAAATTTGACACTTGTTTCTAGTCCTATAGCCTAGAAGATGCTGGTGGTTGGAATTTTAATGATGTAATTCAGTTATTAAATGAATTCTTATGGATTAATGTTGTTATAATTCAGTTATTAATTGCAAATAAGTGGTTTAATGGGATTAAGCAGATGTTTGAATTTGGGGGTGTTACAGATTATGTAAATTTTGTCGAACATGCAAGCTAAAGTACTTCAATGATATTATGTAAAATGATTTGCTATATATTAAAATGCAAACAATTAATGATGTCATGATGATTTGTCACTTATTGATAGAATAGTCGCAAAGTCTCTATTTTTCCCATAATAATATATTAACATATATGTCAACGTCACCCCTCAAATTCACGATACTCAAAATCGAGAGTTTGACAAAATAAAAAAACGAATCATCCACTCCAATCAACATAATCACCCACTTGAATCAGCTTTCTAGTTACGATAAATTTTCCATCCTCGTCTTCATCATCATTGTCTTCATCGTCATCTTTGTTTACACTGTCACAATTTTCTCAAAAGTTTTTCTTGTCGTTTGGGACAGTCTTTTCACAAATGCATCTCAAATCCATCTTCAACATCGTCGTGCTTTCGCCTTTTCTTCAACTTCGTACTCAAAATTTTCTTTTTATTCCATATCCAAGAACTCTCGCAATTTTTTTCCCACTCTCACCGTTTTTTTTTCTTTCGCCCCCATGACCTTCCGTAGAATTATGGTAGATTTTTTTTCTTCCCCACAATCTCTTACTTGTTTTTTCTTCTCACCCCCACAAACTCTTGTAGAAGTTTTCTTTTCTCAGATCCACGAACTCTCGTAAAAATTTTTCTTCTGTCACCCACGAACTTTCGCAGGATCTTTTTCCTCACCCACGAACTCTGGCAGGATTTTCTCATACCCATGAACTCTCGTAGGTTTTTTTTCTCATCACTGGCTTTGATACCATGATAAAATATCCACAAAGTCTCTATTTTCCCATAATAATATATTAACATATATGTCAGCACTTATAGAGCTTATGAAAAAAAATTTAGATGTTGGCTATATATAGCCAACTTAAAACAAATTATCTAAAATTTTAGACAAAGGGAGAGATGATTGGATATGAGTAAAATTAAAGTACTTGTGTAAATTTGATGACACGTCAACATTTTACCTAAGGGATACGTAGCATTGAAGATGCTTTAAGATAACAATTCAGCAATCAAGGAACGGCTTTAAAAATGGTTTGGTAACTCTAGCATTTTTCATGGTATTAATTATCAGACATCAAGCATAATTTAGATAGGAATAATGTTACATTATCTAAAAGTGATCCAAAAAATGTTCTCAAATGTCATGTGTCATTGTTATATTCGTAAGATTCATATTAATGCACGAGATGTTCATCTCAATTATGAAAAAATAACTAATTATACGATGATAACTCAACATTCGAGAAAGTTATCGAGAATTCTAGCATTTTTCTAACCCTATCATTTTTCTTTAGATATTTGATCTCTAACTAATCAAATGATCGCAATCAATAAGTAATTCTTAAACCTTAGTATGCAAATATGCATCATTATTAAAGAAAATACATTGATGTGTGCATTGCTTCTAGTGATATCAAACGGAAACGAAAAATCAATATTGCTTAGCCCGCTAGGGACTCGATCTCTAACGAGAAAAGCATAGAACCATTTGTTGATCCAGAATTGTGTGGTACTTAATCATCAATTTATAGCATTCGAAATTAAACCCAAAGAATTTGTCACCACTGGAATCCGGATTTGGTTAATGTACTATTTCAGGGGCTGAATGCTTAGCCTGCTAGCTGTGTCACTAATGCAATTTTATATATATACTCATTGCAAACCAAGCGAAAATTCCCAGGAACAATTAAGATAATTTATTAAAATTAAAATAAACAAAAAGAATCACTATCCACCTCTCACTCTCAAGTCCGATATGGGATTGCACTGAAGAATAGGTAAGACTGCATGCTAATTTACAGCCAGAACATGCACTACCAGTTTTTCTACACTTAACTTTGCTCAGTACCCCCCACCCCCCAATCTAATCTAAATATGCACCTACTGACATGCATATATTGGTGTGGTGCATGCAAAATAGTACAAGCTAGAGGGGAACTAAACTAACAATATATGAACCAAACTCCAAGGTGAAAAGTAAAGTGGTAGTCACTAGTTGTTTACTTGATGAGTTGGATGTGTCAGAGTAAAGAGTTTCCCCCCCCCCCCCCACCCCCAAATTTTCCCAAGTTATCAGCTGGTCCAGGGATGATACAGAATGTACAAACAACAATGCAGCCAGGACACTAAAATCCAAGCATGCATCCCCAACTTCATTAGGATCATTCTCATGTCTCTTCTTTCTTAATATTCTTCCTAGCAACTGGATATATATGCTAATGTATATATTACTTAAACTTGAGTTTTAATGAGTACTGCGATTTCCTTGTGCATGAAGCAGAGAGTAGCTCGAGCTCGATGGATCGTCTCGTATACTACACCAATTCAGATTGGTTCTAGCTCACATGTTATGCGTAAAGCTAAGCCAGACCTTTTATGCTTAGTTAAATTCTAGTATTTTTCACGAGTTTATTATACCCTAAAATTAAATAGATCACGGTGCTAGTACCAAGGATCGATCCATTTAGGTACATTTTCGTAGGCGGCATTCCAATTATACTACAACATGATACAATACTAATTTCATATTATGATTTATGCAATCGTTGTAACATGAAAACATTAGTATGTCTCTGGAAATGTAATATTATTTGCTGAAACAACAAACTACAAAGATAAATTAGCAGATGCCAAGACCAATCAACCAATCAAGAAAGTGAAGCATACACATTAATTGAACTTACAAATCCGATCCCCCTATTTTCTATACCGATATAATTATACCCCCAGGCCCCAACCTTAATAAGTTTAATTAGTTTCTCTCATTTATAAGCCAGATCAAGAAAAAAAACTAGATTATTACAACATATAAACTCGATCTCAATTGAACCCCCTATCCCGAATCTCCTAATACAAGTGCTAGAAATGAACACATATATGTACATATATGAGTGCAGGCCATGCACAATATATATATATACACAAATTGTAGAAGATAAATGAAATCAACTCACCTGATCTGCAGATCTCTTGCATCCAAATTCTTGAAAGATAGTTTTTTTTGGACTAACTTCGATCTTTTTGTTGATGAAAATGAGACAGAAGAGGATCCGAGGTTCCTCTCAGAGCAAACATAAATTTCCTCAACCCTTGCTTCATAAAACTCAAAGGCTGAAATCTTTTGCAGCTGACATGATCACTCCGATCCAACTGATCCTCAAATATTTATAATTATTCTTCTTGTGGCCATAATATGAATCACTAGATAAAGATGATTTGCTAAACAGAAATAAGCTACCTAGCTAGCTAGCAAGCTGAAACATAGATGACCATCTATTAATTACCTAATCAAAGGAAACACAAGAGAGGAAGATCAAATAGGACTCAGTTATCGTATCATGAGGTGTTTCTAGATTAAAGAAGGAAGTGAAGAACCAATAGTACTACTACTAGTAGCAGGATCAAGCCAAGAACCAGCACCATTTGAAGTCCAAAAAAGAGAATCAGGGTCTGATGATCTCATCTGTTGGATCTGATTGTTATTTATCCCATTTTGAGATTCTTCGTCTGCTTTTGACTCTTTCATGGACATACCATCATTATGATCATCATGATTCCCTCGCATTTGTTCATACTGAGAGAATCCAAGAAAAGTACTACTACCTCCAGCTGCTCTTGTATCTCCAATAACACCACCGGAAGCAAACTTTTGTTGATGAAGGTTTGACGAAAGAAAAGAATTAGTCGTCATTGTTGGAGGAGCAGTAGAAACACTTGAGCTAAAAGATCCGAAGTTAGGAAGATGATGATAGCTCGAAAGCATTGATTTGGAAAGAAGATCACTAGTAGGTACTATTTGGCTAGAAGATGAAAACCCTAGAGAAGATATAAATCGAGGTTGAAGTTCATTTTCATAGAATTGATGATTACTACCTGCAGCATCAACCCTAGAATCGAACGAAAGACTGAATTCCGAAGAATTAGGGTTCATATTAGTATTGTGTGGTAAGCCATGATAAAACAAAGGATCGATAAGCTTTGTAGTACTCGCCATAGGGTTTAATAAAGATGAAGTATTATGAGACGAATCCCCTGCAGCCACCGACGTGGAGGTGGTGGCTGCAGGCCTTTTAACCCTCTTGTTTTTCCTACAACCACCACCTACCGGAACATTTCTTAGTGTTCCACCACGAGTCCAGTAACGTTTACAAGCTTTGCAAAAATGCCTTGGTTGTGACAAACTGTAGTTATTATAATAACAAAACTTAGTGTTGGATGAATCACATCGAGGACACTTTAGTGCTAGTTGTTGTTGCTGTTGTATTTGCTCTTGTGTTGGTTTGTCTACACCCATATTACTTGATGCCATCAAGTAATTCTGATCATCAATCTGCACAAAAGTTGAAGGGGAAGAAGGAAAAAAACAAGGAAAAAGGGTTTTCAATGTGTTTTTAGGGTAAAAATAGCATGAAAAGAAAGCATAACACTAGACTTAATTATATTCCCTTCCAAAAGCTAAGAAACAGGAATAAAGATGGGGTCAATTTTTTTTGTCAAATAATTGAGAGTAGGGAAAAGGAATTTAAAGAAGAAGCTGTGGCCATTGTTTAGTAGTTGAAGAGATATTGGGCCTGCTTAAAATAAGTAACTTATAACTTAAAGTGATAAGTATCATATAAGTGATAAGTAAATCAGAACTTATAAGTTAATAGAGTGTTTGGTAAATCAGAAATTATAAGTGAGTAGAGTGTTTGGTAAATCAGAACTTATAAGTTAACTTTTTTAAATATTTTCAAAATATTTGTTTTTTAATATATATATAAGTGGATATCAATGGATAGATCTCGATGAGTAGAGAAATTTGACATATACATATCAATTTTTTAATGAACGAATCAAAAGATATATGATTTTGAAAATTTGAAGGATATTATATATTACGTATATCGAGAAATAAGAATAAGTTGAAAGTTGAATGTTAGGATTTCTTAACATTCAACTTATCTCATATAAGTTGTTAATAAATCCTTTCTGACTTATTTGCCAAACACCCCAATTGTGTGCCATTTTCTCAGTTAGTTACCTCGAAGCATTTTTGTAATTTGTATTTAAGCGCTTTAACGAAATTACAAACAGTTAGCAGACAAAAGCAGGTGGCGAGATGTGAGTCTGTCTGGACATTTGAGTAAAGTTAGTATTACTAATAACTTATTTACAGTCCGTAATTTTAACATTACGATTCAAGAACCTGCAGCCAAAAATATTTACCGACTGCGGGAAAATTGGAAGTGATGATACTGTGAAATGTTTAAGAAAGAAAGAGAACGTCTTGCGACAACCTAAACATATTTTGGTCTCCGAGTAGCTGGCTAGTCGATATTCGGGTACATAAATCTTTAACTAGTAGTCCTATAGACGACAAGTTTAGCTAGTGTTATAGTGGTGCACATACGTGGAATGTAAGAGAATCTATTTAGATAATAAGCACATACCCTGTTTGGCTCAGCTTTTTATAAATTGTTATGAACTTATTTTCGGGTAAAAATTTCATATTTTGATAATTTTTTAATTTTTTTTACACAAGTATTTAATGTATGTTTGAGATTCCATAAGTTGCAAAAATAAAAATAACTTTTTTCAGAAAAAAATTAGAAACCTAAAATAAATTAACTTATTCTGGAAAAAAGTTCTCAAACACCCCATAATTAGAATTCTCAAGAGTTCATTAACCGAGGTAATCAATCAGCATATCCCACTTCCCACTTGTTCTTTCTTTCTGGATTATCGACTTGATTAAACTAACACCACATCATAATATATAGACCACACCATAGATCCATTCATCCATCTAAACTCTTTATTAATTTGAAATCCATATTTAAATATTATAATAATATTAAAATACCAAAATACTAAATTTAATTATCACATTCAATTTCAATTTTTAATAATTATATAATTATATCAAATTAATTTGATTTATTTAATTTCATCTCAATTTCGATTCCGTATCTATTAATAATATTTATTTATTAAATATTGTTATCATTCAATTATCCATAAATCTATACTCTTTATTAAAAGCAAAAACCCCTTTTAATGATACTAACTTATAACCCGTGCAAAGCACGGATTATTTTTAATTTTTTATAATTTAGTTATGGTGTAGTAATTTAATATGTTATTGGAAAAATTCGAACCTTGCATCTTTGTATATAATAAATTTTTGTATTAAAAAATAAAATAATATGTTATTGGTAGGAATCGATGTATAACAATTTTTAGTATTGTTGTATCTAACGGTCATGATCTATATACTATATAATAAATATAATTTTTATATTTATTATATAGTATATAGATGACATGTATACCGTGGTATGCCACTAAATATTAATAAATTTAACTAATATAATCATTATATTATATATTAATGTAATTTAATAATGAAGTTATATACTAGGAATCTATTAACTAAAAATTGAAATAAAAATCGAGAATAGAGTATTATAAAGAATTTAGTGTTCCATTCATTAATATTTAAAAGGTATATATAATAGATTAATAATAAATATAATTAATAATGGCATATCGCGACATGTCACTAAATATTAATTAATTTAACTAATTAAAATCATCATAACATATATTATTATAATTTAATAATGAAGTTATATACTTAAAGTTTATTAACTAAAAATTGAAATAAAAATCGAGAATATAATATTATAAAAAACTTAGGGGTCCATTAATTAATATTTAAAAAGTTTCTATAATAGATTAATAATATATTACTCGTATATTACGTTCTTTATTAAAAGAAATAAACCATCTTAATGGTATGGTATGCCATTATGCCATGTATCCAGTAAATATTAATTAATTTAATTAATTAAGATAATTATATTATATATTAATTTAATTTAGTAATGAAGTTATATAATATGAGCCTATTAACTAAAAATTGAAATATAAGTTGAGAATGTAGTATTATATAGAACTTAGGGCTTCATTAATTAATATTTAAAAAGTATCTATAATAGATTAATAATAAATACAATTAATAGTAAATATAATTAATAATATAGCTACTCTTATATTATGAAGTTATATAAATTTAAATAATTAAAATAATAGTATTAATTATTAATTTAATTTAATAGTGATGTTATATGCCAGGATTCTATTAACTAACAATCGAAATAAAAGACAAGAATATAGTATTATACTTCAAGATTTTATTTTAGATAGATCAGGGGCAAATTTGTCAAAAACATAAGAAATATAATTTAAAAACAATTCATATTTGATTGACAGTTATAATCATACACCAACATCAATCACAAAATCCTTCATTAACATCATAAAATTTTTTCAACATTTTCATCCACTTACGTGAAAATATTCAAGTTATGGTATAAATACAATGTATTATTTAAATGTTCAACAACAAAATATTCAAATACAAGTAAGTTCACTTGACAACTTTAGATCTTCAAAATTCGGATGCATAACGTTTAAGTTCAAGTGTAGAACATTAAAAATATGGTATAAATATAATATGAGATAATAATGTTCAACAGCAAAATATTGTTAAAAACATAAGTAAGTTGTTGAATTTTATAAGAAAAGCAAGTTCAGTTGTAAAACTTTTAAACTCGTGTGCATAATTTTGAAATTCACTAGCAAAATATCGTATTTTTACTACAAAATAAAATAGGTTATGCAGTAGAACCCTATTATTTCGTGGATTATTTTTTCATAAAATAAGTTTAATAAAATAAATTAAAATTTTTGAAGAAAGAAGATTGAAAAAATTGAAAAATCAGCCAAAAATTATTTGAGACAAAAAATATTTACTAAAATAAAAGATTTTAATAAATGAGTCATTCATTAAATTTTCTTCAATTAATTGAACTAATAGCATAGTTTATATTTCCAACAGTATCCTTAAAAAAAATTTAAAAAAAAAAATGAAATGAATCTTGATAGTTAATTTAGAAGTAATACTAATAATGATTCTTCAGTTTGCGTATTTAGTTCTCTCTTGATCCAAACCCTATAAATATTATTGATAATTAAATTATAATCAAGAAAAACATGAATTTTTTTTTAAAATATTAGTATCAAAGCAAGTAAATATTATTAAATTATTTAATCAAAATAATATGATAAATAGTTTTATTGGCTAGTATATATTTAAATGATAATTATTTATTTTCGATAATTTATCAATACATAACATAATTGGTCTTTATCAACTTTAATACGTTACACATCTCTGTACATAAGATCATGCATGATCCAGATATCCTTTCTAAATGGGCCGTCATCCTCAGGTGTGTGTTACAGTGTCATGAATAGATCCAAAGTGTTCTGGTTCAAATTAATTCGTTTGAACACTATATGTGTTGTTAACTTGAACGTTATTAATTAAGTAATTTAGGTTTCGGTTAAAATGTGTGAGATGAACGGACAACAAATCAATGTACGATTTATAATTACAGTAGCGATGTTTGATAAATGATAACTGAAGCTTAATACTTTAATTACTACTGGATTATAACCGTGCATTGCACACTTCTTTTTTTAATATTTATAATTACATTAATTTTTTTCAATACTTATATATTATTAATTTATATATCAAATTATTGTTGAAAAAATTATATATATATATATATATATATATAAAAAAAAAATTTACACGTTCAATTTAATATCTGTGTTCTATCATGAATTCTTAAAATTTGATTTCGACGATTTCATATCCTACTTGAAAATAACAAAATAATCGTTTAGTTCAAAAAAAACAAAATATTTGTTAATTTAATGATGGTTTAACAATTATTTTCCAATTAAAACTACGCAAAAATAAAAGAGAGAAGATGACAATTTTTTACATTGAAAATTCTATTCGATTTATGAAATCTACTAATATTTTGTTATGATTATCAAAATATCCTTCTTTGTTTGACAAAAGTTTTACTAAGAACCAAATACAGTTTTAAAAATAAGTGCAACAAGAATTTTGTCCAAAACTTTGGTACACCATAGTCTGGTTCTCATAAGAACCGTTAGATCTTAAAATAAATAGATGAAAACCGTTGGATCTAACATAATTTTTTTTATATATTTTAATATGTAAACTAAAAAAAGGCATTTACTGAATTTGTTTAAATACTACTCCTTTGTCCCACCCATTTCTTTACATAAAAAAATGCGTGTCTGACATCCATTTTAAGGTACATTTTAAGGATAGTTTTATAACTTATTTTGATATTTTCTTTTTTTGTATAAAAATAGGATTGTTGTTATATTTTTATACAAAAAAAAATATCAAAAATAAGATATAGAACTATCCTTAAAATGCAGCTTAAAATCCGTGCCGGAAACTGGTCCGCAAACGTAAAAAATTCAAAGGGACGGAAGGAGTAATAAATAAATAAATAAAATTCAATTGTAATACAACCCTTTTTAATTATATCTTTTAAAGATTATAATTTTCTTTTTAAAATTCAATTCTAATACAACCTTTTTAATTGTATCTATTTTAGATTATAACTTTATTTTTAAAATTTACTTCCGAGGCAACCATTTTTAATCATATCCTTTTTAGATTATAATTTCCTCTTTTAATATGATATAATCTTGATCGTCTATTTTTAAAGATATTAGATTCGACGGTTGAGATTATTTTGGTAGTATTATGAGTTTCGCTTGAATTGTAAATTCATCAAAACTAGATTTCTAGATCTTAATATAGCCCAAATAATAAATATGAATTTGTTTAACTACTAATAAATAAATAAAATTCAATTGTAATACATTCTTTTTTAATTATATCCTTTCAAGATTATAATTTCCTTTTTAAAATTCAATTCTAATACAAACTTTTTAATTTTATCCTTTTTAGATTATAATTTTATTTTTAAAATTTACTTTTAAGGCAACCTTTTCTAATCATATCCATTTTAGATTATAATTTCCTCTTTTAATATGATATAATCTTGATCGTCTATTTTTAAAGATATTAGATTCGACGGTTGAGATTATTTTTGTAGTACAGTGACGAAATTTATGGATAAGCTCTCTCTTATGCTTATTATATATAAGGATATAATAATTCATAACTCGTGCAACGCATTGCTCCCTTTTTAATATCTATAATTATATTAAATTTTTAAAATTTTAAATGTTATTCATTTACATATCAAATTATTGTTAAAAAATTGATATATATATATATATATATATATATATGTGTGTGTGTGTGTGTGATTTTACACGTTCGATTTAAAAAATTTTCTTTTTAAATTCAATTATAATGCAACCTTTTCTAATAATATCCTTTTTAGATTATATATATATACTAGCTTAAAACCCGTGCGATGCACGGATTTTTTTACTATCATATGAATTTTTTTCATTAATTAAATTAATTTTTTTAAAATATGAATTTTGGAGGTTTAAATTTTTATATGAGATGATAATAATTATATAATTGTTATACGTGATATTTCGAGAAAGTGAGGGATTTTAGTTAGAAAATATAGAAAAGATGATAGGTTTTAGTTGAAAAAGGTAATCGGTTAATTATTAGTAATTATAAAATTATTATTTTATTTTATCAAATAGAATGTCCGTGATATGATTAGAAAAAGAGAGAATTTAATTAGGAAATATTAAAAAGGTAACATGTTCAAGGTCAAAAAGGTAATTGTTTAGTTTATAGTAATTATAATTTAATTACGTTATTTTACTAAATAAAATTGCTCGTAATGTTTTTAGAAAAGGAGAAATTAATATTATTTGTGATATTTCTATTAAAAGAAGGATTTTAGTTAGAAAATATTTAAAAGATTATACGTTTTATCTAAAAAAGGTAATCGATTAATTATTAATATTATAATATTATTAGTTTATTGTATTAAATAGAACCGATCGCGATATAATTGGAAAAAGAGATATTTTAGTTAGATAAAATAGAAAGGTAACGTGTAAATTAAAACGATGACATGATTTATGTGAAAAAGGTAATTGATTAGTTTATAGTAATTATAATTTAATTATATTATTTTAATAAATAAAATTGCTCATTGTTTTTGGAAAATGAGAAATTAATATTGCCATTGATATTTCTAGGAAAAAAAGAAATTTAATTAGAAAATAGAAAAGATGATACGTTTTAGCTGAAAAAGTAATCGGTTAATTATTAGTATAATTATTTTATTATTTTATTTTTATTAAATAGAAACGTCCGTGATAAAATTGGAAAAAGAGAGGTTTTAGTAAGAGAAAAGAAAAAAAGTAACGGGTTTTGCTGAAAAGGTAACCATCCATGATATAATTTGAAAAAAAGAGATTTTTAAGAAAAGAGAAAAAGTAACGTGTATTAACTGAAAAGGTAATTGATTAGTTAATAGTAATTATAATATAATTATGTTATTTTATTAAACAAAATTGCTCGTAGTTTTTTTAAAAAAGGAGAAATTGATTTATGTGAAAAAGGTAATTTATTAGTTTATAGTAACTATAATTTAATTATGTTAATTTACTAAATAAAATTGTTCGTAGTTTTTAGAAAATGAGAAATTAATGTTACCCGTGATATTTATAGAAAAAAGGGAATTTAATTAAAAAATAGAAAAGATGATACGTTTTAGCTGAAAATGTAATCCGTTAATTATTAGTATTAAATATTATTATTTTATTTTTATTAAATTGAAACACCCTTGATATAATTGGAAAATGAGAGATTTTAGTAAGAGAAAAGAAAAAATGTAACATATTTTGGTTGAAGAAGGTAACCGTGCATGATATAATTGGAAAATGAAAGATTTTAGGTAGGAAAAAGAGAAAAACTAACATGTTTTGCGTGAAAAAGGTAATTGATTAGTTAATAGTAATTATAATATAATTATGTTATTGTATTAAACAAAATTTCTCGTAGTGAAAGAAATTATTTAGTTATTGAAAAATAGAAAAGATAATATGTTTAACCTGAAAAAAGAAATTTATTGGTTAGTAGGATGAATTTTATCTGTAAGTAAGGGTAAATAAGTAAAATCAACTGGTACCGTACCGACCGACCGACCGACCAAACTTTTAATGTTTCGGCTTTTATATAATAGTATAGATTTTAATATGATCTAATCTTGATCGTCTATTTTTAATCCAACGGATCATATGATTTTGGTAGTACAGCCACCAGACCCAAAAATTTGGATAAAATCCCTCTTATACTTATTATATATAATGATATAATATAATTAGATTTTCTACATTGAATAAAATTATCAATGTAGGTCTTCTACATTGAATAGGATTAATGTAAAAAATTCGTAATTATATTTTATTTTAAGATTCTGAATGTTTCCATTTGGATAATTATTAAATCATCAGAAAATTAAAGATAATTTAATGCGGACTGTAAAATCATCTAAATCTGATTTGTAGATCTAAAGATAGAGTCCAAATAGTAATTTTTTTTTTAATATTAATAAAAAATAAAATTGTATCCTTTTTTAATTATATTATTTTCATATTATAATTTTCTTTTTAAAATTCATTCTTAATACAACCTTTTTTCAATTATATTCTTTTTAGATTATAGTTTAATTTCTTTTTGATATGATATAACCTTTTTTAATTATATCCTTTTTAGATTATAATTTCTTTTTGATATGATATAATCTTGATCATCTATTTTTAAAAATATTAAATTCGACGATTGAGATTAATTTGGTAGTACAGTGACCAAAATTATAGATAATATATCTCTTATGCTTATTATATATAAGGGTACAATAAGGTTTTTCAATAATATCCTTTTTAGATTATAATTTCCTTTTTAATATGATATAATCTTGATCGTGTATTTTTAAAAATATTAGATTCGATGGTTGAGATTATTTTTGTAGTATAGTGACCAAATCAAAATTATGGATAAGATACCTCTTACGCTTATTATATACTAGCTTATAAGCACGCACGGCTCTTTTTATAATATTTATTATATTATTTTTTGATTATTTATTTGTTATTAGTTTGCATATCAAATTGTTGTTATGAAATTGATATATATATATATATATATATATATATATATATATATATATAAAAGATTTTACACGTTCAATTTATTATGTGTTTTATCTTGAATTCTTAAAATTTGATTTGGATGATTTTACAGCCTATGTGAAATTAACAAAATAATCTTTAATTTGGTGATGATTTAACAATTTTCTTCAATTAAAACAACCATGAAACAAAAAAGAGATGAAATTGACGATTTTTTATATTAAAAATTATATAATATTTAAGAAATCTACTTATATTTTTTTTATTATCAAAATAACCTTCTTATTATTTGAAGATAGTTGTACTAACAACCAAATACAATTTTAATAATAAGTGTAAGAGGGATTTTATCCAAAACTTTGTAGTTGGTAGTCTGGTCCTTAGTACGATAAAATAAATAAGAACTGTTAGATTTTAAAATAAATAGATAAAAAACGTTAGATCTAGCATAAAAAATATTTATTATTTTAACATGTAAACTAAAAAGTGTATTTATATTGAAATACGAAAAATTGTTTGTCAATGATTTAAATCATATATAATTAGGTTTTCTATATTGAATAAAATTATTAATGTAGGTATTCTACACTAAATAGGATTAATGAAAAATTCGTAATTATATAATCTCTTGAGATTCTGAGTGTTTTTCATTTGGATAACAATTGTTAAATCATCACTAAATTAAAGATAATTTTATGAGTTTCGCGTTGACTGTAAAATCATCCAAATCTGATTTCTATATCTTTAGATTGAGCCTAAATAGTAAATATAAACCTTTTTTAATATTAATAAATAAATAAATAAAATTAAGTTCTAATACAATTTTTATATCCTTTTTAGATTATATCTTCTTTTTAAAATTTAATTCTAGTACAACTTTATATCTTTTTTAGATTATAATTTCCTTTTTAATATGATATAATCTTGATCGTCTATCTCCAAAAATATTATTTTCGACGGTTGACATTATTTTAGATCCCTTTTACGTTTATTATATATAATAAAGGATATAATACTTAGAGAAATTGCCCAAAATGCCGACCTCCCAGCTTCTAAGGCCCAAAATACTGATATTCAAAAACATGACCCGATATACCGACGGTTCACGCATTCTGTAGAAACGTATCCTGGGATACGCATTTCTGTCGTGCGCATCATGGGTGAGAATGCGTGATGACGTTATGTTCGTCATTCTCACACAAACGCTGTCGGAGTTTCTCTGAAGCTAAAATCGCCATAAAATCGCCTTAACATCGTCGAGCATATTCCGGTTACCTCCACCACATCCAAGGACATGAGAACGAAGCCCAGACGTTCCCCGTAGGGGCGTGTACCAAGAAATTGGAAACGAAATCGGAAAAACCCTTCGAATTGGGGATTTCGATTACGGCGACATAAATGAAAATTCAAAATTATAGACATGAAGAGGGTGACGCAACGAGCATTTTGGTATGTGGAACGTAACTGGAAGATGCCTGTAGAGTGCGGAACGTTTGGTCAAAGGTTTGATCGGAAAAAAGGAGTCGACCAGAGCTTGCGGACGATGAACAGTCTCTTGATAAACGCATTTTGTAAATGCGTATCCTGATAAACGCATTCTCCAAGTGCGTATCCTAAACACTGTTCATCAGTCCAGAATTGAGTTTTTGCGTGTTACTCCTTACTCAATAGCGTGTTTACAAGACACTCCACCACCAGTAGCGTGTCTCCTTGACACTCCACTACCAGTAGCGTGTCCCGTGGGTATTAAAAACCACCCGAGTTGACGGTAGGTATTTTTATCATGGATTTTTAATTTGTGGATATTTTGAGCCATCACCCTAATACTTATTCCCTAATACTTATTATATATAAGGGCCAACAACATGTTGGTGTAGTGGTTGAGCCACTGGCCTCCTTCCAAGGAGGTCAGGGGTTCGACTCCTGCGTGTGCGTGAGTTTCTTAGTTTGTATTAGGTTTCCTTTCTGTATTTGAATTTCTGTATTTGTAATGGCCGGGGGTCCTTCGGAAACAGCCTCCCTATTGTATAGGGGCATGGTCTGCGTACAGCTACCCTCCTCAGACACCACTTTGAGTGGTATTATAACTGAGTAAGCTAAGTTTTTTTACTTATTATATATAAGGATATAATATAGGGGTTGAGTTGGCACAGTGGTTAATTGCCCAATTCATGAACCGAGAGGTCATGGGTTCGACTCCTGCCGGGGGTCAAAAAAAACCGGAAACAGTCTCTCTACCCTTGGGTAGAGGCATGACTGCGTACAACCTACCCCCTCAGACCCTGCTCATGCGGGATATACCGAGTACGTTGAGTTGAGTTTTTTATATAAGGATATAATGAGACCGGCTATACTGGTCAATCGGTAACATAATTTCGTTTTTTGAACATCAAATTCATTGAGTGATATCGCAGGCTTTAATTCTTTAATATATCATGATACGTAAGTTTCTTATATACCAACAACTGCATACATTAATACGAAAATCATTTGAAATCAACCCCTTTAAAACATCTCTTTTTACTGTGCATGTTGACGTGCTCTGATTGGCCAGGCGTAGGCACCACTAAATTTTTTACATTAAAATATACAATGTGGCCATTGATTCCATAGATGAGGGTCTATTCTGATGCCACAAAGAGGTGCTAGCTAGTATATACATGGATATCAATTTTATGCAAAATTTGTCTATATCACCGTACCTTTGATGTTAAAAAAAATAGCAGAACATATGTACTATAGTAAATAAGTGTAGTGAAAACTCCAAGAGAAAGGGACAAGAGAAACCATGTGGAAATTAAAACTCCAAAACTCCAGACCCATCAAAAAAATGGTTAATCCACCCAGAATCCCCAGTGGTGACTTGAAGATGCTTAGGCCTCATCATACACAGTCACACACTGAGGAAAGAAGAAGACCCATGTGGAGAGCAACTACTAATAAGGCAAAATTATAAAGTGGAAGCATATATTCCATGTTTGGAGGGGATCATACTGATTTTGTAGTTCCCCAAGGGATTCTCTCATTTCCCAAACATCCATCATTAGTACATCCTCATCTACTTCTTCTTCTTCTTCATTCAGCATCATGCAGAAATTACCAAGTACATGACGTGGTATCCTAAGTTACATTTCAAACATTCAACTTTTTACTAGGCAATTTGCATATGCATGATTAATTATGTCAAAATTACAGGTTCGAGCTCCTGGGTTTTAGGTGTTATAGGAAGAGCGTTAACATTATACAGAATCCAAATAAACACCGATCGATTCTATCAACTTATACTTTTAGAAAACGAGTAACTTAGTAATAACCTTGGATGAACGCGATGTGCATGATATTCTAATAGTAAAGACGTATCACATATCGTCTCAAGTCGTCTTGTCATCATGATTTGATTCTCGGTTCATCCCAAGATTTATTTAGGAAGGTATACTAATTAATAGCGATCTTCAAAAAAGAAAAAAAGAAACAATAACCTTCGAGTTTCCATTTTTCAATAAATAAAGGATCGATGTTAATTAATAAAGGATCAACAAATATCGAAGATAAATGTTAAAATATAATATAAGATCCATATAAGACCTCCATTTAATATCTTAAGATTTTAAATAAGTTGGTTACTTAACATGATATCAGAGCTTGAGTCACACAGAACACAGGGTTCGACATATTGTTGAATAATTAACGAGTAAAGATAACAGATAATTAATTGGATTTACACGAAAGAACATGTTGAAGGACCAGAGAGAGGGAGAGAGATGGAGAGCATGCATGAAAGATGAAAGGGCAAATGAACCCTCAAAGGCTGACAACTCACATTGCACCCAAAAGAATGTAACAGACAAAGATCTCCCACCATTTGCATGCTTTCTTTTCCTCAACATCTCCTTTCCTCACTCCAACATTTTCATTATCACTACCCTAATAATGCCTCTCTCTTTTTAATTCCACCACCACTTTCCTTCTTTGATAACTGTGTATGTGTGCAATAAATATGTTAATCCTTTTACAAAAATAATCGACACCCTGTGTTCAAGTTCGAAGAAAAAGTAGAGGAATCAAATTCATTTATGCAGCATAAAAGACGTTAAATCATTTTTATTAGGCTTGCTTTGGGAGAAAAATTGAAAAAAAAAAGATTTTATTTATTTTAAAAAAAGACTCAAAAATCACTCATGTTAGTCTGTAACGTACGTTTTAGCTTCTTTTGTAAAAGTCGCATCATACAAAATACTTTGAGAATGAGCGTACAATCTTTAGTATTAAGGAGTACTTGTTACAACAGCTGGTATCCAAGCACCAGCCAGTACACATTTGAGCTCCACACGGCTTCCCGGTCAAAAATTCTGTGGTCCTTCAGTTACGAATACGATGCGGCTACATTTCTACTTCGTCCCACGAAACTTGATTATGATGTCTTGTTCTTAAAAGCAGCAAATGAGCATCATTATTTTGTAATAAAAGAGATTAGCATAGATTCTCTTGTGTAATATAAGAGATTATTTTGTAATATACTTACTCCCTTCATTCCATAAGGTTAAAAAAGAAAATTGTTAATATTGTTGCTTCTGATTAAACAGTCTAACATTCTGGTCTTGATGATTCAAGTATAACATCTACATTTTTTTCTCAGAATATATATCATAAATTGTCAGCAGATTTCAAAAAATATATATATAAAAAAAAATTATTTAGATACATGTTAGAATCCATTCTTTTTAAGGAATCAAATAAATCCACTTTTGAATAATATTAGATTTGAAAAGATTTTCATGACAATTTTTTTTATTTAAAGCAATTTTTTTAGAGTATTGAGATATTTCTAGAATTACATAAAATCTTAATGGAATATTACTGTATTAAAATTGATTTTTTTTAATCTAAAATGAATATGCTAAATTTTTTAAATTCTTAAAAAATTCTTCCTATACCTCAATATTTGTCACCGGGTGTCATACAAAAACAAAAATAGGCATTAAAGTGAAAAACAAAACAGAAAGCAATTTATACACTGTGTAATTTAATATAAGTTAAAATTATGATTAACCAAAAAATTTGATAATGATATTATAATATTTTGTACACAAATATTTTAGCAAGATATAAAAGAAATCAATCAATACGATTAGTAATATAAATAATACGCATAATAAATATTGGTTGAAGAATAGTTTTAAATACATTATAAATCCAAGGCTAATATACCTTAAGAAATTTACTGTTTACTAATTTGGATGTAGAGGTTGGGGAACCTGATATCCAGGTAAGTTCCCTAAGTTTTATATGTAAAAATAAGGTGTGAGTTTTATTAAATTCACAATTTTTTTAATTAGCCCTGCGGACCCAGAAAAATTTAGAGTTAGTTTGTATGTATTTTAGGAAAAGTTCATGAGCTCAGGGTCCTTTTTCTCTTGGATGTATTATATTATATAATTAATTTTCTATTTTTTATAATATAAAAATAAAAAATTTGGTAAATAATATTTAATACTAAATAATTAAATTTATTGTCTACGGATATTTTTGGTGTAATCTGATAAAAAATATTCTAAGGTTAACCTTTATTAAAATAGTAAAAATGATCCTTGTATTACATGAGTAATGCCCAAGGACATGATTATATGTTGAAAATTTTGGGCCTTACAAAATGGGTGACCTACAAGTTACCAACAACTAAATTCAAATGAGGCCAACTTCTATCTTATTACACCTTGCGCTGCGGTGTATGACTAGCAAGCCTCGTTTAGATACCAGAACAAATATGAAAAAATGGTGTTTTTATTCAAGTACCTAAACAAATTGATACGACTGGGAATAAAAAATATTAAAAATGTTAGTGGAAGTCACTAATCAGAACAATTTTTTAAGAAAAATGCTAGAGAATCAAATAAAAATTCTAAATTTTTTTTTCAAATGTCACATGTTTTTCCTCAATTAGTTGATAAAAATGAGATGAAAACCCACGTGCATTAATATGAATTTACCAATTAAAATTTCTCATCTTACCAACTCATTTTGAGATTTTTTTGGATACTTTTTTTTGGTTACCAAACATTACTTAATTTCTAATGATAAGGACCAGAAAATGAACCGTATGTTAAGCCATAAATTTGTAGAAAAAAGCTATTGTGAATTTGTGATGGATGCGGACATACAAAGTAAGGTGACCATGTTTCTGCACATCCATTGGCTTGACTAAAATAGACTTTGACAACCGACAATAATTATCCATGAAATTATTATGTAAATTCTTCCACAACCGAAAAGAAGCAAATATTAAAATCCTTAACTTACCGCTCTAAATATGATTTCATTTCACACTGAAGTAAATTAGAAGTCTACTTATTTAAAAGAAAATGACATTGTGGTCCTCACACAAGCGGAAGCTTACTACTTTTCAAACCTCTGATTTCTTTTCATTTTCAGCTTGAACCCTGTTCTTTGCTAACTTACTCATTTGCAGATATGGAAATGAGCAAGCAGGAAGGGAGTAAGCGCAAGAAGGGGGACACGAATGAAGAAGACAAACATCAAGACGAAGATGGATCGGAAGATGATAACAAGAAGAAAAAAGCACTGACTTACTCTAGCAGGAAACAATCCGGTGGAAGGTCAACGCAAGCTTGTTGCCAGGTTGAGTACTGCACGGCAGATATGTGTAATGCAAAGTCGTACCACCGCAGACACAAAGTATGTGAATTTCATGCAAAGGCACCAGATGCTCTGATTGCTGGACTTCCTCAGCGTTTCTGTCAGCAATGCAGCAGGTTCCCTAATTCTCCTAAATTATCTGAAATACAAGTATGGCATATCAATTAATTTTTGTGGTTGTACTGTTTAATGTTACTCAGTATCATACCCCTATTGATAACAATCAAGACAGCATATCCACACGAATCACTTGGACGAAAGCAGGACTAGCTAGTTAAAAAGAGAAGCCTTGTATGCTCTTAAAAAATATAAGATGCATTAGTGGCTTCGGCAAAATCAACACCTTATTGATTAGGAAGAGTTCGTTATCTAGAATGGTATTTGATATCAGGTTTAAGAGAGGTTTCAAGTGATAAAGTTTGGGGAGAAAAAAGAAAATTAGGATTTTATTATAATGAAAGTTATTCTCGATTATAATAAAAAAAGATAGCTTATATAACCAATAAATAAACAATAATAAAGGAAATTATCCTATCAAAATAAACGATGAAACTATCCAACAATAATAATATTATGGTCCTGTTTGGCAATTAGCTGTTAGCTGTTAGCGCTTAGCGGATTGAATTAGCTGTTTTGACTAGCGGATTGAGTTAGCTATTTTGACTAGCGGATTGAATTAGCTGTTTTACATCAAATTGTTTGGTAATTAGCTGTTTGAGTTAGCTTTTTGTATATTAACTACACACATAACAAACATCTAATTGAAAAAGCTCCTCTAAGTAGCTTTTTTGAAAATTAGCTTTTTGAGTCCAAAAAGCTATTTCAATCTGCTAACTACCAAACACTAATATTAGAGATTTCAAATGGTCAAACCTCTAATTTGGCTCAAACCTCTAATATTTTCTCAAACCTATAACTTCCAAACACCCCTATATATGTTAACATCCCTTTCAAACTCACGATAGGAAAATCGGGAGTTTGTCAAACAAGAAATGGAGCCGTGAATTCAAAAGAGATCAAAGTTGCAATCGCAAAACAAAAGCATCCAAAAGAATCCAAGAAACGAAATTATGAATCCAAACGAGTCCTATACTTCCAAACGAATCCAAGCATCCATGTTATCCAATAACGAACGTGGATGAAACTACAATCCAAATGTATCTGAACCAAAACCACAGCTAACAAAAAATCCAATCAACAAGAGAAGAAGAACCATCCATGACATCCAATAATCAACGAGACAATTTCAAAAGTCAAACAAAATTGCAATCAACGAACAGAAAAAAATATCCAAACAAACTGCAACCATCGAAAATAATGCCAATACTAAATCCAAAATCGAATCCAAATCCAACCCAACAACCAATCTAAACCAACTCCAAATCCAAAACTAATCTAAAACAAGAATCGAATCCAAACAGTATACAAATCCAACCAAACAACTTTATCCAATCTAACCAGCAACTTTGTGTGCAAACTAATATCCAACCAAAACCAAAATCGAATCCGATTCCATATCCAAATTATAACCGAGAAACCAATTTATAATCCTAAACTAGAAGAGAGAAAAAGAGAGAAGAAAGGGTAAAGAAACAATCTTATGACCTAAACCAATAGAGGGAGAGAGAGATTAGCTGTGAGAGATCGTAGAGAAAAATAATCTGCGAGAGTTCTTGGGTATGGAAGAAAGAAAAATCGTGAGAACGAAGGTGACGATAAGGCGAAAGCAGAACGATGATGATGAAAGCACAACGACAATGATGAGGGTGGGATGGATTTGCGAAAGAGATTGTCTCATACCAATAACGACAAAAACGGGATCTGAAGAGAATCATGACAAAAATGATGATGGTGGCATCGATATCAAAGACAAAGATTAGGACCAGGATAGAGAAGATGATCATAACGAAGAATCTGGATGAAGCATGTGATTCTGTTGATTAAAGCGAACGATTCTATTTTTTTTAAAAAGAAGTTATTGATATGTGCCTTGTTGACGGAGGAATTTGGTAACAACAAAATTCGAGGTAGGTCGCCGGAATCAAGATCTATGATGGTGGTTCTTTGACGGAAAAGTCACCGAAGTGTGGTGGCTGTGATGAATTGGGGACTGAGATTGAGAGGGTTTTGGTGGTGGCTCGTAGAGCTCTTCGCTTGCATCCCCCTCAATTTTCATACGTACCTCTGTATTTATAGAGGATCAAGCCCACGTAGTTCTTAGAGAGCAAGAAACCCAATTGGGCTTGGATTGTCGGTCCAGCATCCGGAATGTTCTACTATGAGGCCTAACCACAAAAGGCCCAAGGTTCATCCAAGATCCCAAGACTTCACGGATAAGGAAACTTCCCCCGTCGAGGACTAGTCCTTTCCGCAGAACGCATCCCTGTCCCCCGAATGAGAAGCACCCACCAGATAGCAGGACAGGTGATCCAGAGCTTTTAGGTGCAAAGTGCAGGATTACTCCAAAGTTCTCCAATGAGAGCGCGCCCATTGAATACAGGAACAGAGCTCCAAAGATCACACCAAAGAGGTACCCATCTTTCCACCATAGAGGGCTCGCCCTCAGTGTATAAGAAGGGTCCCTAAATCCAGGCAAACCCCTAGAGGCCTTCTGCGACGGACATCCCCCTCCGGAGATACAACAGGAGGGAATTCTTCAATCAACCTGTAAAAATCAGCTAACAAGGAACATTTGACAAATTCCTTCAATCACAGAGGACGCGTCCTTAGAAGAGGACTAGTCCTTAGAGAGGGCTAGTCCTGAGAGAGGGCTAGTCCTTAGTTTCTTCAATAATCTCTTGTAAAACCAATAAACATTCTTTTTAATTGCTTCCAAATCACCTAGGGCGCGCCCTCCACATGCGGGAGGTGAGGGCGCGTCCCCCTTCAACAAATTCTCACCAAAACCCTAATTTATCTAAGAAATCCCCAAATTACAACTCAATATCGACCCGAATCCAGAATAAAATACATGTGCGAGATTTTGGGCATAACATGCCTATGGCTACTCCCATCATTGAACACGAGAAGGAAGAAGGGCAAGGGAAGATAAGAGAAAGGAAAAAAAATTATACCAACGAGGCAATACCATCAAAGAGAGAGAAACAGAGAGTGTGTGGAGCCCCAACCAAAACAAAACGAAACGAGTAAAAAAAAAACCAACCAAAATCAGCTTTTACTCAAAATATGAAGAAGAAAAGGTTAAAGGAGAAAAAAAATTCGCAACGATGGCTAAATCCGTAATCAAAACAACCGAGAATTCATCTTAACTAATTCAGGAAAAAAAACAATCGCGATTAGAAACCGAAATCAATATCATCCAAGAAAGAAGAAACACAACCGATTTGAAGAAGAAACGAGAAGAAAAAATAATCGAAGCACATGTTTTAATAATAATAATAATAATAATAATAATAATAATAATAATAATAATAATAATAATAATAATAATAATATTATATATGTTAACATCAAGTTCGAACCCTTCCCGTTACTGAAGTTCTGATAGAGTTCGTATATTATGTAAAATAAAGGGTAAGACATAATTATGCAAATAAGAATATGTTCACTAGCATCATTGGCAGCGTAGTGGTGTTTAGACCCGGCAATTTACTAGTGTTTGCATTTTGGGTACACGATACGAAAGTACATGAACGCAAAAGTACACGATCGAACGACCGAGATTTAGTGTTAGTTTTGTGTTTACCTTTTGCGTACACGACATGACATAAAGTACACAATAAATAAATGTACATATAAATATTTATATTTATATAAGATATATCTATATTAAATAAATTAAAATTTATTTATAGTATTATACATAATTTTATGGTATTGTTTGTAAATATGATGTAAATATAAATATTTAGTACATGCATGTACTAATTTCACCGATTTATTTATGTTTATCTATATTTTTATTTAAAATTACACGAAAACACGACACGAAGGTAAACGAACACTTACACGGAACCTAAATGGGTCTTGTTTGAGTTTAGCATTCAGGTACACGAAACACGAAAATCTCACAACACGAAAGTACACGACACGAACAAATTGCCAGGTCTAGTGGTGTTCACATAAATCAAAATTTTGCATATGTGAAGTATACTCGATTTCTATCAGTGCATATCAGTATGATACGAATTAAGAGAAAGATGAATGTAGGAAACTGTCAAGCATCTTCCTTTGCCTGAGTTTCTTAGTGAATTTTCATCATTTTTCTTAGTCATAGTAAGACAATATACTTTCTAGACTTACCATGGTGATTAATGAGATTACACGACAAATTGGTTTAATCAGGAATAAAGGCAGGATTCGCCTTGCTTGAGTTTTGTTTACGTACATGGTGCTCTGCAGGTTTCATGAGCTTCCAGAGTTTGATGATTCAAAAAGGAGTTGCCGCAGGCATTTGCTTGGACATAACCAACGTCGTCGCAAGGTTTCATATGATTTCCATCGAGAAGGGTGACATGAGTATAATAGCAATATCAACTATCAGCAGATTATAGAAGTCTATTAAACGACTCTCCCGTGTTGCCTCTCTCACTTCAGTTCAGATAATATCGTGATCGCTCTCTGTCTTCTGTCAATCCTTGGATAAGTATTTCCCTTCAGCTATATGAAAATCATTGTATCAGTGATTCGTCTTATAGCTCAGATAATATTGGGATCACTTGTATGCTCTCTGTCTTCTGTCAATCCTCAGACCTCTTCACAAGCTTTACCATTTAGCTCAATGTGAACAAGTTCGTCTGCTTTAAAATAAAAGGCATAACGCCTTTAATGTAACTACTTATTTCAAAAACTCTTGGATCAGTAAAAGTTAATGAAGTAGCAGGGTAACCTGTCTCCATTCTCTAGTGAAAATATATCTGGCTCATTGCCTCACGGATAGGACTTTCTTTTCAGAAGGCATGAATTGAAGGGATGTTGCACCTTTTAAGCGCAATTGACACTAAAATGCCCAAATTGATAGCACGAACTTTCATGGTATCGTGGATGCTTGAACCTGATACTGTGTGATACATGACACAAAAATTGTTGATGATAGCAAATCCTGCACATGAGACCTGCAGATAAAGCACAAGGTCTAAATAAAACATCTTAGAACAAACTTCAGTGCACAGAGAGACCGAGAGAGTAATGTTTAAATTGCCCTGCAAACTTGTGAAAGAATTACAGTGGTTAATTTTTTGAAAATGGATGTTCAAACAAATAAAGATGAGCAGCATTATAGATCTTAAATATGGTATAATCCTTAAAGGCTAGATAAGTTGGCAAAAATAGTAGGTCATTCTGATCTTATACAACATCACTTATGTGCAGATCAAATTAGGAGAAAAATATCAGCGAGTTGCTTCTGCTACTAGCAGAAGTCCTGGCCGCCAACTGTCTTGAAAGCATATCGGTGCATAAGAGACCAATCAAAAGTGGTCATTCTCAGAAGGAAAAATAAAAATAACGGACAACCAAAAAATTCATAAATGATCTCCCTTACCCCCTAAGAGTTCACATATTTCACCCACAGAAATTCATGCCCTTCCAACTATGCAAATACACGAAGTGATGAACTATTGTTATAGAGAGCTGAAAGCACAGCAGAAGTTAATGAAAATGATAAAAGAGGATATTTACCAAGCAGTGGTCCAATAGCCCATGTCCAGCAACATAGGCTTTCAATCCAGCATTGGGGCAAGTGAAGTTCATAAACTTAAGAGTTAAGACAGTGTTTCAGGAACAAAATCAAGCAGAGCCAGTGCTAACATCCGGAGGTGAGAGGGCCTTGAGAAACATGCAGAACCCTAGCACTAGCAGGACCCCAGATCCACGGGTATTTGTTGCACTAGCAGGACCCTAGATGCACGGGTATTTGTTGCCCAAGCGAACTCAGAGGCCCTTCATATTTATACAATAAAAAGTTGATAAGTAATTTTTAAGCAACTGTAAATATTCCTAGATATGATCATTAAGACAACATCTAATTCCAACATGTAAGCTTGTTTAAGACCAGTAATACAATGCATACATATATTTGGAAAGATATGGGCCACGATAGCTACTACTAAAAATTACATGTATGCGATGTAATATAAGTACACAATGGAAATACCTTTGGAAGTGCTAAGAAAATTCCAAGTACAGAGATTCTAGTAGTAGACTTCCCCATGATAGCTGGATTGCTTGATTCTTCCCCCACCATCTGCCCCATGCTAGTGACCTGGTCTGAGAAGTTGACAATTCATATCACATATTCACATGATACATGATATAGTATTCAGTCAATTTTTTAGAAATGACATTTAACTACTTACATACGAGGAACAACAAATACACCACTACATAACAATCTCACTGATCTGTAAACAATTAACTGCAGTATCTGATTGACACCAAAAAGAGTTTATTGTACATCATCACCCGTGTAAAGCTAGTTTGCATTCTTGATCCTCGCATAAGTTGTTGAAAACATCAGACTAAGGAGACAATTAGATAAGTACGCACATTTAGAGAGAGGGAGACCCAAAGCGCCAAATACTTTGAAGAGTGTACTTGAAAAATTTGAAGACCATTACTATATGATAAAGAGCAACCATGGTCTAAAGCACCAGTTGATAAATCAATTAGTAATTGGACAGCAATATATGCTAAAGCCAGGTAACAAGATTACAGTCCTACTTATAAGTTCTCAGTTTTTTTTTTTTTTGTTTTGCCAAGTGCTCAGTTTCATAACCCATGAGACATGAATAATCCACATAATAAATGTTGAAGGTAATCAGCTAAAGATAGTGAACAAATATTAGGAAATACAGGAAAGAAAAGGAGTTCCCCAAACGGTGGCAAAGGCCAAAGGTATTGCTAGTGCTGCATGAGTTTTCCAGAGTCCATACCATATCCCCTCCCCCTACCCCTAGGAAAGAAACTACATCAAGTCAGCAACTACCGAAAACAAAAAATCATACTCATTTTCTTTACCAACCTCATCATTGCAAATGTGTGGTTTGTTCTTTTCTTGTTTACTCTTCCAATTTGTTTACTTGTACACCAAAAATTTGGTTCTCGATTATCTATTCCATTTCTTCCAACCAAATCGTAACTTCAAAAACAAAACAGGGTAATCAGTTTGAAACATGACTTAAGTTATCAGGGTAATCAGTTTGAAACATGAGTTAAGTTATCTCTGTTTTGTAGTGACTGAGTGGTTCAATAACAGATACTACAACAACAGTCAATACAAAAGTAGAATTACAATTACCAAGAATTGGATGAGCTATTACAGGATCAAACATAGATCTAAAATCAAACAACTATCAATAAACATCAAGGTCAATTGTGTATTTTCAGCTTATGACAAATTTGTACATGTGTAATGGTGAAGAGTACTTCAACTCTGAGTCGTTGGCCATGAGGCGTGAGCGAAAATCTACAATTTATAATAAAACCATGTGAAAAATACTTAAGGCTTAAGGTGATCTTGGTACATTCACAAGTTCATGAAAAAAAATATTTGAGGTAGCTTTGTACATCAAAATATTAAAAGAGCTTTGATTTTTACATTTTCATGAACTAGTATATCAATTACAATTATAAATCATTATTTAATTTTGGTAATAATAATTAAGATAGGGGTTTTATATATTAAAACTTAGTTATTATATTTTTTGGCAAAATATATTTATTTTTAGACATTTGTAAAAATATATGTATTTATTTCAAAAATTATTACGAAAATCAAATATTTGAGAATGTATTGAAAAAACAGGACTTTAGAAGTACAATTAACATATAATATATTTAGAAACAATCATTATTTTTTCAAATAAATACTAATATTTATTGTAGCCTTATTTTTCTTTACATATTTTTTCAAATATACTGTAAGAGAAACAGTAGGATTGTAAATATATTTTGTTAAGAATAATATTTCAATTATAATTTATTGAAAATATAAAGAAATAAAATTTTAAACTTTGATTGTTTAAATAACATTTTAATTATTGTGCATAAAAAAGGAAAGGGATGAATTGTAAAATATTGAAAAAGAAAAAAAGGTTGGAAAAAATAATAAAAAAAAAGCTTGAAGTAGATTCAATAAAAAGGTTTATTTGTTGTCTAAAGTGTTTTACATATTTTGAAAATTTAAGTGAATATTTTGAAATATTTCTTATATTGTTAACTTTCAATTTTATTTTTATAACAAAAACTACTAATATATATATATATATATATATATAATATGAATATATATTAATTAAGTTCATACAAATGTATAAAAAAAATGAAAAATTAAGAATTTAAGGTATGTACTCAATATCCTACTCTATTTTGAATTTCAAGCCTACATAATGTATTATGTTGTTTTTATGTTAAGTGCTTAAATATTTTTTTGTAAATGATTAAAACAAAAGACTATTATAAATATATATGAATAAAATTATATGTAATTATGTTTGAATACAAAATAATAATTTTATTCAGATTTAAAATAGGTTGTAAGATAAATCACAAATGAATATTAAATTAGTTTTAATATATTTTGAAGTATATACAACAAACTTAAATAAAAAAATAGTATGTTTTTTCATTGTATACAAGTTAAAATTTTAAACAAAATTTTACACCATATTTTTAACAAATAGCATCTGTTTAGAATCATTTAATTTACATTTGTTAAGAGTTTGTTTTACTAAAATCAAAGATTACATGTTTACTTCCTTATTTTTATATTCAAAGATTTTAATTGTTAAGTTATTTTTAATTATAAATTTAAATATAGTTAGATTAGATATTTAAATATTTAATTTTACATAACATCAATTTTACTTCAAGAAATATATAAAATCATATCACACATGACATGTATATTCTAAATATTAAAGCTTTCTGCATACCACCTATCTTTCATAATAAGATTAGGTTAAGCAACTGTTGTTTATTTGATTGTTTGAGTATTATTCATTACTTATTATCTATTCTTAAAAATTTTGTTATAACCAGAGTATTAAATTGATAAAATATTTAGGTCTTCATAGTCTATTAAAATTTGTTGGAACCATGAAGTACACGTTTGATAAAATATTTAGGTCTTCAAAGTCTATTATAGATTTTTAAAAACTTACTTAAGATCTTTGAAGAGTCACTGAGTACATGTTTAAACTGATAAGCTGTCATAAAACGATAAAAAATTGAAATTTGCTATATGTTATTAAAGTCATCAAGTACATGTTTAACTAAGACAAACTAAGACTGTTTAGATAAAAAATTGAAATTTGCTATATGTTATTAAAGTCATTAAGTACATGTTTAAACTGATAAAACTATCAAAGTTACAATCTTATACAATATGGTGAAGTCAGGTTACCTGATAAAACAATCTAGGTTACTATCATCTTTTTTAAACAAAACTTTAATCTTTCATTACTCAGAAAATGCATCATACATCATTGAATCCAACACTTGTAGTGGAAAACAAGACTTTAATCTTTCATTACTCAGAAACGCATCATACATCATTGAATCCAACACTTGTAGTGGAAGAGACAGAAAATTCACTTACTATCATTATATATATATATATATATATATATATATATATATATGATCGAGTACGTGTTTAAATTTTAGGTTACGATCTTCATATGTTAATCATAAAGCACGTATTTAATTTTTAGGTTAGGTTACATCTTTATATATATATTGAAGTTGAAGTCATCGAGTACGTGTTTAAATTTTAGGTTAGGTTACATCTTATATTACTATTATTTGAACATTACATTTTTCATGTTTATATATTCAAACTATATAATATAATTTTTTGTCTTATTTATTCAAATATTTTATGAATTTCTAAATATTATTAATAATAAAAAAATTTAGAAAAGAATTTTTCTTTTTAGAAATATAGAAAAGAATTTTTAAAAACAAGTTCATAGCAAATTAAAAATCCCTCAAAACCTAACAAAACAAAAACAAAAACAAAAAACTTATTTCTTCAATAATAAAAATAAAAACTTGTAAAAAAGATGGAGAAAAAGTAAAAAAAAAAAAAAAAAAAAAAGAAAAGGGAGAGAAGGGGAAGAAGGGGGAGGAGCAATATATTATAGAGATGTGTGTAGAAAAAAAAATAAGAAAATAAATTACGAGCAAACACCACGAGGAGAGGAAGCCAAGAGCTGAGAAAGCCTGCCTCAACTCATCCGCCTCAAAACCTTCACACACACACACACACACCAATCAATCACTGTGTGTGTTCTCCAACAACCACAACCACCTCACACACACACACAATGCCTGCACAAAAGCGTTCTGTTAACAGTCCTGCTGCTTCTGATGAAGATAACACCAACACCAACAACAACAACAACAACGATTCTCCTGTAGAAATCAATCAGGACGCTGAGGAGCTGCCTCAGGGCGAGCAATCAGGTTCGTTACCTCGAGAAACGTGAACAAATTTGTTTGATTTTAGTCAACATTTCTTGTGTCTTTTAATCTTCGTGTGCTTTTTGTTTTGTTTTGTTTTTTTTTTATTGATTTTTTGTGATTGTTTTTGCTTTCAGATTCGGATGGAAGCCGGTCTTCGAGTGGCGATGGCGAGAAAGACGAGTATGATTTCTGTCTGTAGATATATATACATGTTCTGTGTGTATATGTTGAGTGTGTTGAGTGTTTTCGAGTTTGTTTATTTGTGGTGATTGTTGATTTGATTGATGTGTGTGTGGATCTGCATGTGGTGTGTGTGGTTGATTTACGGTGTTGATGCATTTTTACGAGTGTGTTCGACAAGAGTTGTTGTGGACGTGGTTTCGAGAATTTTGGATTTTGTGTGTTTTGTTTGTTTGCGTTTTTTGTTCTTTCACTCATGGTACAGGGATTGATTGTTTAAAGGAGTTGAAGATCAGAGTTAGATGTTGAGTTTTTTTTTTTTTTTTTGGTTTTTCGGAGTTGTATAATTGATGGAGTAAATTTGGATTTTTTTTTTTTACCTGTGTGATTGTTTTTTATTGGTGTTAAGTGTTGAATTTTGAGCTGGAGTAGTGTTCATGACGGTGTGTTTTCCGTATGCAATAGCTCTGATGATGATCGCTTATCTTTTTTTTTTTTTTTAATATTTACGGGTTCTTTTTTTTTTTTACAGTGAAAGTGTCAACAAATTTCTTCTTACTTGTTTTTGTAATTGTGATGTCCCTCCAATCTGTTTCACATTTTGTTATTATGATGGGTTGGGATTCGTTTTCAAGGGATAGGCATCTGAATATGCTATATAACCTATATATGGTTGTGATGTCAACTTTTATGCATTTAGTGCCGCAACATGCAAGGCAGTTGAGTTTTGAACTACAGAAATTAAGTAGCATTGTACTGTCTGCTCATTGCTAAATGGAGCTTTCTGAAGTCCAAATGCTTTAGTCCTGTGCAAGTGCCTATCATGTATGAATGTCAGGCGGTTTGTAACTTTTAAGTTTTTAATCGTTAGTGGTGTAGGCTGGGTGATTGGGTAGTTTTTGACTAATTGTCTGCACATACCTGAGGACTTCTATGTTAAATAATCATCCTACCAACTTTAAATCATTATGTTGTTAAAGAGCATTTGTTTTTCTGCAATCTGCATGCATATATGTACTGTCCATAGTTTGGTGCCTTGGATTGCAAAATTATGCTTACTCTGTTTGCTGTTGTTTCAGATATATTACAGTGGCACTCACTGACATACGCAAGGAAGTGCAGTGTCCTATTTGTCTAGGTACTCTTTCGGGTCTTTGATATAAATGAGCATCTGGTACTTAATGTGGGGAAGCATGATGTTTCTATATTACACTGAATGCCTTCTGGAATTGCTTGTACTATATACAACTAAACTATAATTTGTTTATCTCTTCATTTAAATGATCTCGAATATGTGGACCTAAATGAAGCCAAGTCCGAGTTCAAAAATAATAACAAAAATAATAACAACAAATATTTTGAAAACCTTTCATACTATTCATAATACTAATATATCTATACCATAGTAGATATTTTAGGTAGTCCTAGTAATCTTTTTTTTTTTTTTGAAAGGCAGTCCTAGTAATCTACTCAATTCATGTGGTCATAGTACTTTACCAGTTAGTAGTTACAGTCAATCTATCTGTTATTTGTAAATCATATTTAACAATATTTAATTCCTTGACTGCATCAACAGCGATAACAAATATACTGGTTAATCAACAAGTTGCTTGATTACTTGTTCAGTTGTTCCTATTATATATGTTTGGAGGGGGTTTAGGAGTTTGTGCCTTTGTGGTGTAGTTTTGCTAGACTTTTGTTAGTCACAGACTCACAGTACTTCTCTGCATTTCGAAAAAAAAGTTCCTCTTCACTCCAGTCCTTGTGTGTTGATGATACTTAAGCGAATACAGTTCTTCCGTACTTCACATGTTTATACATCATTGTGCCTGATTGGATCTTAACACCTATAAGTGAAACTGCATTTAGTGTTTTAACTTTTTTATTTATTGAAATTAACACCGCCCCTTGATGCTTTTGTATTAGGATCTGATGAAATTTCATAGTAAACGTATGCAAAAGCCTTGACTAGTGAGAATCTTAAGTGACTGCTTTGACTTTGTGATCCTTATCCAGCAAATTAGAATTTATAAAAATATTGTTTTGATTTTAGCATGTAATAACTTAAATAACATACTTCCTCATCTAGCATGGGAACCCTTTTATAGATCATGAATCGGACTTCAAGTTGTCAACCATGAAACATTAGCATCTTATGAAATTTAAATAAAAGGATTGATAGATTAAAACACTATATTAAGAAAAGAATAAGTTGCAAAGTGATGGCTGGACATTATACACGAGTATATAGCAAAGTGCTGGCTGGACATTACACACCCTGGCAGTTTGGTGGCTTAAAGTTCAAATTTGCAATAGGGTTAAATATACCCTCCATCTATTATTTAAATGGCTGACCTCAATTTTTATTAAAAATGTTAAAAGACCTTGGAAGGAAAATCAGTTTTGTTAAAGGTGTTCCTAGGATCTCGCCTAAGCATGAGGCACATTAAACTTGCCTCACATTGCCTGAGGCAACTTGAAAGAGGCTGCCTCACCTGCTGAGGCATAAGGCATGACATGCCTCATTGAAATGAGTCCCTTTTTGACCTTTTTTCAAAAAAAGAGTAGTTGTCCAACATATTTTTTTATCTCTTCCTACCATTGCAAAAACTTTCTCACTCATCCTTTCTTTTTATTCTTCTCCTTATTAGGACTGCACTATTTTCTCGAACTGATGGGAATAGAGGAGTAGAGGTTATGAATAGTGTCGGAGACCAAAATCCAATTTTGTTGTTTATATATAGTTTCCCAATTATACCCCATCTATACTATCTATCTATACTATACTATAATAAGCAAAAGGGGGTATAATTTGTAGTTTGGTTAACCCTTTTTTGGTTATCCCCTATTTTGGTTATCCCTCACTCACAATCGTTAGATCTTCAATTCAAATAGATCATGACCGTTAGATACAACAATACTAAAAGTTGTTATCTATAGAGATCTAAGGTTCGATTCCGACCAACAACATATTAATTTATATTTAATACTTAAAATTACTATATATAAATATGTAAGGTTTGGATTTTTCCAATAACATATTAAAATTAATATTTATAATATTATACTATCCTATAAATAAATTATAAAAATTAAAAGTAATCCGTGCTTTGCACGGGCTATAAGCTAGTTGACCTTAATAAGGCTTACTATTGGGTATTACTTATTACATAGCCCATACCGAATAAGATGCTTATGGGCTTTTTATTTTAGACCACTTAATTAGCCCATATATTGTCTTTACTTTGTAAGCCCTAAATTGTTTTGTTCTCTTCTTCCTTTGCATCTTCCTCTGTATGTTTGTAATGGATACTTTTCTCTTCTTATTATTCATCTTGCTCGTCTTTTTCATGTTCTTCCCTTATTCACTGAATCATTGTTTGTCAGGTAAACCATCTAGCATTCTCTCTAAATTTTCCTGAATATTTGTAATTGGGTGCTGCTCCAATCCCTAATTTTTGTATCTATAAATGTATTTGTCTCTGAAATTAATCTCCTCTATTTGTAATTTAGATCTGAATAAACATCAACATTAACGAGTAGAAGTTGAATACCAAGCTGTTGTGTAGTATCCACTGTGATTGATTTGTTTAAGAAATTAGTTTTTAGGGCTTTTATTATTGTGATCTGATGTTGGTTACTAGATCATATTCTTTTGGTTTATGTTTTGACTTGGTATGGATCTTGTACGACTTGGGTATGTATTTTGTTTATGGATTTTATGGTCTATGCTTATGTTGATTATGTTTTAAATTTTCCAGATCTAGATTGTTATTAGCAGTCTCACAAGTCATAATCTCAAATTCGCGTGAATTTAGTTATAAAAATGTGGAGATTGATGAGAGAATGAGAACCATTGTTTCATACTTTTCTGTGCAGAGAAAGAAGAACATTTCTTTTTCTTTTTCAATGTAACTTGTACTGCTTACAATTTTTTTGTATACTTCTTGTATTAATGCTCAACAAATTTGGTACCCTTACTGATGCCTTGGTCCTGTTTGATGAAATGCTTTACATGGAGCCTATTCCTTCTGTAATCCATTTAATTACTCACTACTATCAAGTATCAACAAGACGAACAATTATGATTCTGTTCTTGTATTATTAAAGAAAATGTGTTTCTTGAGACTGCTGATTATTCACCTCACTTTGACCATTGCTACCAAATGTTATTGCCACTTGCATTTATCTGGTTTTGCTCTTTTTGTCCATGTTAGGTTATTTAAGTGTGATTGTACACCCACATTGTCGTACCTTTGTTACCCTTATGGGAAGGACATGTCAGTATAAAAAAAATAAGATTAGACTTAATAAATTACACATAATTAGATATTTAGATGAGATGGAAAAGTTTGCAATGGGTACCAACAGAATATTGAGTAAGACGAGGAAGAGGGTTGATGATCTGGTTGAAGAAATGCTAGGTAGGTGTGTTTTGGGGAGCGGTAGAGGAAGATAAGATAATATAGTCATGTTGTATCGAGTCAGATTAAGTAATGGGCCACTTCGGGTAGGACAGCTAAATGTGATGATAAAAAATTTGTATTACATTTTTACTCTATCAACCCTGGTCTTTTGACTGTTGGTAAAAACTTAGCGGCAGCTACCTAAATAAAAGATGGAAAACATGTTTAGCCACATATATTTTATTAATTCATCCACATGTAATCTTTAAATGTTGGCTTAAAAACAAGTAGGTGCAAGAGTAGCCAGTGCAGCTTTACTCTCATTTCCTTCAATAAGTTGTTGCCGTTGTAGATTTTAGGCATTATTACATTGTTGATTCAAATTTTTAATTGTTTGCATATATTGGTTTTAGATCAAGTTACAGTCTTCCATTGTAGTTTTTACTCTCATCTCCTCTTACCGTTATGGTTGATACAATGATTGTAATCTGTCTATTGAGCTAACGAGCTAATAGTTTTCATGATTGTACTCTGTTTCTTTACGAATAATTTTTTTTATGAAACAACAATATTTCATATTATCTTGATTATGGACAGGAATTATAAGGAAGACAAGAACTGTGATGGAATGTTTGCATCGCTTTTGCAGGGAATGCATCGACAAATCAATGAGACTGGGGTAAGCTGAAAAGCCAGCAGGTGTAAAGTATTTTGTGTACAAGATATTCTTATATCTCTCTAATTAAATTTTGCTGTAATTTTCATTTAGAAATAACGAGTGTCCCGCATGTCGTACACATTGTGCTAGTCGTCGTTCACTGAGAGACGACCCAAACTATGATGCACTCATTTCTGCTTTGTATCCAGATATCGACAAGTATGAAGAGGAGGTATTTCCTGGATGATGCTTAAAATTCACAGTTTTAAGTACTATTATATATATATTTTTTTAATCTTATTACTTTTATCCCTGGTTCAGGAATTGGCCTTTCATGAAGAGGAGAGGACCCGCTATAAGAAGGTGAATTATATTGGTGCCTGCTTAAAGTCCACATCCTTGTGCTTTTCCAAACAGTTTTTTCTCCTTTGTTTTTCTTTTTCTTTGTATGTGCACTGAAGTAGACTCTTCTCTTTGTTGCTTCAATGTGTGTCTTTGAGAATGTGCACATTGAGGACTGTAATGTTGGCATTTGGTTAACTGTGTATATTTACTCAGAGGGACAAGTTGAAGACTTTAATGTTGACACACGCTGAACTATATACATTTTTTTGTTTGTGTTCTCATGCGTAATATATATTATGATGTGGCAGATCCAAGAATCAATTGCCCAGACTCAGCGCCGACAATCTGAGGCACTAGGCAACAAAAAAAAAAGTGCTAGAGCCACAGCTGCTGCGTTTGCGAGGAGATCACAGGCATATCGAGCTTCTCGAGGAAGGAGAAATCAGAGAGCTATCGAACAGCAGGGATCTGATGAGGAGGATTATGCTAATGGCCGTGATAGAGGTAAGGATTCATCTTCTGCTGATGAGCTGGTGACTGATGTCAAACCAAAAAGATATAAAATATTGGGACTCGAAATTCTCAGACCTTTTTAGTGTCAGGGAGTGCAGATGGAGGAGATGAAAATCATCCTGAAGTTAACAGGGATTCCTTGGGCGCATCTGCAGGACTTGTCGGAAACTCCGAAATGCTTGCTTGGGGTAGAGGTGGCATTCGGAGCAACACTCGCCATAGCAATCAGAATGCTGGGAATACAAGGATTGCAAGGAGTACTCGCTTGGCTAGGCTGCTTGAAAGTTACCAAAATACAGTAGAAGAAGATAAGGTAATAATGAAATGCAGAACTGAGGGTTCACTTGCTCACACACCTGTCATGTGCCTTTTATACTCATACTTGGTTGTGAAGTGCTAAACATGGCTTTAGTTCCAAAAAATTGAGAATTATTTCTCTGTGTGGAAGTTGTGTTTTCCTTGTGATATTGTTACCCTCTTAAAATTAATTCTAAACTCTTTTTGCTAAGCACCTACTAATTTTCATCCTTTTTTTCAGCTGAATATTCATTTTATGCTTGTGCCCTGGGATGAACAAAGATTGGCAAGCTTGGAGTGTCCGCAGATGCGTTGCGAACCCAACGTATCGATTAGAAACCTCTGCCAAGTAAGATCTTTATACACACCCAGACCCCATTTTGCCATTAAAAATAGTCATAAACAAATTTGGTAGTTACGTCTACTAAAAGATTTTGGTAAAGATGATGCTAATTGATTATAGTCCAAGATGTCTTTGGAAGCTTTGGTAATAATGTTTTGCCTAATCTATTTTTACAGCATGTTTCTTCAAACATTGTTGCGGAAGCCGAAGAAATTGAAATTCTGCTGGTGCAACAAAATGAAGTTTTGTGCATCCTGGAAGGCCATCAAACGTTGGCGGAACTGAAAGCAGCTTATGGTGTTACCCAGCGTGATATGGTGAGCTATCTAATGTGCAAATTTGGAATGTTTAGCATGCAATCCCATGATTTATGGATGTGACATTGTTCCCCTTTTTTCCAGCGTTTTGCATACAGGCTAAAGGAACCAGCTTCGATGAATTCTGTCTGAAGCTGATATATGGCGTCCAGGATGAACAGTTATAAAGTTGTTCATCCAAGGAAGGTGAATAGAATATACTCAGACAGAAAAGAGAGTTGTGTATCTTGGTTCTCACAGTTTAATTTAATTTTTAAAGTGTTTTCTGTTTACCAGAGTTGAAAAATGTTTGAAATGTTTGGGGATTTAGTCCAACTGCATTGTATCCTAAAGTTATGGATTAAATGGGCATTATGTTACTTAGACAGTTTATGCATTTTGAACTCTTAAATCTCTTTACTTTAGTGAAACTGAAGCATGGATAGGCTTCGTTTCGCATATGCAAATTGATATGGTGGTAATTTGGAGTTGATCATGCTCTCAGAGGATGTTAGTGTAGCTAAAAATTGGTTTGTGCGCATTGACTTCCTCTGGACCTGGATGGCTAGTGTTGCTCTCTGCCTGGATGACCTGTCATCCTTTGGACCTGGATGGCTAGTGTTGCTCTGCCTGGATGACCTGTCATCACTTAGTTCTGAATTTAGGTAAAGATCTACTTGTTTATATGTCTCTCAGCATGTAGTGTTTATCGGTACTACTAGGAACTCGTCTTGTGCAAAGATTGCAGATCTACTTGATAGGTAAAAATGTTACCACTAGTCGAGTCATTCATTCATATAATTAACAATATGTAAAAAAAACTGACCAAAAAAACAGCATGTAAAAGAAGTTACCGATAGGTAGTCTTTTCAATATATATATATAATAAACACCAAAAAAATTAGTGTCTAGTAGATATGAAGTAATTAAAATAGTGAACAAGTAAAAATCAGATTATTTACATTTCGCCTTGTTTGTAATAATACCACAGGAGAACAGAATAAAATCTTAATATATCTTATTCAAATTCTCAAAGCTAGATACAAGACTTTTAAGACGTCTAGAACTTTATTTTTCTGGTAAATGTCAAAAATGTCAATAAAAAAATGACCGACGACTGGAAAACACAGTTTTCACAGTTGGCTCAAAATAGAAGCAAAGAAATAAGAACATATACATGCAAGGGTCTCAGTCAGGGCAGTAAGACCAGCAATTCCTCGTCTTGATTGGGCAGTTTTAACGATGCTTGCTTTTGGTATCTCCGCTGTAGAGCCTGAAATATTTGTGTTAGATATGATACAAGACCCAAACTTTGTATGTGTATATAGTATAGATTGGATTTAGGTTGTTTTTCTTTCTTTCCTTTAAACAATATTTACCAGTCATAAACAGTTGGAGAATTGGGCTCTGGTTTGTCATACACTTGGGAACCAATACCCCTGGTAGCCGGGTTACTGCGGGGTTCAGTCATCCTCCACACATTGTCCCTATGCACCGGCCCGAAGCTGCTTGGTGACATAGGAGTAGTCGGCGTTGTTGGTGTTGCCGGTGCTTCTGGACTTGTTGTATTCGACAACGACCTCTGCAAACTGCTACTACCTTCTCCGTCCCCTACCCCATTACAAATAAAAAAACACCACTGGTTTAATTATATCGTCATCTATAAATTAATTATATGGTAATGGAATTCAGCTGCTATTCGCCATTCGGCTACCATTTGATGGGTGTGACAGCAAAAGATCAAACATGTCATCATATGCATGCACTCATAGTAATGTGATGATTTCCTTATAAGTGCATAATCAGACAGGTACATATCTAAATTAATCATTCATAGTTTTCATAACTTATAAGTCTCTGTCTCTCTATGATTAATCTACAAATGTATGTGAGCGTGTGTGCGTTTGTTAAGAAGAAGCAGTACCATTGGTCTTGGTTTTTATCTTCCTGAATCTGCCAAGTCCACGTTCAGGTTGAGGCCCGGCCATAACATCATCCCAGATCTTATCCATCAATCCCATCTTTCTTGATTTTCTTTCTTTTCGGTCTTGAAACTAAACAAAAAATTTAATGAACTTTAGAAATGAATATATAGAGAGAAACTTGGCTGTAATTAGGTTTGTGGTACAGACTCTCCCTTGATAAATCTAAATATACTACAGCATTAGATATTAAGAACCAAGAACCGGGTAAAATGGAGGATCCACATTTTATGAATCTTCAATTAGAAAGGGGTGCAAATATGCACAAGTGTCCTTGTTCTTCAACAGATTGATCTCTTCCTATTCTTTGGGGGAGAGATATGAGGCTAGGAAGTCATGGATACATTGTTAATAACATTTTTTTGCCACAAGAAAAGCTGCATTTTATTTATCCTTCAAATCACTCAACAATACAGCAAGAAAATCCGGATGGACATCACCCACCCGCCAAATACGATCGGCAATGGAACAGCTATGCCTCGCTACGTAGTGAGATGCTCTATTCGTGGATCGTTTTACAAATCTAATGAGAACATTTTGAGGCTTTAAATCAACCAACAAGTGTCGACACTCCTCCACAACTCTCCCTAAATATGATCTACTGTTAATAGAGCTGTGAATTGCTTGGACCATTGTAAGCAATCAGTTTCCACTTCTACTCCTGACAGTCTGTGATCCTTCACCCAGCTCAATGCTTCACGACTTCCAGTTGCCACGGCTAGCTCGGGAGTAACTACACCTTGAGTGCACTTCGACCTCGCTTCCATAACTCTCCGCTATGATTACGAACCACAAAAGCATGGCTATAACACGTAGAAGATTCAAAAATAGCTGCATCAGTAGTTAATTACACAGTTGATGAATGTTATAACTTTCTGATTATGTGACATAGCCCTGGTTTTGTAGGAGTTATATATTTTTTTTTTGCAAATCTGGAGTCTTAATATGAAAGTGTTTTCGAGAAATCAATTTTGCACAAATAAAAAGGCTTTATAAGGTTTTAGTTATTATTTTTTTTTTACAAATTTAGAGAAGATTTCATTAATAACTTGAATGAGATTCAGTCAGGACAAACCCCCAACTGACCATGCAACCAGGTTGACAAACAAATAGACGAGCTAAGCAATTAGCCGTTTCGTTTCCAGATCGCTAAACAAATATAAAATATAAACAAATTATTTTTTCCAATAAGCTAAACGTCCCAGGCGAAAACATTCCCCCAGTCTAAAAACCTGAAATAGTTTTTAAACAGTGTTGGCGAAAATAGTGCTTAAACGTCCAAAAGCCTGGAATTTTTTGTCAACCATATTTACTTCTACAAGTTACAACACCCTTCGACCATTCTAAACCATTAGTTTGATTAGAGAAATTTGGCTATAATAGATACTCCTTTTAAGTTCACAAACATGCGAAAAGCTTAGAAATTGGTCGAAAATATATCAGACGCCTTTCCCCCATTCTGGAACATTAGTTTGAACAGAGAAATTTTGCTACAAAAAATATATTTTTGTAATAGGTAAAGAAGATAAGATAACGTAAAAAAGGATTAGAAATTGGTCAAAACCATATCCATATATACAAATAAATATGATTTGACTGGATGTAAAAAATGATACATCATAAGCACTTCATATAACTTGCTGCTCAACTTGTCAGACGAGGGCCAATCACCCGTCATAATGCTTCGTTTGGTTGCAAGAATATACTTTGTTCAAGCTGCTTCACTCTTACCGCCTGCTAGATGTTGAAGATTTGCATCAGAAATTGGTCAAAACTACATCCATATTCAAATAAATCTACTTTGGCAAGGGCAAACTATTGAAGCTCAATTTCTAATTTAAAACACTTCATATAACTTGCTGTTCAACTTGTCAGACGAGGGCCAATAACCCGTCATAAAGATGCTTCCATTGGTTGCAGAATATACTTTGTTTAAGCTGCTTCACTTTTACCCACCGCCTGCTAGATGTTGAAGATTAGCATCGGAAGCTCTAGTCGGTCGATGTATACTGCATCATCTTATATCAACACCCTGGAAGAAGTTCAAGAACTTGGTGATTGTGTTGTGTTGCTCATTTATGGTGCTTTAAGCAGCAATTCCATACACAACGGGCCATTCTTTCATTCCCAGCTCACATTATAGGCAACTCCTGACATCTGGTTGCAACAAGACAGCCTGAAGCAATATATATTATGCCAATTCCAGACTTCTGAGGTCACCATGCAACTAGAAGATACGATGGCAGTGAAGATCAAATTAATCTGTGAGAAAAGCATAGTAAAAAACAAATTAACTAGGGCAATAAAGTCCCTTGCGACAACAGTCCTGTACAAAAAAAAAAAACCAGTCATTTGCCACTTTATATAAAAACTGTCATGTTAATTGACAATGAAAGAGACTGTGTAGTGCAGGGACTATAACTCTGAGTACCAATATAAATATGAACTCGTAAGAGTACACAGTATGAACTCAAAAATTTACAGACAAGGAATTAGGGTTGATACTATTCCCAAAGTGGACAGTGGACCCAGATCGTGTAATTTCAGTGCTGGCAGTTGGATTATCTGGATAACATAGATTTTTTATGCATGTACTACTAGATTATCTATGTATGTACTTTTCATCTTACAAATTACTCATAATGACTCCCAAACATGTAAATGTAACTTATCATGCCAAGTGTAGCTGTACTCGTAACATTTGTCTTACTTGCACTAGTATCACCAGGGTAGAAAATCAATCACGGATCACAAAATTCATACAACCTTCTATTTCCCACAAGAGACTTAAATGATATATCTCCAAACTCCACACGCTCCTAGCAACTACTTTATGAGTTTTACCAACAGTCATATTGTGCAAATCATAAACCATGTACTACTTCTATACAATATGTTGCAATAGGCATGCATACATTTGCACATGCAGATTTACCATAGGCGAAAGGACAGTTTATAATAATGGCGACCATGTAGTGGACTGCTTTGTGCGAACTGCGATGACAAGTTCCTAGGAGTTAATACAAGTGCTTGCTATAAAAGGTCTCATATCTGGTTTTTTCAATTTTATAATCATAATATTCAGGTTGGTTAACAAGGCACTAAAGATCAGTCAATTTCAGTCTATGGCTTGTATGCCGTAACTGTCATAGACCAAAATACGTACATGAAACTAGCAAACCTTTAATGATGTGAGATACTCCAAGACAAACATAACTAACGCATAATGTACAAAGAGAAACACAAAGAAACTAATTTTTTGGCCTTAAAAGCAAAAAACACGGAACCAGAAAATGATAATATTAAATTTACCAGTAAATAAACTATAACTGCTACTTAAAACGCAAGTTTTAGAGATAATATTAAGGTCTAAACCGTTTCAGATATTTTTTTTTACTGTGAATTTGAATGTAGGGTGTTAGTGGTTCCATGTACAAATATTTTAATTTGTATATTGGTATTTTCTATTTCAGCATGTAGTGAAGTAATTTATATGATGTTCATGCATGTAGTTTAAATTATTATAAACTTGATGAATACCGTAAATTGTAAAATTAAGGTTAAATTAAATTAGAAGTGGATCACTATTGGAGAAAATTTACTTTGGTGTCCAAAATAAATATATGAAAATATTGGGGGATGAGAAGTAATCAAATTTAAGACCTCTCCCAAGCTCGGGTAAGTTACCATCTGTCCAAAAATCTCAAGGTATTAAGTGGGAGAACAATGTTAGGTGTCATATTCAATTATATATAAAACGTGTACATGTACTTAAAAAGGACTTCCGAAATTAATTTAAATTTAAGGTTATAGTTTAAAAATAAATGTGATAAATAATGTTCATTAGTTAAAAATTATAGTTTTGTAACTAGATCGGGCCTGGGATTTTAGTGGATCGTTTGCGGATTTCATTAGTGTTTGAGATTACTATTTCGAGGTACTCCCTCCATTCCTTAATGATAGACATATTTGAGTTTTTGTAGGATTGCATAATGTTAGCTGTTTCAAATTCCCAAGCACAATAAATGACTTACTTCTACAGCATAAACTTGTTTATCTTTATTTGGCTCTTTTCAAATACTTATTATAGGGTTAAAATTGAAAAAATGTACTCTATTCATTATATGTTTCATGTAGTCATTGCACTGACCGGTATTCGTAAAAATTGCTAAAACGTCTATCACGGGACTTCGTCCCATTTTATTCAATGTTTATGACTAAATATGTTTGATTCGTTTTGTCCTCAGTTTTGGTCATTCCGCTAATATTCGTTTTGTCTTTCGAATGTTATTTTAGAATTTGTTTCAAAACATTTGGACATTTGTTTCAAAAATACTATATTTGTTTAGAATATTTGACTTTGTGCATCTAAAAATTCTTAAAATTGTGCAAATTATTTTATTTGAACCCTTGGAATGCTATAGGGTATCTAGCGTTAGCCCATAGGCCATGTGTTTCGGACAATTATAATCCCTTTATTATAACCCAATAGATTATAATACTTTAAATTATCATATCCCATGTTTTTTTGAAGTATTAAGTTAGGAGTGGACTATAGTCCTTTTAAATTTTGTAATCCTTTATATTATTCTATCACATGTTTGTTTTGAGGGAAAACATAGGGATTTGACTATTATCCTTTAAAATTTCTAATCCTGTGTTTGTTTTAGATCTGATTACAATGAGGGGATTAAAATCCTTTAAAACCTGACTTGTTAGAGGGGATTAAAATAATCCCCAAAAACCAAGTAATAGATGTTGGGCTTGCCAAGCACGCCATAACTCCACATTAGTATGATATTGTCCGCTTTGGGCTCGCTTTGGGCCGAATCCGCACGGATTTGTTTTTGGGTCACTCCCAAAAGGCCTCAATGGAGTTAACTTGGCTACTTAAATACAAGAGAATTTTCTCTTGTCTCCTCGATGTAGTACTTGGGTTGACACCACCCAACAATCCTCCCCTCAAACCAAAAACCACATAACCCGTGGCCTTACACCTGCGATTAATCTGTCCACATCTTGCACCGCCACCACACCCGCGGAACCCGCCGCCTGAACACCTTTCAGGAAGATTTTCGGTACAAGGAACCCAACAGATTTCCAATCGCCACCGAGGGGAACCTCCTACATCGAACACCTGCAGCCCGTTTCCCCCAAGATCCAATTACCAAACCATGGACTCTGATACCACTTATTGGGTCGCGCAACACCCATTAACTCCACATTAGTATAATATTGTCCGCTCTGGGCCGTGGCCACGTCCGCACGGATTTGTTTTTGGGCTCCTCCCAAAAGGCCTCATACTAATGGAGTTAACTGGTCGATGTGGGACAACTCCCAACAATCTCCCCCTTCACACATCGGGCTCGACACCTGTCGAATCTGCCACCATTCTGTGTGATCTACTCCCCCATGACCCATATTGGAAGTTCCTAGCTATTTGGCTTCCCCTTAGGCCAACACTGGAAGGCCCACCTACTCCTCCTTAAGCCCATCCTGGGATAGCCCATTTGCCGCTTCCTTGGATCCATTCTGGAAGCCCATACGAGTTTGCTATGGACCGCTACCTCTTCCTTGGATCCATTCTAGAAGCCCATACGAGATTGTTATGGACCGTTATAACCACAACTTTGATACTGATACCACTTGTTGGACTTTCTAAGCAGGACTTAACTCCACATTAGTATGATATTGTCCGCTTTGGAGTTTCAGCCCGCACAGATTTGTTTTTGGGTCACTCCCAAAAGACCTCATACTAATAGAGTTAACTTGGCCACTTAAATACAAGAGAATTTTCTCGTGTCTCATCGATGTGGTACTTGGGTTGACACCACCCAACAATAGAAAGAATTAAAATCATATCCCTTACTCCAACTAAACAAACAAGAGATTATTATTTTAAAGAATTATAATCCTTAATTTTATCCCAAATAAGGTTTTACACTAGGAAGCACGAATTCTTCATTTTGGAGAATCCAAATCTCCCGACTCGGCTAAGTTCGTATCGGAATCGCCAAGTGGAGAGTCGGCACGAAAACATCTTTGGACTCGGCACCGACTCGGGGGCGACACACCTCTGACTCGGCCCAACTACAAATAATCCAACCCATAAAAAATATCCCATCCCATTACCTTTTTAACCTAATTTTATAGGCAGCCAGACTACATGTGCACACATCTTTTATATATACATACATTCTCATTCTCTGTAACACCCATTCCTAATCAATCTTAAGCCCATCATCATTGACAGTTTCACACCATTACACAAATCTAATCATGAATATATATACATATATTTATTATTATTTTATTTGCCGAGTCCCGTATCCAAGAATCTTCGATGATTGGCGGATCCCTAAGTCCCCGTACCCGTGTCCCGTGTCGCCGTATCCAAGTTTGTGCTTCCTAGGTTTTACAAAACAAACATGGGATTAAAATTTTTAAAGGATTATAACCATATCCCCTACTTAATCCTATGAAACAAACATGGCCATAGGGTATACCGAGTTAGTCAATTGTAGGGTATCATGTCATTGACATAGCACAACTGGAATGTCACTTCCGTGGTAGTGTGATTAGTCAAGGCGTTACCTATTGTAAGAGCTTTGCGTAATTGATATCTATTGCATTTGATAGATATTTGTCAGGATATTGGGTGCACCTAGTTTGATTTGATTCGTGATTTGACAGTGACGGCTTGTTGCACGCACCAGGCACCATATAATGTGTAATTATATGTGTTCTAAGCTCGATATAAGATAACTTAACTGCTCGTTGCCTGAGCCTTGCTTATTTGATATTACTTTTCTATTATGAAGTGTTAAAATATTAATCTTGCTTCCTTTATTATAAATTGTACTCCAATCCATACGAGGCCCTTTGACTTTGAGTCTTTTGCAAAACTACTTGTTGATGCATTTAACTATTGAAAACCAATTGTAAGTGAATTTGAAGTTGTTATCGATGAATGTAGGCTACTGACAAATAATATTCTATTAACCTTGAAAAATGACAAGCGAATGTTCCTGCTCATTGTCATTCTCGAGCAGTCCGTTTATTTCAATGACAATTCCTCAGTTCTTGGAGGGATGTATTGTTTATGATCTTATTGATCTCTGAATACTCGGTTGAAGAAGCAGAGGCCGTTTGACTTTGAGTCATTTGCAAAATTAGTTGATGCATTCAACTTTAGGAAACCATTTCCAAATGAATTTGAAGCTGTTATCGATGAATGTAAGCTGCAGGCGAATAATAAAAATATTCTATTAACCATGTAAAAGGACAAGCGAATGTTCCTGCTCACTGTCATTCTCGAGCAATACGTTTCAATGATAGTCCATTTATTTCGCTGACAATTCCTCAGTTCTTGGAGGGATGTACAGTTTACGATCATACTGATCACTGAATGCTCAGTTGAAGAAGCAGAGGCCCTTTGACTTTGTCATTTGCAAAACTAGTTGATGATGCATTTAACTTTAGGATTTCAATTCTAAAGGAATTGTTATCGATGAATGTAGGTTGCTGGCGAATAATAAGAATTATTCTATTAACCTTGTAAAACGACAAGCCAAAGTTCCTGCTCAATGTCATTCTCGAGCAATACGTTTCAATGATAGTCCACTGACAATTCCTCAACTCTTGGAGGGATGTATTGCTTATGATCTTATGACCATCGAATGAAATGCCCAATTTTGACTTCAAAAAAAGGGCTTATAATTGCTTTAATGGACTAAGGCTCCGATAGCAATTATTGTTCAAAATTGTTATGTTGTGAGAAAAAGTGTTGTAGCAAAAATCATATAATAATTTGGTAATATTTTTGATAATTGCATGTATAATAAACAAAAAAAAGTTTCTAACGTGGTCTGATAGCTACTTGTAACACCCAATCACACATTGAGGAGAGTAGGATAATTTGTTCAGTATATAAGGTGAAGTACTACTACTACTAAGTGCACCAACAAATCAAGATCTTTTAGGGACCGTGGTGGGCTTATGGAGTTTTTGCATTTGGACCATCATAATTCTGCTTATTTCATATTCGGAAGCGGGACTTGGCTTGATTTTTGAAAAAGACTTGGGATCTCACAAAAGCTAAAAACAATAGCTTTTAGGCCATACGCACTTCTAAGAAAAGCTGCTTTTGAATTTACCAAAAACAATTTTACTTGCTTTTTAACAAAAAGTTGTATCCAATAGCATTAACAAACGAGACATAAGAATTCGTAGTTTTTTTGGAAAATATAAATGTTTGAAGAATTCTACAAAGAAATGCTTTGTACCCTTTTTTGTTTACTCACGTGTTCAATGTCTTGGACAAATTGTTGGATATAAGGCTAAGTGCAAATGAAAGGCTTTTCTATTTAGGTGTATTCTTTATTGTTTTGGGCATTAAAGTGTTTTACCATCTAATAAAAAGATTATGCAAGATTTGTTTGGAAGGTACGAATCATTCGACAAACAAAAAAAATGGTTTCAAAAATGAGGATTACTAAGTCTTGTATTCAAAATGGCCCTACGGATAAAAATATTTGGAGAGTAACAAAACTTTTCAAAGTAAAATGGTTGTGGCCATTTCTTGCAAAGGGGACTTTCGGATATTATATGTCAAAAAGTACATACAAGACTGAAGTATATCTCTAGAAATCCCGGAGGTGAAAAGTTGTTTAGTCTAAGAACTAGCGTGGCTTAGTTTGGTTATAATATATGAAAAGAAAGGAAATGATAAAAGGAAAGTTTGGTGGATTAACCGCAAAAAATCTACCCAAAAAATAAAATAAAAACGACGATGATTCAATGGCAGAAGAACTAGTACCTTAGGGCTTCCTAATTACTAGATAGAGATATTACATCGAATTACAACCCATAAAAAAAAAAAAAGAATCTTACCACTATTCCTAATAAAAATAAAAATTATTCCCTAATCCACATCCAAATTTTACTACCATAATCCTTCTATTCCTATTACCTGTTGTCAAGTATTGACATCAAAATTTTATAATATTGTTATATAATACAAATATGACATTAAACTTCATACCCTATAATCTATACAAGCTTGTATGATGTCAAACTACAAATGAGTAAATATAAAACTCAAGCTAAAATTTAAATCAAAAAATTGCCACACATTTAAATTAGAACTATTGAACTACATTAAAAATATCACATTATATATCTACTACATGAAGCTAGAATATTCGTAATAATATACTTACATAATAAATTTAAAGTTCACAATATACAATTACCTTTACTAAATATATAAATACATAAAAACTAATGAAAATTAATCTTGTACTTGATCTTCAAGAAAGTGTTTCGTGACAGGGAGAGAAGAGAAGCTTTTATTGAATATTAGGTTTCTAAATTTAGCATTAGTGTTTAGGGCTATGAATTCGTTGATTGTTGAGATGAGTGTCTCTTCCAAATGAAGATGAGCATAAAAGAAGAAAAGGTTGGAAATTCCAGATTAGTAGGAGAGATTTATCTAATAAGGAAATGCTCATTCTCCTTGAGTTAAAATTGTTAACAATTTTGGAAGATGGGAGAATTGGAATTCAGACACTTGCTGTTTAAGTTATGGTTCCATTTTGGGGAAGAGAAGTGCGTCAAGTACTCCTAAACTTCAGGTGTTCAGTTGGTTTTTTCTCGATAAGATCAATGTTAATAATATTTTGCAACCGTGAACGTCCTGGTCAACATAATTGCTGTATAGAGGCAGGGAGACAACCAGTCATTTATTTCTTAAGTGTTTATAATTAAGTTTTCTATAGGCTGGGTGTACATACCTAAATGTTTCAACTTTCAATGGATTACGTTTTTGAGATCTTGGTAAAAACATCTAATGGTTTCGATGGCTATCCTTCTCTTTGTTTGCTAATTTCGGCAGTTATCCTAGAAAATCTTTATAATATAAACGGCCTTTTGTACTAATTCTGTGTTGTGTTGTTTTTTGTGTGTTTCTCGCTGGTTGTCTTTGTATTGTTTATTTTTTTCCCACAACTTTCCTTCGCCTCAAGTGAGGGTTCTGAATATACATGAGATGAGGACAATGCCAAGGAACTCCCATCTCATTTTCCAAAAAACGTTGCAAGTCAGAAACGATCTATTATTACCATAAAGGTATACCGTTGATTTAACCTTGCAATAAATTGCTATACCTCACCTCCAAGATCTCAATACTATAATTTACTAATTAGGATAAAAACAAATAGATATTCCGGTATGTTGTCAAGAACTACATAGACATTAAAGAAGAATTTGAAAATTATATGTTCTATGTCGACTGGAGGAAGATAGTCTCTACAAAACAAAGACCAAAAAGAACAAACATAAAGTGAATATATTCAACATCAAACAGAACACTAACTCCGAAGATACATGGTTCCTAAAGAAAGTGACATATCCTTAAAACAAGAAATCTCAGAACTAGATGCACAACACATATCTCACTCTCAGTTGTTCCTTCTCCAAAAGTTGTTCCTAGAAGTATCTTCACCACTTTAAGTTGTAAAACTTACCAAGTACATGCAGGTCACAGCTTTCCACATTTGTCAATATAACCCTGTCGAAATGAAACTAATATTATTAATCACATGAAAACTAATGTTTTTGATCGCAAGAACATCACCCTATTGTCATCTAAACCACCTCAATTTTCCAACAAATTATAATCACAAACTCACCTCAACAAGCTTTGCAATTTTCGGCTCGGATGAAGAAAGGTACAGCTCAACTGATTCTGAAGTAGATGGAATTTGATGAGTTGGTATTGTGCTAAGGACTCTGTCGACTGATTTTTTGACTATTATCTTGTGAGCCTCCTTGCTCAGGTTACCCTCACGCCAAGTTGGTTTGACCAATTCTTTGACAAAATCTATGAGAGCGGCACGGAAGTGTTTTAGGGCTTTCGCTTCACTTACCTTAACATCAACCTCCATTTCACTAATTTGTCCAGCCATGTCACCCAATTTTAACTTCTGTCCTGGCCTATCAGTTTGAGATGCATAATCATTCTCAGTATTTGGTGCATCTCTTTTCCTAGTATCTTGAAGATGTGAAGATCCCAAGAGCTTCTCTTCATTTGGTGCAGCAATTCTATTTTGCATCTCAGTGAAAGCACTCACAGGAGTTGCGGTTTCAGCAGAAAACAAATCCTTTTCATGGTTTTTCTTATTCAAATTATTGTCAAGGATGTTCTGATGCCCACCAAGAGATTGTTCAAGAAAATTATAACCTAAGCCAAAGCTCTCTCGACCAGCACCAGAAAATCTAGAATATACATCTGCTGACTGGGACTGTTCAATGCTATCACGAATAGGATCGTATTTGATTACTGAAGACAACAATCTCTGTGTAAGAGCGTACGATGGCCGAAAAGGTGGAGATGGCTCCCATTTGTAGAAGGACATTTCTGTTTTATTTTCAAATGGATACCGTGAATCTCCGGACACAGGCATTCTAGATGGATTATTTGATTCAGATCCAGAGAATGGCGAAGAGTTCTTCTGCAGAGAAGCCGACCTAGAGGCACCATATTCTCTTTCAACGTCTGAGCAGTTGTGGGACCTAAGTGGATCTGAATTCCAAGTAGAACCAAATGGCAAAGATGACCTGGTCCAGCTTGAAATATGGGTTGGTGGTAATCTCCCACTGCCAAAGTTTGTTTCCCATGAGTGGCGAAAGGGAGGCATGCGCTCATCAAGCAAGAATTGGCTTCTCTTAGCAGCCACTTCTTCTGAACCATGATTTGCATGATTGTTCAATTCTCCTCTAAGATATTCTCTTCCAGCACTGCTGAAGTTATCTTTATACGGACTCACCTCCTCTGATTCCTTCTTCCATTTGGAACTTTGACCAGGATCATGCGACAGAATTCTGTCCAAGGGAGATAAGGTCCCGACTGCAGAAGCTTCTTCATCAAGAGAAGTAACCAACCGTGGCTTTTTAGAGGAGCAGTCCGATCCTGATAGGGAAAAGGTGATTAACATAATCAGTAAGGTAGAGATGGTTCTTCACTATCATAAGTTTGTAAAACATCACCTTCACTAGTTTGCCGCTCAGTCTTGTTACTAGGATCAACTCCCACATGCTGTTGGGTGGCAACATTGCTTGCATGAAGGAATCTACAAGATTTTCCCTTAATGCACCAACCTTTGGCAAAAAAATCACATATAACAGCTGTTTTATCAGTCCCATCCATAAACCCCACTCCGGGGGACAAGCTACTTGGCTTTACCATGGGAAAATCCAATCCGGAAAACCTAAAAGATGTCAGCAAGTAATTCTAGTATGTGAATATCAATAAATAGAAACGAAAATACTAAAAGAGGTCTACACTTATTCCAATATGTCAGTTTACAATACATATGTAACCATGCATATGAAACCAGTTCACTGCACCTTGGCTCATTGAGCTTAAAATCCTCGGTCTGCAAGCGGTGATGCTTCTTAACTTCCTCGGAATGGTAAAGACCAGTAGTCTTCCCACTTAAGTTATCTTTTACTAAAACAGCAGCAGCCAATTCAGCACTACTAGCAGACTCAGTGGTCTGGACAGTTAATATTCCATGGCCGTTTGGAAGTGCTGTGTTTTTATGTTCAACATAATCTTTAGGTGTTCTTGTTCCTAAAAGGGGTTTGGATTCTTTAAATTTGTGGTCACCGGTAGCAACCACATCTTTCCCTAATTTTGAACACGGAAGATTCAGGTGGTGGTTGTTCAAGTCCCTTCCTTCTGATACATCCATTCGATCAGAGATATGCGCACCTCTATCACATTTTACCTCGTGCATATCTTTTGATATTACCTTCACAGCATTTTCTTGTGTAATTGAAACTGAATGGGATTGATCTTCATTCCCCATGATTACATTGTCAAGGGAAGCATCTACATGGAATAAACATTTAAAGTCAAGAAAAAGGCACAGCAAAAAACTCCTCTAAACATAGCAGGGATGGGTTTAAGAAAATGAGAATGCTTGGTCACACTTATACCTCCCTACATGTTATTCTTTTGTAGAATAAAAAGCAAATTCCCGACACACATGAACACCTGAATCAATTCTTTCTTCAGCATGAAAGGACCTCATATTCATATTCCATAATGAACTCAAAGATAAACAGGAAACATTCAATCTAGATCACATATATGTTGAATACAACTGTTCATGTTTATTTAGAGATCCTAAGCTTAACCAAAAGAAAACTAATCCGAACTCATACCTGATTTCTATTATGATCCATTATTATACTATGCAAGAAAGATGTATACCTCATCTTTACACTCTTAAGCTACTAAACTTAACTAAAATCAAATAATCTCGATATATTTGATATGATAACTACCTGATTCCTTACTCTCAGGAATCTAAGAAGTGAGAACACAAGCTAAGAGCAAAATTCCACCATGTAAAGATATGGTCGCATCTGCAAACGTTTGGGGAACACATGTTTCGTCCATCAGAAGCTTTAGAAGTAGCAAAGCTATAACTTTCAATATATACAAAGATCAAACGGCATCCTCGAACACTAATCAACATGTTTTACATAGACTGTCATCTAGTTGGTCTTCTTTCTTGAAAGAATAATGCTAGTTTTATCCCAAACAAGCTCCTCATGATGCTCGACCTCAAGACCAAGTTTTTCAGTTATTTGTACTTCAAATATAACTAGGCCAAATCTCAACTCCTTTACAAGTGTAATAGCCCACAAATTCGACTTAACGTTGTACTTCCGCTTTTTAAAACGAACCTAAATGTAAATGTATATCTGCATTTCAAAACTAAAGGGCGAATTTTAGGGCATGTGAAAGCCGGGGTCAAATCCTTGGTACAAATCTAAAATCCGCGTCTCCATTGAGTTTGAATGCTATATAGTTATACTTGTCCAACTGCAACCAAGTTGAGTAAATCCACAACCCCACCACAATACGACTGGACTTAAGGTTATATGTTGAACAAAGTGTCCCACAATGTTTTGACATTAAAATATGTTACAAACACCCTCATTGGTCTCATCCAGTCCACCAACAAATTAAACAAACATAACAGTTCACAAAACACTTTCGAGAGGTAGGAGGTTCGAGCTCTGATACCATTTATAACAAACTAGGTCACATATGAGCCCAAGTTAAAAATTCGAGTCTAACTTCATCAAAATACCAAAAAAGTCCACTATCCTAATTGCAACCAAAGGGTAATCAAAGTCCTACACAATCATATGTCATAACTTGGCAAAGTCCTACACAATCATATGTCATAACTTGTTAGTGCACTTAGTATTTGGACTGCAACTTATATTTTTTACTTAACAAGTTTCGACGAGGCCATAATATTCAATCCAACTATAAGTCTATAATGAGAGGTCTGAGAGCAAACGTTGGAAGTGGGATAATGGACATATGATTTACCATGTTGAGTGAGATCTTTGAAGAAAATTTAAGAGTCACATCTATCTAAATTTGCGTGGTTTTAGCGTTTAGTTCATGCTTGACGGTAAAAGAAAACAATAATTATAGCAAAGATCATATGTACATCCTAAGAACAATCAATATAATTATTATCAAGAGAAAGCATATAATCAAAGCCATATTCAGTATAAATACAGAAATATCAAAACTAACGCACTAAAAAACCAAGGCCCAAAACATAATTAACCCACACCATGCTGAGTAGGCAAAAACCTTTCATCCAAAACACCAACTAATCTTCTCTGAATAAATGTGAAGAAACATAAGGTGGTACAAGGGCACAAGTATTGGTGGGGTATGTTGGGTTTTAACCTAATATGATAGTGTGGACTTTGGGTGATCCAAGACAAATATGGGTTGGGTAATAACTGTATATGTAGATAATTATTATATATGATGTCTTGGTCATAAAGTTGGATAGTTTGACACTAAGAACAGAAGGCTTGTATAACAGAATAAGAAGATTTATATAAGTATGGTAAGTCTTGGTGGCTATGTTTGGATGGCTATATACACAATCATATTATGTTTAATTGATAAGGAATGCTTAAGATGTAGTCTTAGGTATCGTTTGAGAGATACTTAAGTATCATTTGGAACACCATTGCATTATTAACAATTGTTTGGATTAATATTACATATTAGGACGTGGTTTTTTCGCGTTATATATATTGTGTGTTCTTGTTTTAGTTATTGATTTGATACCTATTGATTTGATAAGTAGAAGTGATACTTGAATAAAGCGTGATCGCGCTTTAGTGGAACTTGTCATCTAATTGTTTGGTTTGCGTGCTCTCCATTGGTTAGTTGTGTGGATATCGTATTTGTGTATTCCCCTAACAGGGTAGATACAAGCTCAATTCGGCTCATAGCACAATTTTGGGCCCGGTTGGTTTCGTTTGAAATATTTTCAAAATTTTGTACTGGTTTGATTTGAACCGACTGAATGTTTACCCAAAATGAAATACAGAAGGAATAAAATCATTGACAAATAAAATGAACGTATGTGGATTAATCGCAAAAAAAACCCACTAAACCTAAGATTCCCAAAAGGGGGAAAACTGTATGGATCCAAACTTATAATAAGATCAATTTCAGTAACTACGCAATGTCAGCAAATCATACAAGATTACATTTCTTTGTATAAGAGTATAACCATGTCTAAATTTAGAAAATGATATCCAAAGTCGTAATAAGCTGTTATTATCACAAACTGAGTGCACCTTGTTTTCCACCCAAAATTTTCAATCTCAAGGTTCTCCTTAAAGGGTGTTCAAATGCTCATGCCCTACTGCGAAGAGCTTCAAACTAACCATTACATGACACTAACCACGTTAGGCACAAGCCAAGTTTATTAGTGCAACTTTCATAACTTCACTTCTTTAATCCTCATCATGTCTTTGAACGTCATCTTGACACATTTTGAATGATCTTTGTTCATACGACTACCTGGATCTTCTAATAAGATGGCTAGACTTCTTTTTAAAATTAGAAAAATTGACTACCTCTCAAAGGACGTCCTCAATTAATTCTCCCATTCTAGATTTTAGTAAAAATGATTGAAAATTCTTCTTCAACACCTTGTTTCTCTTCACCTTTGTAATCAACAAGCTTTGGCTTATCACCATCTTCAAGTACCTTATTGTTGGTTTGTTTCTCATATGTGCCACTTTAGGGGTTAGGCAAGTTTGAGTTATCTCCTCTTAGTCTTGCTAAGATGAATTCATGCTCAGGCCAACATTCCTAGCCCTCCCATGTTCATCATAAAAAGTTCAACTCCTAACAAGTGCTCCTGGTGCTCACAATCCTGTAACGACTCAAGGACTCCAATCCTATAACGACTCAAGGACTCCTGCTCCTTTGAATTTGAATTTCAAATGTAATAAAACTCAACACGAGATAAGGTAGTGTTCGTTATGGACCTTCTCTTATTGGCACAATTTTGCCTGATGTAGAATCAATCTTTAGACCAAAAGGATTTACCATTCATCCTGCTGCTGAGCTCAAAGAAAAATTGGTTATTTAATTCTCTACACAACTAATTCAATTAACTCTTCTATTTAGGGAAACCGGTCTTTTATTACTTCTCAATGAAAAGACACAAGTACCCTTACTGTTGGATTGACTACTCATGTTGATTTTCCTAACAATATTCTTCTCCTAATACTTCTACTTCAACCTCCACTAAGTCAACCACATTGTTAAAATTCTTATCTTATAATCTGCCAAAATTTGGTCCCCACCAATTCAAAAATCTTTAAGATCACTAATTTTGAAAAATAGAGATATGGTCGCAATCTTCTTCTCATAAAGAATTAAGAAACCGTATGTCCTGTCCAACAATCCACCATTTCAGATTCATGGGTTTGACCAGGTAAATGTGTTTCGTGACACTCGTAACCCTATAATCTCCCAAGATGGTGGTTGTAGGCAAGGCAATTCGCTTTAAACGATCGACAAAAGCGGTGTAATAAAGGTTCATTAAATCACTTCTCCGTAACTATCTTACTTTCATCATGAAATGTGATTTACTCAAAATAATCATCTCTACATAAACATCACTCTTCTTCATTTCCAACAATAGTTAACCTTATATTGAGGTCATTTGTTTTAGGCAAAGTACACACTCGAGATATTTATGACTTGTATCTTACAATTAAAACACTAGTGATCTTCAAATGTTGATAATTTTTTACTGCTTACCACATTGCTTATAACTAGGCAAAAATAATTGCTTCAAAATTACCAAACTCTGCCTCAATTTATAATGCAATCGTAAATATTGTATTAACAGAAAGATTATCTTGCCTTCCTCTGTTGTATCTATCATCCACCACCATGATGATCTTCTCCCACTCTTTATCCCAACACACACAAGTTTTACCTCGTAGCTTAGTCTCAACAAAACAGAATTTCATTACATCACTCATGTTATGACATTTGAAGAAACAATTTAGATTATATATCCAATCCAGAAAAACATCTCCAAGAGTGTGTGAATAAAATTCAAGAACATCTACCTTTACTCCTTTAACTTTTCCATCGTATTTTGCAATTCAAGATGACCACAACTGATTAAGATTGTTTTGCATGGTTGTTTGGTGCCTAATCATAATGGTCATTTCCTCCTTCAATTCGTCTATTAAAGGGTTATACTCTACATTTTCCTCACAATGTGTATGTTCATAATTCTCAAGCTCTGCACCAACTTCAAAAGTATTCACCATTATTTTGGGTGTAGGAAAAGAACTGTCAAACTCAAGAATTGTTCTGTAAATAAGCAGCAAGTTCAGTGCTGGTCAGTAATTTCAGTAATTTCAGGAAAGTTCATAAGGATGATATGTGATTTCTAACACTACAAGGGTTGTTTTGTATTTCTGAACTGTGGGGCTGATCTGAAATCTCCAGAAACTTAAAACTTGAGGGTGGCCAACTGTAATCTTGCTAAATAACCCTTTTCACGGACATAACAAAAGCAAATAAGTATAATTCCAAAAAAAAAAAAAAAGGAATGAACTACAGCAAGTGATGAAGCATGCAGCTACCATGGGTGGCCTACAACAGCAGATACCCACGAGTCGATTCAAAACTCTTTCTTCCTTTGTGATCTGCTAAGTCTCCCTTTTTCCTCGCTTTACTCATTCTTTTCTTCTTATTTATTGAGGTCGAAATTTGTAATTATGGATATGAGATACAAGGCAATGCCGATGTTGGCGAATGGGGTGTGTTTAAGTGGATGACTTAATATGACTAGTAATTCTGATTATCTTTTTCCTCGATAGTAGGCAAGGTGTTCGATATAAGGTTTAAGAGGATATAAGATATACCACAGAATACTTCCTCGGTCTCATCCATTTGTTTACACTTTCTTTTTTGGAGTATCCTTCCACTTCTTTACATTTCCATACATAGCAAAAAAAATCTTGTTGTACATGATATCCTTTCAATTGAGTGTTACAGAATATACAAAAGTAAAAATAATAAAACAGCACATCAGTCATATGAAAAATTGCAATCATGACACGACTACAAAAGATTCACAAATAAACTCCAACACAATAACTTAACAACATGGTATGTACAGAAATAATTTCGAACCTCAACTAGATAAAAAAAGCATTACACAAACAATTTCATAAACACATGTTGTATATTTCATCGATGGAAAAAAAACATAACAGTTCAACGTGCGTAACAAAAAAATGCATCTAGTTCACATGATCAATCTCCGCAACTAAACTACACAAACCCAACAGATATACATGATACATCACAAAATCAACAATATTCACATAAATCATAATATAAAAACATGTTATTATTTAAAAAAGGGGGGGTTTTGAGTTGATTTAATACTAACCATGAGTCTGATCTTGATTAACAGGTGATAAATCTTCTCCGAAATCATCGTCATCGTCATTATCATCTTCAGCTTCTGTTTCATCTTCCTCCACTTCTGTCTCTTCCTCAACCTCGATTTCCTCGTACTCTTCGTCGTCATCTAGGGATTGATGGTCGGAATCAGATTGATTAGTGGCGGCGGCGGGGCGGTGCTTATCGGGTACGGGGCTGGCCATTTTAATCGGGTTGGGTGGGTATGCTTTTCGGGTGGGGTTTGGGAATTGAAGGGGGACTGTTACTACTTACTGGTGCTTATTTGTTAACTTACGCTTGATGTTTCATTTATAAGTTACAAATGCCTATAAAATCATTTATCTAAGCTTAAAATTATTACTTATTTCTAAAAATAATATAAATAAATAGGCTCCTAACTATTTAAGAGATATAAATCTTTATTCAGTCCAACAATCTTCTTCAAACCCACTCTTCATCTTCTTTTTTATTACCTAAATATTGTATGTGCAGAAATATGCAGAAGATGCACATTTGCAGCAGGCAGATCTATACAATTTTACTAGGTTTAATGACCTTTTAATCCTCAAAGTTTCCACTGATATACCCATCAGCCCTCAATATTTCAAAACGTTCCTTTTAACCCTCGAAGTATCCATAAAGGTCCTAATAACCCTTAAACCGGTACAAAAAATAAAAAATAAAAAAACGGTATAACTCGGATGGGCAAAAGAGACATTTCACAAACCGATACCGAGGGTTAAAAGGTATACTTTAGATACTTTGGGGGTTAAAAGGTATACTTTAGAAACTTTAGGGGCGAAAAGGTATACTTCAGAAAATGTTTATACAAGTGTACAGTACATGTGGGAAATAAGTTATACCAGATATATGTCAAATTGCTTTCGATTGTATTTTCCTGATGACTTTATCGTGTTTTTATTAATTCAAAATTTGAGGATTTGGCTGTAATTTATTATTATTGATGCAGGATCCAGGAACTGCACCCTTCGAAAGACATTGACCTTCGATAGACTTGGGAACTGAGATTTATATTAGTGATAATCAAGTGGCAGAGTGGACTGTTAGTGATTTCGACATTATAGTTCCGGATACACAATCTGCGGATGCATAGGGGAATGTAGTTATCACTGCAAGATGCAAATATTAGTGACCATTGTTACAACTTACACAAGAATTTCTTTTATCACTACCATTTATAATAAACTTTCAGCAAATAAATTATTGGCATTACACACATGTAGAAGATACAATATTTTATTGTACACGTACCGCATAAATTTTTCGCTGTATAGTACAATGTGACAATCATTTGCCCTTGACCGGACCCGTTATATGTTAGTGTAGTGCAGGTAAGAGATGTTGAAATTACAAAATGTGAAAAAGATAACACTAAAAGTGAAAGGAACAAATGAAGAACAAATATGCAAAATGTAGATATAAGACTAGCTATATGAACATAAAAAGCTATAAATCACGCAGATTTTATTACTTGGGAAAATATCAAACCTTACACTTACAAAGCAGTACAAAATACAAATTACAAACCAATACAATCTATTTCAAATCATGAGATAAAAGGTGCAAAGATATCTTATCAGTATATCTTTCACCCTGTCGTTATTCATTACACGCCACAGACTTGTACTACATGACTACATGCCTGCACAATTTTTTTTTTATCCATATATAGCCCAACCAAAAGGCAAAGCAGCTTATCGGTAAACCTTTCTATTAGGTTCAAAGACATACTTGATAAGTGACTCTTTAATTGGTAGTAACTCAGGAAATTCGGCCTTTAGCTTGGAGACATCCAACTCGTTATTGCTCTGAGCTGCAATTACCACCTTGGCTTGCTCTTCGACGCTGAAGTTAGACCATACGAAAGTTGGATCGATATATTTCTTGTACAGCTCCAGAACTTCATTATGGCTTATAACACCCGGGTTGGTGAAGTTCCATATCCCCCTCAGATTACGCTTTGCCATCTCAACCGAAATAGGAAGAAGTTCATCTTGTTAGGCCGAATACACACTAATAATCAATATTAGATGAGAGAATAACAATTAAGATGATTATGCACTTTAAATCTTCTGGTATTAAAAACCCTCTTCGTGATGTAAACTATCACAAAGAGCTGTTAGGTTACAATAAGAATGAATAATTCTATTGTTATTAATCCTTCCAGGATTAACCTATCTGTATATATAAGAATACAGCTTCGATACAATCTCTAATTGATATTCCTAATAATCAGCTATACAATGATATCAATTACAGATTGTCACACGTCTCCTAAGTCAACTCGATCTCTTTGATAGCTATCCAATCTCCAAAGATCTCGCTTCCATATCAATCTTCAATTGATCTCTAATATCTTTTGTTGACTTCGTACGCGCTGCTTCTAGACAGACTTTACTAAACTCTGTCCAGCTTCTGTCAGTCAGACTTTACTTAACTCTGACTTCCTTCCAATTAAACTCTGATATTTCACTGTTACACTTAAACACTGAAACATTACATCAATTATATCTAACACATCTATTACGGTCATGTTGTTGAGAATGTTGATCACCTTATCATGATGTGTAATCTTGGTGATGAAGTTACCTGGTCCGCTTAGGTCCGAAGATATTGGCATACGTCCTCTGAGCGTGCATACATTGTCGAATTCTTTCAATAGTTCTTCAACCTGGGAGTTTAAGAAAGAAGGAACGTAAGTACATCATTATGAATAAAAGCATAAAGAGAAAAGGATTAATGAGATAGAAAAAATATCATGGCCTTTGTTTTTGAATAAAAGGAACCGTCATCATATTCATATATGCATCCAGTGGCATAATTCATCATCAGAAGCCCATGTTCTCTGCAAACTTCCGCTAAAGTGAGTGTACCAGCAACATTGGTACGAATAACTTCTGTCTTGTGAGTTTCGCACCAATCAGAGTATAGAAGATCTAAATATAATGACCACATACTCTCCTTTGAAAACATTTGATGACATAACTTATTTCCCTCATGTACTATACACTTGTATAAATATTTTCTGAAGTATACCTTTTCGCCCCCAAAGTATCTAAAGTATACCTTTTAACCCCCAAAGTATCTAAAGTATACCTTTTAACCCTCGGTATCGGTTTGTGAAATGTCTCTTTTGCCCATCCGAGTTATACCGTTTTTTTATTTTTTATTTTTTTGTACCGGTTTAAGGGTTATTAGGACCTTTATGGATACTTCGAGGGTTAAAAGGAACGTTTTGAAATATTGAGGGCTGATGGGTATATCAGTGGAAACTTTGAGGGTTAAAAGGTCATTAAGCCTTTTTACTATTATAAAATGAAAAGAGGAGGAAAGGTATACTCCTCATGTTTGAAGAAAGATTTGAAGATCCTAAATTTGTAGGAAGGGGTTAGGAGTCCCTTGGAGAGCATTTCAGCCGTAAATTCCTCAAAAAATGACTAAAGAGTGTGTATGAAGAGGTTGTTGGAGTTGCTCTTATGACTTAAATTATGACTTAAAGTTACTTAAAGTGATAAGTGAAAAGTAAAAATTTTAAGTCAATTTCTGTTCGGCTAATTTTATATTCTGAGTGACTTATGAGTAATTAAAAATGTAAACATAAAAATAAATTTAATAAATTATCTATTTGAATGATGATATTAACTTTAATCAAATAAAATCCTCAAAACAAAATAAATTATTCAAAAAAGTACCTCCTACCAACTTTTGACTTTAAGATGTTTTTTTAACTTTAAGTCAATTTCTGACTTATTATACAAACAGACATTTTTTAACTTAAAGTAGAAAACGGCTTTAAGCTCCCGTTGCCAAACGGGCTCTATGGCTGGGCTGGGTCACCAACGTATTACTATTTTATTGGTATTAATTCAATTAATTACGATGAACTTCTCACTATTCATATAAATTTTTTCTATAAAATCTCCCAAATAACATGTCAATAATGTTACATCATTCAAAAACTTTATTTGAGAACGATTTTGGGATACATAGCATTACTCATTTGATAAATGACATTAAATTAAATTAATTATAAACCTGTATATACTATATATTTATGTGTTTTTAAATATTTCTTTTAAATTGATCTTTCTAATTATAAAATATTTTAATAATATATGTATGAATACATGATAATTATATATGTATAACTAAAAATTAATATATATATATATATATATATATATATAATGTATAATATTAAATTAGTTTCGATTAATTCCTGAACGTTGACTCCACTAATAATAGATTTTCATTTTTTACGACAATGCCTCAAGCCATGTCGAGGATCGGAATTTGAATCTAAAATCGGTTACAAAATGGGAAAAGGCGAAGAGGGTCCATTATTCCCGAAATTCATGTCCGAACATTTAGTTAAGATATCAATTGTTTGGCATTTCATTACAATATAATATTTTATATTTTGGATCGAATTTGCAAGAATTTGTCATTTGATGCATTTTTAAAAAACTCATATTACTGAAATCTAGTTAATTATTTATGTATAAAGAAGTTCTCGGTTCTTTTTTTTACAAGAAGAAATTCTCAGTTCATACCACCTAATATTATTGAGGAATTGAGAATTGTAGACACTTCAATTCCTGGTTGTAAAACTTCACGACTCTCCCTTTTCAAGCCTACTTAAATAGCTTACGTAATAACCTGCATTACCATAATACATTTGTAGGATTTTTGCAAACAAAATGCATAGCGGCGAACTTTAAAAATCCTGAATGTTAGTTTTGTTGTCTACTATCGACCACGTGTGCGAAAAATCCCTCGCATTCGCTTCTAAGTAACCTTTCAGCTTACATCAGGTTTATGGAATGATTATCTTTAGGAGTTGATCTTCCCTAAAAGATAATTTCAGGCTGATTTGGGGTTCGAAGCGTTACATTCTTTCTTCTACAGTCGATTAAAGCATGATGAGAGTTTAACCAGTCCATTCCCAAGATTGCATTAAATTCCCCCAGGCTAACAGGAAGAAGATCAGCTAGTAGACGTTGACCTTGTATTTCTAGTTGACAATCCTTGTACACTTGGTGAACCACAATCACCTCTCTATTTGCGATCTCAATATATAAACATTCATCCAAATTTTAACAAGACAATTGTAATTGAATTGCAAATTTTTTTGACACAAACGATCTAGTAGTTCCTGAATTGAATAAAACATTAGCATTGATAGAGTTTATAGGTATAATACCTGCTATTACATGATCAGATGTCATTGTTTCCTTTATCATCATATTAAAAAACTATAGCTGTAGCTCTATTCTGAACTAGTAGGGCTTCGATCTACAAGGACTTGTTTTCTTAAGAGGCTGCTTTCCTTTGAGGACAATCTTGAAAAAGGTGTCCTGTTTTACCACATTTGTAATAATTCTTCCCTTTTGGCTTCACACATTCAGTAGAAATATGACCTAGCTGGCCATAGTTAGAACAAGTTATCCAATCTTTTAAACAGTCTTTTCCCCATGTTGTTTTCCGCAAACTTTGCACGTAATGCTTTGCCTTTTTTTCTTGGTTATTGTTCGATTTGTTTTGAGTGTTATCCACATGTTTACTGCGTTGGGAGTTGTCCCACATCATTTGTGGGGGGGGGCAGAGAGCTAATTTATAAGCAGCTAGTTAAATCTGATGAGGCCTTTTGGGAATAAACCAAAAACAAATCCGTGAGGACTCGGATCAAAACAGACAATATCATACTAATATGGAGTTGAGGTCTGTTTGGCAAGCCCAACAAGTGGTATCAGAGTTATGGTTATAACGGTCCATAACAATCTTGTATGGGCTCCCAGAATGGTCCAAGAAAGAGGCATATGGGATACCCGAGGATGGTTTTTTAAAAGGAGGCAGATGGGCTTCTAGTATACATGGGCTTAGGGGGAGTCATATAGGCAAGAGCTTCCAGTATGGTTCGAGGGAGAGCCAGATCATACAAAATGGTGACAGATTCGACAGGTGTTGAGCCCGATGTATGAAGGGGAAGATTGTTGGGAGTTGTCCCACATCGTTTGTGGGGAGGATAGAGAGCTAGTTTATAAGCAACCAGTTAACTCCATCAGTATGAGGCCTTTAGGGAGTGACCAAAAACAAATTCGTGCGGGCTCGGTCCAAAGTGGACAATATCATACTAATGTGGAGTTAAGGCATGTTTGGAAAGCCCAACATATTGTTGTTGTTACCATCGTTAAGACCAGAATTTCTTGCACGTTTACTACGATTAAATCCTTCATATCCACTTGACTTCCTTTTCATCTCTTTTTTATATTTTTGAAAGGCTTCGCTCCCACTTTCTACTATGATTGCTTTATGTACGAGCTCTGCATATTTATCAATTTCAAAAATAGACACCTTATTGTAAATTCAAGGCTTCAGGCCTTGTTCAAATCTTCTCGCCCTTCTTTTTTCAGGTTCAAATTGGTGGGGTGAAAACTATACTGTAATGTTTATGGGTAAAAAAGTTACAGCATTCCTGGAAACTGATAATATTCAAATTCCAAAATCATATTCTACCTGCCTAGAAATATATTCTCAATGTCGCATACTTAGAACGCCAAAATAATACTCTACATGCCCGAATAAAATTTATGTAATCATACACAGTTGCATAATATCCCAAATATCTAATGCTACTAATGTGTGTAAAGTGGAGTAATTTGCAAAGTGGTGGCTAAACTTTATTCACATTTACATTTTGATGGTTGAAATTTGTAAAATGTTAGCCATACATTACTTTTGTGTTTCAAAAACGTGGCTAAGGACCACTTTTTTGAACTGTTTTTTCTCAATAAAGTGGTCCTTGGCCATCTTTTGAAATGTAAAAGTAATGTCTAGCCAATATATTGCAAATTTCAAATTTCGGCCACTAAAATGCAAATCTAGGTTAATTTTCGTGTAAAGTATAATGAAAGCTCATGTGCAATAAAGACATGGGTGCATATATGCATCCCTGTCTATGTTCCAGTACTTGTAAGACAATCTGGTTAGGTGAAGAAGAATTTATAGTGACACAAAAAGCTATGTTGTCGAGGATGATAATTACTGCAACTACTACAGTAACTTTCAAGTGTGAAGTTATCACCTTTACGTAATGGGTATTTACATTCATGATGAAAGAATATTATTGAATATATGATATGATCATGGAAAACACGTTCCCTAATATCTTGAGATTTTAGGAAAATTAATAACTTAACATGATATCAGAATTCTGATTGTGGGAGGTCTAAAGTTCAAGTCCCTCCTATAGTACCATCAATTAACCTGCTAGTAACAAGACTATGTTGGTCCCGGAGTATTGCAGAAGGGGGGGTTGAATGCAATACTGATAAATTCAAATCTTTACTTCAACAACAATAATAAATATTCTAATCTATCAGTGCATGAAATGCAAACACAAGTGATAGCTCAAGATATTCTCACAAAATAAATGTTTTATTTATTTTGCGAAGTGTTGCTACAACCTTGAGAAAAGTGTTTTCTCAAGCTTCAGTTTCTTGAGTGATTACAATGAAAATGAATTCACGAATACTTAGAAAGAATAAGAGACGATTCTCTATGTAGACTAATTTGCTCTAACGTCTCTATCACATGGGTTGTGGAGCTGCTGTCATTTTCAAGTGGCAGCTCCTTACAATTTGCACACTTATGTGACTTTCCTAAATTGCTATACAAACAGAATTATCATAATATGTAAAGCAACCTAGATTCTTTCTAATTCAAGCTAATACAATTCTAGTAGATGTGGATTTGTCATACTCTTGAATTGACGAGATTTGTCGTGTGATCTCTCAAACTTCTGTCATAGTCTTGCAGGCCTGCTACAATCTTTGACAAGTTGCAGCAAATCTGTTTCTTGAACATCTAAACTGTCACGGGTTTGATTGAGATAAATCCCCAAATCAAATAATTCTGTGAGACAGTAACTTTAACCGCCAAGTCTGCTGTCAAGAGAATGTTCCTTGGTTGACAGTATGAATCCCCGCCAATGTTGCTGTCAGGAATTCCAGACTTGCTGTCAAACTATGAGAATGTTGTTGTCTCATGCTTCCACCAATGTTGCTATCAAATTGAGTCTTTTATCATGACTTGCAACATGTTGTCTTCTTGTAACCTTACTGTTTATGCTATGACAGTAACATTTATTCTTGCTGTCGAACTGATGTAATCTTGAGGCTTGAACAATTGAATGAACTTCTTCCAAGATACATACTTATTAAATTACAGCAACTATTTTGGTCACAAGAACACACTCTGGCTGTGACAGTATGTTCTACTTAGTGAAAAACTAAGTACAGGGAAATCTAGTTAAGTTGTCTCTATGCTATCACCCATAAATCCTAACAATCTCCCCCAATTTGTTTTATGGACAATAACAACAAATTTACAATTAAAGCATGCTGACAACTTAACTAACATAGATAAGAATAGTAAAGATACCATGTTTGGTAAAAGCTAAAGAATCCAGAATAAAATACTGATGTTCTAACTGCAAATCAATTACTCCTCTTTATTGAGCAAATAAGAAATTTTACTTAGCTTGATTTGAGCCGTCTTCCGCTGTCTAGATTCTTCCCTCTCTTTTGAGAGCTTCTTGTTTTGCCTTCTCGAGGTCATCTACTAAAGCCTTTTCTTTAGGAGATTTAGCATCATCTTTAATGTCATCAATGTACCCTTGAATTGCTCGAGAAGGAAACACTTTAGCATCTTTAGGTCAAACCAAGTTTCGAAGTCATAGGTATATGTTCTGAACTTTAAGGTGCCTTGGATGACCTTGAATCTCCTTACAGGGAACGCATTAAGAGATACTCTCCTTTTTCTGTCTAGTTTTGGATCTTCATCTCTCCTTTGGTCAAAGATAACTTCAAGTTCCCAAGCACATAGCATTTTAAGCTTGTGAGATGATCCAACAACTTTCCAGTAGAGATTCTTCAAGATACTGGTCCACAGTTTGTGAAAACTATCTGCATAGATTTCTTCTTTTCCATCTATGATTCTGAGAGGATCATCCAGTACACAGGGCTGATAATCTGCTTTCTCACTGTTCATTTTGTTGACCTTCTTGTAACTTTCTTTCAGTTGAGCTTCTAGATTTTTAGCAGTTTGTTTGGCAGACTTGGGTGGTTTGTCAGCAGTTTGAATTCTTCTTCAGTAGTCCTGAATGCTTCTGCTGCTTCATACACTTCTGTAGGTGTATTATATGACGTTCTTTCTGCCCAGTCATACTTACACGCAACCTCTAATTCATCTAAACTCATGGTCAAGTTGGCATCACCAAGATCCATCCAGTCACCATGCTTCTCATAGAATTCAGCATATCTTTCAACATATTATTTCTGGATATGTTCCATGGATGGTTTAGGGACATTGTCATGACTTACCATAAGCTCCACCATTCTTGCCAACACAAAGAATCCGACTCTGCGTGTCACTACTTCAGATATCATTTTGAGGCTGTACCTATCTATCACTGTTGACCCCATGATAATATTGAAGTCCTTGTGAACATCCATCATTCTACTTCCATCTCTATGCCAGATGGTGTAATTGGTTGCATGTTGCTTATTGTCATCCAAATCCAAAGAGACAAATTCATGTCTCTTTCAGCAATTGCTTTCTGACATTCGAAGCTGTTCATTTCTCTTTTCTGAATAATAGTCTTATCAACCACTACTCCGTGCTTCTTTGTCTTAGCTGCAGCCTTTGTCTTCCCCTTTGTAGGAATTGTGCGCCAGGCTCTTGCTTTTCTTTTTATCCTTTTAGATTTGAATGCCTTGGCATCCTTGTCCTTGACAGCGTCTTCATTCAAGATCTTGATAGTGTCTTTTTCAACTGTGTCCTCCATGACAGTATCTTCATTTAAGCTCTTGATAGTTTCTTTGTTGACAGCATTCTTTTTAGCATTAAGGCAGTCAACAGCAAACCTTAAAATATTTGCTTCCAAGGCTTCAAGAATATTTGATTCTCCTTCTTCAGTGACAACATCTTTCTTTTCAGTACTAGGAGCTTCTTCTTTTGCTTTCTCCTAAGTTTGATTTTTAACATTCTCAACAGTTATTTTGTTTTTACTCCCACCTTCAGTTGCACCAGATCCTCCATTTCCATCAAGCTCATCATCATCAAGAGTGTCATCAAATGTGCAGCTTCCACCTCTTTTGGCATTAGAATCAGAAATTAAATTCTTTATTTGAGATCTAAGACTCTCATCTCTTTTCACCAAAAGTTTATGAATTTCCTTGACAACCTTGACTCTTTCCTTGGTAATCTTGGACTTGAGGATCTGTCTCAGCACTATCATCACTAAGTCAATTTTCAACTTTGACTCTTTATCCAAGATCAGAAAACCAATTTTCTTTACTCCTGCACTTGTGGTCATCCTGTAGCAAACACCATATGGATTATCAATCACTTCTGGGAGTTTGTCTTCAATAATCCTCTTGATCTGTGCCAACAGACTTTCATTAAAAGTTGTTGAGTTGGCCTTCACTTTTGTTGCTAAGGAATTTAGTACTCTTGCTTGCAAGCTTTGTAGTAGCTGCATTGTGATGAATATTGAGGTACCAGTTTTCAGATATACATCAATTGCCCATCTTTTCTCCAAGTTAACTTTCACAGAGATACTTATTATTTTATCCTTCAGTATTGTTGACAATTTGTTGTAAACTCCTCCTGCTTCTGTGATTGAGTTATCCACCAACATATTGAATTCTTCATCCTTGTTGTTCAAAGTACTCTTCATGTAGCTAACCATCATTATTCCTGCATCATCTGGTCTATACTCACTTTCATCAAACCAGGTGGTTCCAGTTGTCAGATTTATATACTCAGGAATTTTATCTTTACCCTTACCCAGTCTATTTTGCTCTTCCTTTTCTCTCCATAGTTTTTGCAGCGGAGTTTCCATGATTTCAGGAGTTGGCTCATTAATTTTCAGAGGAGGCTTGGTCTTTCAGACTTTTGAGTTTCTTGTAATTGCTCCAACACTTCTTTGGTTACCAATACTGCCACGCCATCCATTTCATGTTCAATTAAGTCACCATCTCCAGAGGCTTTCGGCTCTTCACCAAAGTTTCTTTCTTTCTTTTTCTCTTGCTCCCCCTCACTATCTTCTCCATTTTCAACTAGTACCTGCTCCCCCTTACATCTTGACTCCCCCTTGCTTATAGCTTCCCCTTGTTTCTCCTTCTCTACCACTTTTTCTGAGATATTTGGATCTACCACTCTATTCTGATCTACCACTTTCTCCCCCTTAGTTAAGTTGACAGCACTAAGAGTAGCAGAAAATGATAGCAGAGCCTGTTGAATCTCAGCAAAACCAGCAGCTACCATAGTGGATAGATTGTCAATCTTGGCTTCCATGGATGCACATCTGCCCACAAGGGATTTCAACCTTGAATCAGCTTGTTTAGAAGGACCACCAGATCTTAACCTTTTTGGAGGTAAAGGAAAAGATTGGGGCAAGGAGGCTGTGGGGGTTCTCACACTCATATTGTTTTTCTGAGTGATCTCATCACACCTCACAGAAGAACTCTCAAGGCCTAGAGCCTTATGTTGTGGGGCTCCCCCAGGTTCACTCTGGACATGCTCAAGTCCCTCACCTTTTTCCAGCTCATTTGGCTGCCTCTCATTTTTACGCTCACCTCTCTTTTATTTTATCACTCTTTTCTTTTTCTTCCCTCACTCATCCTAGATGCATGGGTATGAGTAGTACTTACATGCATTTGACTTGAAAAAGTAGAATGTTTAGATCTTACCTTTAGAGCAGAGATAGGAAAATGATCATCATCAGAAGAATCTTCAACAATTACTACATCTTGATCAAGCTGTGTAGAGGTGACAGCATCTTTAACCAAAATGTTACTGTCAATAGGTGGAGTGACAGCAACTTTGGCGGTGTCTTTGACAACAGCTGAGGCTGTGACAGCAACTCCCCTAGGGTCAGTTGCTTGTTGGAGTTCGACCAAGATGTTGGCTGTTTAATTTTCTGGCAGAGTGCCACCTTGATCTAGCTCAGTGTTTGAGGGAGTGGTGCCCATTTCACTTTGAGAAATGGGTTTTTGTGGACCACTAAATTGGGACTCATCCATAATAGGAGATGGATGATCAAAACTTGAAGGATTGGGACTGTCCCCTCTCTCTAGGTTGTTGAGAAGAAACAATTGATGGATTAGAGAATAAAGAAGGTGAAGGTACAGAAGAGAATGTCAGCTGTTCCATAGAGGTAACTTATGGAACATGAATAGTGGAAGTTTGATCCTCACTGTCCCTAACTCCATGTGTGTATCTGCAAGTGGGGGCTCCTCATGAGTGAGTTCATGAGTTTGTGCAGACTCTTTACAGGGTGCCTTGGGAGACAGGCCAATTTCAATAGATGTCTCTTATTGAGAAGGGACATCTAGGGATGTGTTTGTTTCCCTTTTATCCTCCACAGCCTTTTGTGAGATTGTGGGGTGGCTGATAATGGTTTTGCCCCTCTTAGCTCTCTTCTTCTTAGGCTCAAGAGGAATCACTGTGGGTTCACTTTGACTAACATCCTTATTGCTGCATCTTGTGCAGTTTCTCCCTCAACACTCTTAGTACTACCTCCATCACCAGTTTCCAAGGGTCTTTTCTTGGATTCTTGTAAGGCTAATTTTATGCCTTTTGGTAGTCTAGACTGTCTGATTTGTATGTATGGAGAAGAATGTGGGTTAACTGAATTTGGATCTAATTCAGCTTCATTCTGAAGTGAGAATGTATCAAACTCACTTGGTGATAATGGAAAATCAAGGTTGGGCACTTGATCAACCATGTGTTGTGTGAAATAAAGTGGAATATCTGAATTTAAATTCTGTTAATTGAGTGTTGTGTGTGTTCCTTTTCAAAACATTGCACTCCATTGTGAGGGATGCATTTTCATCAATTCCACATAAAAAATTTATAGATAACATAATAAATCTAGGATAGACATGTACCTTCTTGTTCAGAACAGGTTTGATTTGTGTCATGAGCATCTTTCCTAGATCCACCTTGTAACCATGGACAAGAGAATGAGTGAGTTTCTTGATGTAGGTAGGGATTCCATTCCAGCCAGAAGTCTTTGTTGAGAAGACTTTCACCATTACATCAAAAACCATGCTCCATTCTTTCCTCAGGTATTTCCTGTCCATTTCTTTAGTTGAGTACCAGCTTAAGGTTCCTTCTTCCATAATAGGGCCAGAATATCCAATTTTCAAGAAGAACTTCTTTAGGGTTTCATCATTTCCAAGCTCCTGGTATGATTCATTAGCTTGCAATCCAGTTCCCAGGGCTTCATTGATGCCCTTGATAGTGAGAATATAGGTAATATTGTTGATTTTGAAGTTAATGGCTTCATTACCTGCATTTCCTTGAACAATGGCAGTTTTCCAAAATTGTTCAAGTTTGTCTAGGTCCAAAGATGGGGTTGAGGTAATAGCATGACCTAGATAGGACTTGTTCATGAAGGATACAAGTCCTTTGAAGCCTTCACCAGCATCTTCAGCAGTGAGAATGCCAGCAAAGTTTGTTTGAGAAGTAGATTATTTGGGTGCCATTTTTGTGCTTTGGGTTTAGAGATAGAGAAATATTTAAGCTTTTGAGAGAAGAGTTCTGAGGAGAGTTATGTGTTTGTGTGATTGACAGTTGCTTATATGAGAATGGCAAACGTTTTACTGAAAAAGGGGAAAGTAACTTTGTGTCTTAACCCACTAAACAGTCACGAGATGTCGTGGGTAGTTACTTTTTAGTGGCTGTAAATTGTGGAGGTAAAATCCCAATTATAACGTTCCACTTGTTGGGTTTCGACCCAATGTGATTGTATGGTTTTGGTGGTTTAAGATATATATGGGTAAGATAATAATTTTATGTGTAGATAATTATTATATATGGTATGTCTTGATCACTAAGTTGGGTAATTTGGTGCCAAGAATCGGAAGACTTGTAGAATAAGTATGGTAAGACTTGTAGAACAAGTATGGTAAGTCTTGGTGGCTAAGTTTTGGATGAATCTATATACATAGTCATATTGTATTTATTTGATGTGTGAAAGCTTAAGAGATGTAGTCTTAAGTATTGTTTGGGAGATGCTTGAGCATTATTGGCTCAAGTATTGGGGTTTGGGACACCGTTAAGGTGTTATTATTTTGATATATTATTGATAACTATTTTGATTAATAATACGAGGGTTGGGACGTGGGTGTTTCCACGTCAAATATTGTTTTGTGTTCTTGTTTTGCTTTTACTTATTGATGATAGAATTATAAGTAATACTTGAATAGTGTTTGACCGCGCTTTGGTGGATCTTGTTAACTAATCGATTGGTTATGTATGTGCTCCGTATTGGTGATTGTGAATCTCGGATTGTGTAAGTCCCCTAACCTAACAAGTGGTATCAAGAGCCAAGGTTCGGGTTCATGATGGATGAGGTTGAAGGAAAGTTCGAGGTTCAAGTGGTATGGTAGAGCATGATGAAGGATTTGCTGACAAGGAGATTGCTACTAAAGTGGGTAGAGACAAAGTTACGTACGGTTTGAAGGTTGACTTGCACCGTGGATCAATCTTGTATTCAGACTCGAGATGGAAGAAGATGGAAGAGGTCATCGCAATTGTTTCAATGGCTTGATCAACCAGGTGAACTATTTGGGTGATACTACGGATTTTCTTCAGGAGGCCGAAGGATGGTGAAAGCAAGGATCGGGTGACTCAACATGTGGAAGAGCACTCGTGGTGGTTGATGCACGTGATTTTGTAGATGGATATACCGTTATGATAAAGAACGGTGGTTTGGAGGGTCAGTATACGGGTTTTAGCGACACTCAAACATTGGAAGAGCAAGAGGGGGTTCTTGTTCGAGGGGAGGTGTTGGCGAATGGACGTCGATGGCTTTGATGGTTACTGTTCAATCCAATATGGGTATTGGGTTGAAAGGGAGGATTGTTGGGTTTCAACCCAATGTGATTGTATGGTTTGGGTGGTTTAAGATATATATGGGTAAGATAATAATTGTATGTGTAGACAATTATTATATATGTTATGTCTTGATCACTAAGTTGGGTAATTTGGTACCAAGAATCGGAAGACTTGTAGAATAAGTATGGTAAGACTTGTAGAACAAGTATGGTAAGTCTTGGTGGCTAAGTTTTGGATGACTATATATACATAGTCATATTGTATTTATTTGATGTGTGAAAGCTTAAGAGATGTAGTCTTAAATATTGTTTGGGATATGCTTGAGCATTGTTGGCTCAAGTATTGGGGTTTGGGACACCGTTAAGGTGTTATTATTTTGATGTATTATTGATAAATGTTTTGATTAATAATACGAGGGTTGGGACGTGGGTGTTTCCACGTCAAATATTGTTTTGTGTTCTTGTTTTGCTTTTACTTATTGATGATAGAAGTATAAGTAATACTTGAATAGTGTTTGACCGCGCTTTGGTGGATCTTGTTAACTAATCGATTGGTTATGTATGTGCTCTGTATTGGTGATTGTGAATCTCGGATTGTGTAAGTCCCCTAACCTAACACCACTAACTTTGACAGTAACCTGTGCACTAGAACAAATTCGTCAGTAATTTTGAGGAGGTGACAGCATGTTTCGCTTGACAGTAACATTGGCGCGAGAACGTGCTGTCACCAATAAGCAATTTTGAGACAGTATATTTTAAACTCTCATGACGGAAACTTTTTCCTTGCTGTAAGGAAACTTGATGTCAAGACATGTCGTGACAGCAACTTTCATTGCTGACAACAACTTTTGCGGAAATAATTTTTGTCATGAGTTTTAAATTGATTTTGCTCATTGCTTAAATTAAAATTACTAATTAGCATTTAATCAATTTAGGCACATATTCGTTAAAGGCACAGACACACACACATTACATTAACCATCAGGTAAATAGGTAAGAGAATCTAACAGAGAAAGTATGAACAGTAAAGAAGATGAAACGAATCTTATATAAAAAAAATTACAACTTTATTCATCATCAGAAACAAGTTCATACAGTTCCACATGAACTGTTTCATCTGTTATCCCATCTGCCTTTAGGCGTGCTTCGACGAGGTCGAGCAACTCCTTCCAGGCTTCAAGGTCCTTCTCCACCTTCTCTCTAGCAGCTTTCTCTTCTTTGGCCTTCTCTTCCTCAAGTAAACCATCCATGACAGCGAAGAGTTCCTTTATCTCATCCTCGTGTCCGGGCTCACACCAGATAATGGGCTTCTGTTCATCTCCATTCTTGTTATTCATTATTGTCTCTTATTCTCTTTCTTAAAGCGTGAGTTTGTTATGGGAAAAATGGTCTTTAGTCTCGAGGTCATTTTATAGCACACCAAGTGACGTTCCAGTTTCCCATACGCTTTTTAATAAAGTATTTAACTTTACAAGAAAAAGACTGACAATTAACCCGATCATTTCAAATGACAAGACTAATTATCCTAGCACCCTTGTGATTTAAGTTAATGTCATGTGACTACTAATTACATAAATTATGACAAATATGTAATTTTAATTTTAGCATAGTCATAGCAGACATGTTGTCAAAGCAAGTAGCACATAAGACAATAACTTCTCATGACAGCAACATTGAAGGCTATTGTCACGAGCTGCATCTAACACGTTGAAAATGTAAAAACTAGTAAGTTAACATACCAGATTTAGCATTCCCAATTCAATTACCAACCTGTTGAAGTTTGCTTCATCCAGCGGCTTTGTGAAAATGTCTGCAAGTTGTTTATCTGTGGGGACATAAACCAGCTTCACAGTTGCCTTTTCAACATGCTCTCTAATGAAATGATGTCTGATATCAATGTGCTTTATTCTAGAGTGTTGAACTGGATTGTATGAGATGGCTATGGCACTATTGTTATCACAGTAGATATGGATGTTGGATAACTCTAGACCATAATCCAATAGCTGATTTTTCATCCAAAGAATTTGTGCACAGCAACTTCCAACTGAAATATACTCAACTTCTGCAGTTGATGTGGATATAGAATGCTGCTTCTTGCTAAACCATGACACTAATCTACCACCAAGGAATTGACAGCTACCTGTAGTGCTTTTTCTGTCAATCTTGCATCCAGCATAATCTGAATCTGAATATCAAATCAATTTAAATCCAGTATCCTTAGGATACCAAAGGCCTAAGTTTGGAGTGCCCTTCAGATACCTAAAGATTCTTTTGATGGCAATTAGATGAGACTCTTTTGGATCAGCCTAAAACCTTTCACAGAGACATGTAGCAAACATGATGTCTCGTATGCTAGCAGTTAGATATAGCAGAGATCCAACCATGCCTCTGTAAGTGCTAGAGTCCACTTTCTTTCCTTTAAGATCCAAATCCAGTTTGGTTGCAGTAGAGATAGGTGTCTTGGCAGGTGATGCATCTTCCAAATTGAACTTTTTGAGAAGTTCCTTGACATATTTAGCTTGACTTATGAAGATTCCATCATCCTTTTGATGAATTTATAGACCTAAGAAAAATGACAGTTCTCCCATCATACTCATCTCATATTTATTTCTCATGAGAGATGAAAACTTCTCACACAACTTTTTATTTGTAGAACCAAATATTATGTCATCAACATATATCTGTACCAGAATGATGTCCTTGCCATGATGCTTGTAGAATAATGTCTTATCTACTACACCTCTTGTAAATTGATTCTCTATTAGAAAGGTAGAGAGGGTTTCATACCAAGCTCTGGGGGCTTGCTTCAATCCATAGAGTGCCTTGAATAGTTTGTAGACAAAGTCATACAACTTTGTTAGGAATATGTTGTACTTGATGATAACTTCACAATCAATCAAATTGTTTAAGGTTTTGTAGCTGTCAACGGATGAGGATTTATAACTCTATCCGTTGACAGGTAGCTCATCAACGGATGAGGTTTTGTAGCACACTGCAGTATCTCTATGTTATCAGTTGATAGTGTTTTTATCCACAGTCATGTTGACTATCAACGGATAGGCAGAATAGGGTAGCCAATTGTAAATAAGCTATGCTATGTAATTCTGTCTAAGTGAAAGTGTATCAACGGATGAAGACTAAACTCTATCAACGGATACAACTCAAATTCACTCTATCAACGGATACAGCTCAAGTCCCAATATCAACGGATACTGCTCTATACATCATCAACGGATGTCAGTGTACATCATCAACGGATAATCATTGACACTGATTTCTATGATTAGCTGGAGGTTAGCAGTTGATAAGGACATGTTTGACTGACAGATCACATGAGTTGAAAGTAGATACAAAAAGCAGTATGGCAGCCATACTTTGGAAACACAGAAGAAAGAAGCATTCCATTTACACTATGAATACAAGAAAGGTGCAGGAGACATGTCTGAACACAAGGACAACCTTTCGGCTACATATGTATTTGGAGTGTAGTAGCAAGTCAACTAGAATTAGATTAGTATTATCTTATTCCAGTAGTACTTGTAAAACTTGGGATATATAACCAAGTGTAGCAACTCTTTGTAGGTTAAGAAAACAGACATATTTGCTTAGGGTTTCTTGAATATCTTTAGAAGCAAAGAGTTGTAAAACGGCAGCTGTGTACATTTTGTATCACAGAGTTTTCTTCAAATAAAAGCTTCAGGTGGTGCATTTTAACCACCTGATTTTATATGTGTTTGTGTATAATTCTTACATTGCAATTATCTCTTCATAAGTTTCTGAAGTTCTTATCAGAAATTTATAAATATCAAGAATTGTATTCAACCCCCCCTTCTACAATTATACAAGTGTGTAATCTGGGATTAACAATTGGTATCAGAGCAAGCTTCTAACATATTTGAAGTTTAAAGATCAACACACTTCCAACATGTCTAAGAAGGATTATGGAGTGAAGATTCCAGTTCTTGATAGAGAAAATTACTTTCACTGGAAAGTAAAAATGCGTCTACATCTCTCGTCTATTGATGAGGGTTTTGTGGATTGCATTGACAAGGGTCCTCACGTTCCAATGAAGACAGCAACAAGAGTTGGCCTGGCTGATGATGTGCCTGACACTTTCATTCCCAAACCTGTTTCTGAGTGGAGTCTTGAAGATATTGCAGAAGTCCACAAAGACAAAAAGGCCATGAATATTCTGTTCAATGGTCTAGAAACAGACATGGTTGACAATGTTATTAACTGTACTACCGCCAAGGAAGTATGGGACATTGTTCAAACCCTGTGTGAAGGAACAGAACAGGTAAGGGAAAACAAGATGCAACTACTAATCCAACAGTATGAACACTTTCACTTTAAGAGTGGAGAAACATTGAATGATACATTTAGTAGATTTCAAAAGCTACTAAATGGTTTGAAACTGTATGGAAGAGTCTATCAGGTTAAAGACTCTAATCTCAAATTTCTGAGATCACTGCCCAAGGAATGGAAGCCAATGACTGTTTCTCTAAGAAACACTCAAGAGTACAAGACATTTACTCTTGAAAGGCTCTATGGAACTTTAAAGACCTATGAGCTGGAAATGGAGCAGGATGAAGAGATTGAGAAGTCTCAAAAGAAAAGTGGGTCAGTTGCACTCGTTGCCAATTTGGAGCAAAAGGAGGAAAGGACAGAAACTGCTAGTTCTACACCAAACAGGGAGGTTTGTAAAGGTAGAGCAGAATCAAGCGGGAGCAAGGTAAAGGTATCTGAGGAATTGAATGCCCTTCAGCAGGATGAATTGGATGAGATAGATGAGCACTTAGCTTTTCTATCTAGGAGATTCTCTAAGCTGAAATTCAAGAGAAACTCTGGGATGGCCAAGCCATTTAACAAGGATTTTTCCACAAACAACTATGTGGATAAATCCAAAATTAAATGCTACAATTGTGGGATTGCTGGTCATATGATAAGTGAATGCAGGAAACCTAGATCTGAGAACAAGGGAAAGCCAACTGAGGTTGTTGACTATAAGAAGAAATATTTTGATCTTCTCAGGCAGAAAGGAAAGGCATTCTTGACCCAAGAGTATGACTGGGCTGTTGATGACAATCATTCTGATGATGATGCTGAGTTAGTCAACCTTGCTTTAATGGCTGATTCTGGAGAGCAGGAAGCAAGTTCAGCTAGCAATCAGGTATTTTCCACTAATCTCTCTGAGCTCACAAAAGAGGAATGCAATAGTGTTATAGATGAAATGTCTACTGAACTATATCACTTAAGTGTTACTCTTAAATCACTTACTAAAGAGAACAATAGAATTAAAGAGTCTAATCTGTTTTTAAGTGATAGAAATGCTGCTCTAGAATCTCAATTTCTAGAATTTGAGAAAATGAGAGTTGATTGCAATAATGCTAAAAGTGAACTTGAAGCTGTGTTAAAAAGAGAACTGATTTTAAAAGACCAGCTTGAAAAAGAACAAGGGATAATTGCTAAATTTCAAAGTAGTAGGAATGTTTCTCAAAACATAATAGAAGTTCAGGGAATAGAATCTTTTGTAAAGGATACCTGGACTCAAAAGAAAAAGGAGCTAGAACCTGGCCTTGAGGATCTAGAGACTATTTGTGAATCAACGGATAGTGATCATCCGTTGACAGATGAACCGTCAACGGATGAGAGGTATCCGTCGACTAACAAAAAGTCTGTTGGTAAGAAGGAACTTAGGAAACTGGACATCAAGTATGGTCCAGTAAACAAGAATTTTGTTAGTGGTGAGTGCAGCAAAACCAAATCCAGTGGGAAGACTAAGACAGGTGATTTACACAACATAAAGGCTGTTGGTAAATCAGACAATGAAAAGGTAGAAATTGAGGGCAAAAAGAAAAAGAACAGAAATGGTAAGATAGGCATCAACAAGAAAAACAATTACTCTCCTGACAAGTTTGCTCCTAGGAAAACTTGTAGTAATTGTAATAGTGTCAATCATTTATCTTCTAATTGCAAGATTGTTAACAAGGCTCCTGTTCATATACCTCAACCAATGCCATGTATGCCTGCAATGCCTGGTTTGTATCAAAATGCTAGTTTTTCAAATCCATATGTGAACATGCCATATGTGTCTAATCCATACTTTCAATCTATGAATGTGCCACAAATGTCATGGAACCTACCTAACATGAATAATATGTATGCCAATTTTCCACACATGCATGCATCCAATATTCATGCAAATGAGCATTTGTCAAACCCCATTACTCAAGCATCTACACCTAAGATGAAGAATGCTAAGAGTGCAAAGTCAAAGGCTAACAAGAAAGGACCCAAGGAAGCTTGGGTACCAAAATCAACTTGATTTGTTTTTGAAATGTGTGCAGGGAAACAGAAGGAATCTATGGTACCTAGACAGTGGATGTTCTAGGCACATGACAGGAGATTCAACCCTGCTCACAGAGTTCAAGGAAGGAGCTGGCCCTAGAATTACCTTTGGAGATGACAGCAAAGGATATACTAAGGGATATGGCCTGATTTCAAAAGACAATGTCATCATTGAAGAAGTGGCTTTAGTTGAAGGTTTAAAGCACAATTTGCTGAGCATCAGTCAGATTTGTGACAAAGACTATGAAGTAAAGTTCACAAAAGAAGCCTGTGTTGTTTCTGCCAAGGAAGACAACAATATGGTATTGACAGGCTTTAGAAAAGGAAATGTTTACATAGCTGACTTCAATTCAGCATGCTCAGAATCCATTACTTGTCTCTTCAGCAAAGCAAGTAAGGATGAGAGTTGGCTATGGCATAAGAAGCTGTCACATTTGAATTTTAAAGTTATGAATGATTTGGTAAGAAAGGATCTTGCTAGAGGAATCCCTCATTTGGAGTTTGTCAAAGATGGGCTATGTGATGCCTGCCAATTAGGGAAACAAAAGAAATCATCTTTCAAAAGCAAGACAGAGTCATCCATTGTTAAGCCTCTTCAATTGCTGCATATGGATTTATTTGGTCCAGTAAATGTCATGTCTATTTCAAAGAAGAAATACTGTCTGGTGATTGTAGATGATTTTTCTAAGTTCACATGGACTTTCTTCCTGCACTCCAAGGATTGTGCAAGTGAAATCATTATCAATCACCTCAGAATGCTAAACAATGGTTCTGAAGACAGAGTTCAAAGGATCAGAAGTGACAATGGTACTGAATTCAAAAATTCCACAATGAAGATTTTCTGTGAAGAGAATGGAATTGTCCATGAGTTTTCTGCTGCCAGAACACCTCAACAAAATGGGGTTGTTGAAAGGAAAAACAGAACTCTCATTGAAGCAGCTAGAACAATGTTAAGTGAATCAAGATTACCAACATATTTCTGGGCTGAAGCTGTCAACACTGCATGCTTTACTCAGAATATTTCCTTGGTCAATCAAGCTAGAGGAATGACTCCTTATCAGTTATTAACCAACAAGAAACCAACTTTAGCTTTTCTACATGTCTTTGGATGTAAGTGTTTTGTGCTAAGGAATCATGGAGATAATTTAGGCAAATTTGAAGCAAAGGCAGATGAAGCTATTTTCGTTGGATATGCAGCAGGGAAAGCCTACAAGGTCTACAATCTAAGAACCAACATTGTTATGGAGTCTGTACATGTTGTGTTTGATGATCAAAAGATTCTAGGCCTAAATGATGAAGGCTACCATGAAAAGTTGGAATTTGAGAATGAAGGTGAAGGAAGAATGTACTATGATGATGATGAGGAGAATGAAGATCATGACCACAGAGATCCACCTAGAGCTGTTACACCAACTAGAAGTGATGCTTACACTGTAAATGAAGCATCTGTTGATAGTCATTCTGGAGCATCCGTTGACAGTCATTCTGCAACATCCGTTGACACTATTAGAGATGCATCCGTTGATAGAAATTCTCAAGCATCCGTCGACAGGCAAAATGATGCATCCATTGACAGTCAACTTCATAACTCAGCAAGGACAACAAACTCAGGGGGAGTTTCTCATGGTCAAAGTTCAATGCTAAATCAACATGATCATGGAAATGAAGCAACCTCATCAAGATCAAATCTTCCACCTGCAAGAAAATGGACTAGAAATCATCCATTTGAGTTAATCATTGGTGAATCAAATTCAAGAGTCCAAACTAGAAGGGCCACTCAAGCTGAATGTCTATACAGTAGCTTCCTATCTCAAGAGGAACCTAAGAAAGTGGAAGATGCCCTTCTAGATCCAGATTGGGTGTTAGCAATGCAAGAAGAGCTAAATCAATTTGAAAGGAATAAAGTATGGAAGCTTGTGCCCAAACCTGATGATAGAAGTGTCATAGGTACTAAATGGGTTCTCAAGAATAAGACAGATGAAAATGGCATAATTGTGAGGAATAAAGCTAGATTAGTGGCAAAGGGCTATTCTCAAGAAGAAGGAATAGATTTTGATGAAACTTTTGCTCCAGTAGCAAGACTTGAGGCAATAAGAATCTTTCTAGCCTATGCAGCACATGCCAATTTCAAAGTCTATCAGATGGATGTCAAAAGTGCCTTTCTAAATGGGGAACTGGAAGAAGAGGTCTATGTCCATCAACCTCCTGGTTTTGAGGATCCAGAATTTCCAGAATATGTATATCTTCTCATGAAAGCACTTTATGGTTTGAAGCAAGCACCAAGAGCCTGGTATGACACTTTATCTCAATTTCTTTTGGAGAACCACTTCACTAGAGGTACAGTAGATAAAACCTTATTTCATAGGGATATTAATGGCTCTTCAATACTTGTTCAAATCTATGTAGATGATATTATTTTTGGGTCTACAGATGAGAAGCTTTGCAAAAAGTTTGCCAAACTTATGCAAAGTAGGTATGAAATGAGTATGATGGGTGAATTAACTTACTTTCTTGGCCTACAAGTAAAGCAAGTTAATGAGGGCATTTTCATAAGTCAAACAAAATATATTTATGATCTCTTAAAGAAATTTGACTTAATGGATTGTACATCTGCTAAAACACCTATGGCCACTGCAACTAAGCTTGAGTTGAATACTAAGGAAAAGTCTGTGGACATCTCAAGTTATAGAGGCATGGTAGGTTCACTTTTATACCTAACAGCTAGTAGACCTGATATAATGTTTTCTACCTGTCTTTGTGCTAGATTTCAAGCTGATCCTAGAGAGTCTCACTTAATAGCTATTAAAAGAATTTTCAGGTATCTCAAGGGAACACCAAACCTTGGCATTTGGTACCCAAGAGAATCTGGTTTTGATCTAACTGGCTATTCAGATGCAGATTATGCAGGTTGCAGAGTTGATAGGAAAAGTACTACAGGTTCTTGTCAATTTCTAGGAAACAGGCTTGTGTCATGGTTCAGTAAGAAACAAAACTCAGTCTCCACTTCTACAGCTGAAGCTGAGTACATTGCGGCTGGAAGCTGTTGTGCACAGATTCTATGGATGAGAAACCAACTCATTGACTATGGTCTAAAAGTTGAGAAGATTCCAATTTTCTGTGACAACACAAGTGCTATTGCCATCACAGGGAATCCAGTGCAACATTCGAGAACCAAGCACATTGACATCAAATACCACTTCATTAGAGAACATGTGATGAATGGTACAGTAGAAATGCACTTTGTGCCAAGTGAAATGCAGCTTGCAGATATCTTCACCAAGCCTCTTGATGAATCCACATTCACAAGATTGGTAGGTGAGCTAGGTATGCTTAATTTGTCATAATTCCTAGTGATATTTGATTTCAATGATTTGAAGCTGGAAATGTGTTTTGATTTACTTGAAAGTGAAAACTTTCAGAAAAAAAATTTTCTGCAGAAATTTTGCCTAAGGCAAAATTAGCTTATCAACGGATATCCTTTTATCCGTTGATAGTATAAACACATTACTAGATTTTTGCATGTCAACGGGTAACAGGCTATCCACGTCATCAACGGATAAACTGTATCTCAACCGTTCATTCTATATCCGTTGATATACATTTTTTTTTCTTTTCCGTTGGTAACCGTGTATATCTAATCATGGCTGTACTTATTCTCTTTTTATTTACTATCTGACAGTTACTTTTGACCAATGGAGTAATTACTTTTAATTATTTCATTTTTAATTCTTGAAAAATATAAAAGGCGGACTTGTACTCTCACATCTCACTTTTATTCATTTTCAAGCATCTCAAAAGTTAACTGCATCTTCTTCCCTAAAACTCTCTGTAACCAAAGTTCAATCACTTCAATGGCGCCTATTGTTAAGATGATGTCCTCCACTGGGTTTACCTATGAGAAGAACAATTTCGCGGCCTTTGTTGACACAGTGAATGCTCCAGAAGCTTACCACACTTTGATGAGTTTCGTGAAGAAATGCAAACTGTCATATGCTATGACGGCTACCACTCCCTTAATCCACGAGGTAATTGAAGAAATGTGGACATCTGCTGAGTACAATGGCACAGACGGTACAATTGCTTTTTCTTTAAAGGGTAAAAACTATGTGGTTAATTCTGATGTAATAACTGCTTGTTTAAAATTGCCTGAGAATAACTGTCTGAAAGTACCTACTGATGCTGAAATTGTTGCCATGCTTAATTCTATTAATTATGCCCTTAGTACTGAAAACTTAGGGAAAATTGCTAGAAAAGGAATGGTTAAAGAATGGAGCTACTTCTGTGATGCCTTCATTAAAACTTTTTCAGGAAAAATTAGCAATTTTGATGCTGTTACCCTGTCCATGCTAACAATGATGTGTATGCTTTTAAATGATAAATTCTATAATTTTGGCACATTAGTTTTGTATGAGATAGCTGCAAAGTTGGGTAAAAAGGAAACTAGGAGCAAGAATATCTACTTTGCTAGATTTTTAATGCTCTTAGCACTGCATGTGTCTGAGAATAAGCTATCCATTGCTAACCCGGATAGCAAGTTCCAATGTTTTGTTCAGGAGAAGAGAGTCTTAAGTGACCTGATTCGAATGAACCTCAATGCAGGAGTACAGTTGGTATATCTACCAATTGTTCAGGTAACTATCTCTAACTCTGAAACCTCTATCTCCAACCCCCAAATTTCTTTACCTTCTAGTGTCACAATGGAGTCTGTAGTTGTGACCAAACAGGCTCCTACCAAAGTGACCAAATCCAAAGTTCCAAAACCACATTCTAAAAGGCAAACCTCAAGTGTCTCTCAAAAGACACCTGTTGTAAAAACTACCAAACCTCTTGAGGGGAGTGTGAAGGTGGTAGTGAGTGGTGAGGGACAGGGTGAACATCAAAGAAGCCCTAAGGATAAGGAAGGAGAGATGAGTGCAACCACCATTTCAGTCTCTCAAAAGACTGCTAATGTAACTACAGGCCAAATTCTAGTCACACTCTCCCAAAAGAGTGTGACTACTGAATCAAGTTCCCCACAAGGAACACTGCACAAGAGGGTTAGGGACACATATAGCCCAATCTCAAAAACCTATGGAAGAAGAGTGAAATCTAAAACCACAGGGGAATCACAGGGCACACACACTGTACAGGAAACTGTACCTTCTCAAACTCAGTTTGATGTGACTTCAATAAATGTGGAGTCACAGCCCCTTGATCTTAATCTTCAAATCGATACACATTACAATCCACCATCACCAACTCCTTCTCTGGATGTGGATATGATATCTACATCAATTCCTGATTCTCCATCTTTAAGATTCTTGGAGAAGCCCCACTCTATAATTGGTGGTCATCATCTTTTAGATGATTTGTTGGACCATCAATCTTCCCTTCCAGAATTCTCAACACAGACTGTGGCCTCGAACTTAAAATCAATCTCCACAGATTCAGTGTTGGTTTTCTCTTCAACGGATATAATTATTCCTTCCTCAACGGATATCCTTCATCCGTTGACAAGTGTTTCTCCATCAACGGATGCGCCTCTATCTAGCCATCCGTTGACAGCTATAACTACTTCATCAACGGATATTCCTTATCCGTTGATAACTCACTCTACCACTGCTATATCTGACATTCCAGTGTCAAGTGTAGAGGAGTTCTCAGTAGTTGAAACACTTTTAGGTTTGAGGGAAGGGAGTGAGAGGCTGCCTTGTGAGCAGGCAAAAGGAGAGATAAATAATGAGAGGCTGGCCATTTCTTCCGGTCAGGCAAAAGGAGAGTTGGAGAGTACCACCTTAGTAGGTGAAGGTGAGGGTGTGAGAGGTGTGAGCCAAGGGGAGCCCTTGATGCAAGAAAAGAGAGATGAGGTGAGAGAAGGGACTACAGGAGAGATAAGGATGGAAGAAGCAGCCATTGCTAGTGAGTCAATGGGGGTTGAGGATGCATCCAAGGAAATGGAATTTCAAAGAGAATATCAGTCCATGATTGACTCCATTTCTCTGGATGCTGAAACCTTTACTCACCCTGTTCCTGCCTATCAAATTCTGGCACAACAGGGCAATGTGGAAGCAGAGGAGGCACTGCACCTAGTGCACACCTCACAATCTCTACTTAGAGCTAAGGAATCTATAGCAGCTCTGCCAACCACTGCTGAGAGTGATGAATTTGACAATTCTGAAGATGAAGACAGCCAGAGCTCTGAAGATGAAGGTGGTAGCAGTATTCATGATTTTGCATTTGCTCAAAACTACACCTATCACCAACTTGATATGGAAATCATAAGGCAATATAAATCTGCCCTGGCTGAGCACCCAGAAGCAGATCCACAGAGAAAGGTTGTTCTTCAACAGGCAATTGACTCCCTAAAGTTACAAAAGATGCAAATGGTGATTCAGAGATCCAATTTAGAGGAGGTCAAACAAGAAATCAAGGATGTGAAAATCTCTGTGGATTCCAAGCTAGAGCAACTAGCTCCTACAGCCACTCAGAGGGTGTTGCAACAAAGGTTTCTCAAAGAAGACAACCTGGCTAAATCTGTGCAACTTCTCACTTCAAGAGTGGAAAAGATGGAATCCCAGATGGAGCAATTTCTTCAACATCAGAAACTGCAAACCCAACTGCTAGAAAGGTTAGTTGCAGCCCCAACTTCTAGTCAAACCCTTGATGCTAACAAAAAGGGGGAGAAAGTAAAACTTCAAGTCAAATCTTAATTTCTGAAAGAAGGGAAGCAGCAAGTGAGGGGGAGCAGCAGCCTACCATAGTGGTCAATCCACAAGAATTCATTGTCACAGCTTCCCCCAGCAAATCCAAACCTCTATATGGAGAGTTTGATCTTTCAAACTTGACAGAAGAAGAAAAGCTAGCCAAAATTGAAGCTCTCCAAAAGATGAAAGAAGAAAACTATGAAAGGATAATGAGGACAGAAAGATTGATCAATCAATCTATTGCATCAAATCTGTTCTCTAGCCAAACCTCAGCTCCAACAATATCTACAACAATTCTGAAGGTGCTCACTCCAGCAATTGTGGCTCCTACATTCTATGATGCTGAGCCTTCTCATGTTAAGGAATTTGAACCCTACATCAAATCAAGACCCTTCTCACCACCAAAAGCAAATGGGAAGAACAAGTTACAACTGGACTTTCCATTTCCCAAGGATGATGAAGAGAAGTTGATGGGTAAGGCAATCAAGGAATTCAAGGAGAAGGCTAACAGTTGTGTAAGAGAATGGATGGCTGTAATCATAAGGAATGGAAAAGTTCTAAACATATCCAACAGCCATCCTAGATTTGTTGAAGCTAAGAGAGAAGAAACTTCAAGGCTGCTAAGAGAATCTCAACCAAGTACTGAATATCTATATGAAAACTCAGATGAGAAGCAAGCAAGGCTGGCTCAAGAGTTATTGGATGAGGTAGAGGATGAATTGAGGGAACCTGAGGAAGTCCCCAAATTCAAAAAGAAAGGGAAATCAGTCCCCAAATCCAAGAGATTAAAATCACATGCAAGGAGGCCTGTCTCTCCAGAAACTGAAAACAAAGAGACAGTTGGTTCATCACAACCTATTGATGTGAAAGTATTCAACCCAGATGTAAATTTCCATGGTGAGCCTATAGTACCTAAAGAGGAACCAATGAATCTTGACTCCATTGAGGTTCCTTCATTCTTGCTGAAGCCTCAACAGAAGCCTACACAGAAGAAAAGGAAACCAAGGAAGCAACCTTCAAAGGAACCAATTCAAGTTGCTAGGGTACCTGCAATTGTCAGGCAGCCAATCTTGGAAAACAAGGATGATTTTATCTATCAGGCAGATATTGAAGAATACTCTGACATGAATCTTTATCTGGATGAATTGTCAGAAGTAAGAGGAATTGACAAATATAAACATTTGCCTGAAAGATTGGTCTTTGTATACAAGGGAGGAACGGAAAGGACATGGCCACTACAAAGGGTTCTTGGAGAAAATTATCATACCTTAACCAAAGTGTTCTCTGCAATCAAGAGATACACAGGGTTCTCCAAGATAGCAAAAGGGGAGATACTGGACAAAATAGAACAAATAAGGAGGGATTGGAACTCACCATCAAGTCTACCAAGGAAAATGAAGATCCCATACAATGGACAGAAAATCCACCTCCAACCTTTCTGGATGATGGAGTTCAGGGATGAAGATGGTAACAGGAGATTCTTCAGGTTAGAAGACCAACTGCCAAAGGCTAGTTCTCAATACCTGAGATGGCTACAACAGAAGCTAAATCCAAAGGTAGATGAAGAAGATGCCTTCTATAGGCAACTCCAAATACAGATTGAGTCCAACTCTGCCAAGGAAGGAAAATCAAGGGTGATGCCAACGAGAGGAAAGAAACAGTCCTAATCTGCTCAGTCTAGAGGAGCACTTCTCTGTAAATTTCTCAAACTTTCAGTTTTTCAATTATTGTAGCTTAATACAATTTATGTATTGTTCTTTATATATCTTTAGGAATGTTTTGTTATCATCAAGGTCCTGAATTTATGCTTTATTGCCATCAAGTATAAATTGGGGGAGATTGTTAGGAATATGTTGTACTTGATGATAACTTCACAATCAATCAAATTGTTTAAGGTTTTGTAGCTGTCAACGGATGAGGATTTATAACTCTATCCGTTGACAGGTAGCTCATCAACGGATGAGGTTTTGTAGCACACTGCAGTATCTCTATGTTATCAGTTGATAGTGTTTTTATCCACAGTCATGTTGACTATCAACGGATAGGCAGAATAGGGTAGCCAATTGTAAATAAGCTATGCTATGTAATTCTGTCTAAGTGAAAGTGTATCAACGGATGAAGACTAAACTCTATCAACGGATACAACTCAAATTCACTCTATCAACGGATACAGCTCAAGTCCCAATATCAACGGATACTGCTCTATACATCATCAACGGATGTCAGTGTACATCATCAACGGATAATCATTGACACTGATTTCTATGATTAGCTGGAGGTTAGCAGTTGATAAGGACATGTTTGACTGACAGATCACATGAGTTGAAAGTAGATACAAAAAGCAGTATGGCAGCCATACTTTGGAAACACAGAAGAAAGAAGCATTCCATTTACACTATGAATACAAGAAAGGTGCAGGAGACATGTCTGAACACAAGGACAACCTTTCGGCTACATATGTATTTGGAGTGTAGTAGCAAGTCAACTAGAATTAGATTAGTATTATCTTATTCCAGTAGTACTTGTAAAACTTGGGATATATAACCAAGTGTAGCAACTCTTTGTAGGTTAAGAAAACAGACATATTTGCTTAGGGTTTCTTGAATATCTTTAGAAGCAAAGAGTTGTAAAACGGCAGCTGTGTACATTTTGTATCACAGAGTTTTCTTCAAATAAAAGCTTCAGGTGGTGCATTTTAACCACCTGATTTTATATGTGTTTGTGTATAATTCTTACATTGCAATTATCTCTTCATAAGTTTCTGAAGTTCTTATCAGAAATTTATAAATATCAAGAATTGTATTCAACCCCCCCTTCTACAATTATACAAGTGTGTAATCTGGGATTAACAAACTTACATCCTCAAATCCAGGTGGTTGTTCAACATACACTTCTTCCTCTAGCTCTCCATTGAGAAAGGCACTTTTGACATCCATTTGGAACACCTTGAAGTTACAATGTGCAGCATAGGCTAGAAATATTCTAATGGCTTCAAGTCTGGCAACAGGTGCAAATGTTTCATCATAATCTATCCCTTCCTGTTGACAGTAACCTTTAGCTACTAGCCTTGCCTTATTTCTTGTCACATTTCCACTTTCATCCAATTTGTTTCTGAAAACCCACTTTGTGTCAACAACTGACTTCCCTTTTGGTCTAGGGACTAGCTTTCATACATTGTTTCTCTCAAATTGGTTAAGCTCTTCTTGCATAGCTATCACCCAATCAGAATCCAGCAATGCTTCATCAATTGTCTTTGGCTCAGTTTGAAATATAAAACAAGAAAACATGTTGTCAGCAGAAACATTTCTCCTTGTCCTTACACCAGTAGTGGGATCACCAATAATTAAATTACTAGTATTATCCTTGTTCCACTTGGTGATCCTTGGCAAGCTTCTATCTTGATCTGCTTAACCAGTTCCTCCTTGAGAGGTTGATTCTCCATCAGTGTTATTTTCTCCTTCATGCACTTCATTATCTCCAGAATCATTTTCATTCTGATGATTAGATTTTACTTTCTAAGATTGAGCTGGAGTTTGGTTAGCATCATTGGTGTTGACGGCATCTCTTTCAAATTCAATAGTCTGAGTACAAGTAGGTTCTTCAGCAACAATTTCTTCTTCTTCCAAGTAACCTTGATTTTCAAATTTGAGAGGCTGTATTTGACCATCTTCTTGCAGTCCTGGAAACTTGGTCTCATCAAATGTGACATTCACACTTTCTTCAATGACTTTGTGATCTATGACATAGACTCTATAGGCAGTCCTTTCTAATCCATATCCCATGAAAATGGCTTCATAAGCTTTAGCATCAAACTTTCCTTTCCTTTCATGGTTGTCTATCATCATGAAACACTTACTCCCAAATACATGAAAATATTTGATAGTAGGTTTCTTTCCTGTCAACAGATAGTAAGGAGTGTTCCTCTGAGTCTTGTTGATTAAGGTTCTGTTCTGTGAGTAACAAGCTGAGTTGATAGCTTCTGCCCAGAAGTATGTTGGTAGCTTTGCATCATCCAGCATAGTTCTAGCAGCTTCAATGAGAGTCATGTTCTTTCTTTCTACAACACCATTTTGCTGTGGTGTTCTAGCAGCAGAGAATTGTTGCACAATGCCTTCATCTTTGCAGAAATTCCTAAGAGTTGCATTTCTGAACTCAGTACCATTGTCACTTCTTAGAATTTGAACATTTGCATTTAGAGTTCTGTCAAGAACCCTTATATGATCAATGATTTCTTGTGCTGCTTCATCCTTAGTTTCCAGGAACTTTACCCAAGTGTACCTTGAGTAGTCTGTTAGTCACAGAGGCATGCCTGTATACATCTAATAACAAGCCTAATTGACTGTAATGTTGTGCATTACCTACATGACCTCTTGATCGAGGGAACCTCTAGTTGTAGAGTTTCTACTTGTTGTAGTACTTGTAATAGGCATCAAATTCTACATGTGTAACTGTAATTAAAGTCAGAGAATAATGCTTGAAAGAAGTTCCAAGGATCATGCCTCAAGCTTGAAGACCAAGACTTTCAAAATAAACACAATTGGAATTTGGAGAATGAAGATTTGCCTGAGTACCAATTCGAGAAGTGTTTTGATCTATTCGAGAAGTCTAGATTTCGAGAAGTCAGGGATTCGATATCTACAAAGACATTATTCGATATCTTTGAATGCACTGTTCGATATCTTAGAGATTCGATATGTCTACTACCCTATTCGAGAACTCAGAAAGTCAACAAGTCAAAGTATCATTCGAGTTCTCTAGGAGTCAACAAGTCAATGTTCCATTCGATATCTCAATGACTCAGGAAGCTATTCGATATCTCAAGGATTCGATAAGTAAAATGCTCTATTCGATATCTCAAGGATTCCTGGAGAAAAGACTTATTCGAGAAGTGATTCGATATGTCAGCTCAACAGTATTCGAGAACTCAGAGTTATCGATTAAGCCAATTCTAGTTCTCAAATCACCAACAGAGTTACTTCTCGAATACAATCTTGGAGACAAAATACTGAAGAATTATACAAGTCAGAAACCTGCAACAAGCCAAGACGCTTTATGGACCACATACTGTAAAGCACGTTGGGAAGCCTACAAAGAAGCTTGGAGAGATAGTACAAGATACAAAGAGCTAAAGAAGTGGATCTGAACAGAGTTCTAAGAAGTCAAATCTGTAGCAGCTTGGATGTTTACTAAAATAGGATAGACACATTAAAAAGCAAATTTGTTTTCTACCTTATTTGTTGTAAACAAGTTGTTCACGTGATATAAGTGAACAACCCTACTTCTTTAGAAAGTATCAAACAGAGTGATCAATAGTTTTTACAAGTAATATCTCTCTGAGAAAGAAGCTTAGAATACTAACATTTGTATTCACAGATTGTAGCAAATCTTTATCTAATAGAATAGTAGATTAAAGTGAGTGATCATGTTCTTGTGTTTATATTCCGCACTTACATAATCTGTTAAACACAAACTTTGTTACACAACCAGATTCAAACCCTTAAAACAACCTTCACCTAAAACACTTATCAAAATAAAAGTTTGAGAATCCATTCACCCCCCTCTGTATTCTCTTCGGTATATTCAATACTCAACATAGTCATCCACCATTATCAGTGCATATCTCTTTTTGGCTAGAGATTGAACATTTACTGTACCAAAAAAATCCATGTGGATTAACTTGAGTGGCTCAATGTTGGTGTTCAATTGCTTTGACTTGTGCACAGATCTTTTCAGTTTGCCCATTTGATAGTCCTCACACAGTTCTTCTTGATAGAATTACTGTTGAGGTAGTCCTCTCACCAATTCCTTCTTCATCAGTATATTCATGGTCTTGAAATTGAGATGGGAGAGTTTCTTGTGCCAAAGCATGTTGTCACCAACTGTTGCCTTACTGTAGAAACAGTAAACCTTTTCTTTCTTAGCAGAGTTTAGATCTACAACAAACAAGCTTCCTTTCCTGACTCTTTTCAAAGAAAGGCTTCCATTCTGCTTGTGATAGATGTTGCAAACCATCATATCAAAATCAACCTTAAATCCCCTGTCACTGAATTGGCTAACACTGAGTAGGTTGTGCTTCAATCCATCTACAAGAGCAATATCTTCAATGGCAACATTTCCAATTTCCAGACAGCCATATCCCACAGTATAACCTTTACCGTTGTCTCCAAAAGTTATGATTGGGCCAGCTTTCTCAACATAATGTGATAGCAGGGCTTTATCACCTTTCATGTGTCTAGAACATCCAGTATTGATGATCCACATGACTTGTTTCTTTTTCTTGCCCTGCAAAACAGATGATATTTAATTTGCATCTGGTACCCAATCCTTGTTTGGTCCTGTAGTTACAGTATCACATTTTATATCATCGTTAATCACATTTGAATCAACACTTGAATCATCCTGTTTGACTTCTTCTGCTACCCATTCAGTTATAGAATAAGACTTGGTCTTTTTCTCAGTGGACGCTGCCTTTTTACCAACATTGGCAGGCTCAGAAGTCTCAATAGTTTGCATATAGGAACATTTTTCAGGAGATAGAATATGCAGATTAAAACATGTACTCATGGCAGAGATTTTGCATGGCATGCAGTCAATGTTACTACAAACATTCATTGTTCTTTGCATAATGGGAGTTCTGTGTAAGTTACCTTTAACCTTGGTTGCATTAACCTTGTTCTTATTAGGTTTCTTACAAACATGTGTTAAGTGTTGGGAGGAGCCACAATTATTGCAAAGCTTCCTAGGAGCATTCTTGACATAAGCATAGCCATTTTTCTTATCAATTCCTAACTTGCCATTCCTATTCTTAGACTTGTAAGCATCTATGTTGACAGTATGTCCTGAACTTGCAGTCGAGTTACCCTTGACAGTACCTTTCATACATGCTGTCTTTATAGTAGATTTGGAAGTTGTTGTCCTAGGTACTCTCTTGACAGTATCTTTGAAAGTTTCTGTCTTATCCTTGTTGCCAGCTTCTTTAGAACATTCTGTCTGATTACTTGGTAAAGTTTCTGTCATGGGGATCTTGACAGTATCTTTCCCTTCAGTAGATGTGCTGTCAATACACTAAACTTCATCACGAAGTTCTTGTTTGATGAGCAAGGAATTCTCATCAAAATCAGCTTGAACAGTTTTGAAAATAGGTTTACAAACTCTCTTGAGAATATGCGGAATGATCAATCACAGCTGCCTTTCCAGGCCTTCTACCATAGTCGAAACCTATTCCAACCTTTTGGTTCTCAGTGTGATTCTCATGATATTCCTGAACTAATTTAGAAGAATTTCTAAAGGCCTTAAGCTTAAATTCATTTTCAGCAATTTGATTTCTTAAGAATTCTTCTATCTCCTTAGCACAGACAACATCATTTTTTAGTCTTTCGTTTTCTTGAGCTAGTGAATCTAATGGACTGGTTTTAAGTAAAAGCATTTCATTCTCAGATTTGAGTGTTTCATTCTGTTTAGTTAACTTAACAATTTCTTCATTAGCAGCAGATAAACTAACATGAATGTTAAACATCTCAGTACTTAATCCTTCAATAGTTTGCTTATACTCAGTTTTAGACATATCAAGTAAAATGAGAGATGGTACCTGATTTGAGGAGCTTGATGCTTCTTCATCAGATCTATCCATAAAAGCTAGATTTACAAACTCTTCTTCTTCCTCATCATCAGAATCATACCAGAATTTTCCTTCAGCCACATAGGCTCTTTCATGATTTCTTTTAAACTGACTTCCAAATCCTTTCTCCATTCTTTGATTCTGTTTTGGCCTTCTGCACTCTGTGGCAAAATGACCTAGCTCATTGCAGTTGTAACATCTGAACTTTGACCTATCCACCATTCCTGTCTTGTATCCTCCTCTTGTGGCACCACCAACAGCTTTTGAAGAGTTTCCCTTGTTGAACTTAGATGGCTAACCCTGTGGCTTATATGGCTTATCTCTTCTGAACTTTATATTCTTGAATCTTTTAGCCATATATGCCATGGTTGGATTATCCATGCTTTCAATCTCTTCTAATGAATAGAAGTCTTCATCTTCAACATCTTTGAGCTGTAGAACCACTTTCTCCTCATCATCCAACACCTCCTCAATCTTCAAAGATGGTACTTGTGTTGGTTGTGAACTTTGTGAGGATTCACTTGGCAGAGAGACAAGTGGCTCATGAGCTACAAGGGCACCAGACATGTTTGCCATCTTTCCTTTGGCTCCAGTTTGAATAGCTCTCTTTTGAAAGAGTTCAATTCATATGACTTAAGTACACCATAAAGAGTCTCAAGAGAAACATCATTCAAGTTTCTCCATTCTCTTATGGCAGTGATTTTGTGCTCAAGGTGCTCAGGAAGAGTGAGCAGAAACTTGACATTAATCTCCTTTTTGTCATAGAACTTTCCATGAATTTGTAACTCAGCTATTAGCTTACTGAATCTTTCAAACATGTGAGTGAGCTCTTCACCAGACATAGCCACAAAGGCTTCATATTGTGACACAAGAATTTGTCTTTGATATTCTCTGACCTCTTCACTTCCTTCACACAGCAACTCTATCTTGTTCCACATCTCTTTAGCAGATGAGCATCCCATAACATTTCCACACATGGCTTTGTCCAAGGTGAGAGAGTCAAGCAAGATGAGTTGTAAGTAGTCATCCAAGGCTACCTTTTCTTTCTCAGATTCTATGTATTCTAAGGGTCTCTTAGCAACCCAGTGAGCTGGAATTACTTCACCATTCACAGTGGCAGCAACTACTTCTTTCTTAGGAATGAATGGGCCATTCTCAAGGATTCCCAAGTACAGTGGATGTGCAGCTTTGATAAATAACAAGATCTTTCTTTTCTAAAAGTTGTAGTTCTCTTTATCAAATACTGGAATCTTGATACCACTTGATTTCTATATACTCGTCATGATCTTAGATTAGTATATCAATCTGTTTGCTTTGATACCAGTTGTTGGTCCCGGAGTATTGCAGAAGGGGGGGTTGAATGCAATACTGATAAATTAAAATCTTTACTTCAACAACAATAATAAAGATTCTAATCTATCAGTATATGAAATGCAAACACAAGTGATAGCTCAAGATATTCTCACAAAATAAATGTTTTATTTATTTCGCGAAGTGTTGCTACAACCTTGACAAAAGTGTTTTCTCAAGCTTCGGTTTCTTGAGTGATTACAATGAAAATGAATTCACGAATACTTAGAAAGAATGAGAGACGATTCTCTATGTAGACTAATTTGCTCTAACATCTCTATCACATGGGTTGTGGAGCTGCTATCATTTTCAAGTGGCAGCTCCTTACAATTTGCACACCCATGTGACTTTCCTAAATTTCTATACAAACAAAGTTATCATAATATGTAATGCAGCCTAGATTCTTTCTAATTCAAGCTAATACAATTCCAGTAGATGTGGATTTGTTATACTCTTGAATTGACGAGCTTTGTCTTGTGATCTCTCAAGCTTCTGTCATAGTCTTGCAGGTCTGCTACAATCTTTGACAAGTTGCAGCAAATCTGTTTCTAACATCTAAACTATCACGGGTTTGACTAAGATAGTAACTTTAACCGCCAAGTTTGCTGTCAAGAGAATGTTCCTTGGTTGACAGTATGAATCCCCGCCAATGTTGTTGTCAGAAATTCCAGACTTGCTGTCAAACTGTGAGAATGTTGTTGTCTCATGCTTTCGCCAATGTTGTTGTCATGACTTACAACATGTTGTCTTCTTGTAACCTTACTGTCAATGCTATGACAGTAACATTTATTCTTGATGTCGAACTGATGTAATCTTGAGGCTTGAACAATTGAATGAACTTCTTCCAAGATACATACTTACTAAATTACAACAACTATTTTGGTCACAAGAACACACTCTGGCTGTGACAGTATGTTCTACTTAGTGAAAAACTAAGTACATGGAAATCTAGTTAAGTTGTCTATATGTTATCACCCATAAATCCTAACAGACTATGCGCTTGATTACGAAGTTACTACATGTCTATGGCTAACAGCCTAACTTAATAGCGAATAGACCATCCTACGGATATAATGAATCAGAAAAAATGTTAAATACTATCTCCGTTCCTTTTTAGTTGTCACATTTGGAAAAAAAATTGTTCCTAAATAGTTGTCTCACTTTTATTCCAATACATTTTTGTACCAATTCTTTCATATCTACCCCTCCATTCATAATTCCAATGTTTGATTTTATGACTAATCTCATCATTTAATATAATAATTAAGGACAGTTAATAGAAATAATTTATAAAATTAATTTTTTTCTTAATACACTTGTTTTTTTTCAAATGTGACAACTGAAAAGGAACGGGGGAGTAATTAACAAGAACAAATTTTAATATATATTTAATAAAACAAATATGTGCTCATACAACCATATATACATACCTTGATCCAACACCAAAACACACACAATGCCAGTAAATGCAATTGTATATATGAACATAAAAGACTAATTTTATCACTTCATATGGTCATCAGAAACAAGACTGACTACCAACTACATAAACAAAACTCACCAAGTTTTAAGCGCTATTGATTAAAACACAAGAACTTGTTTTCAACCCACGAATACAAAAGGGGTCGCCAGATCAATAATGCATGAAATCATCCTTAAATGGAAAGGGAACTTAGAAAGCAACTATCAGGATTATACATGTACGCTCTCCTCCAAATACCTTGAGGTTTTAGGAGGGCCAACCTGGATCAAACATTATCTTTAACAACGCGGATATTAGAAGTCTTGTTTTGCACACTGTAGCAGTGCTGCAGTAACACTCTATGCTCTGTGAATACGTTGGAGGAAAATATAAATGCAACACGGCCAAGTTTCATACACAACCATTCATTAGTCACCATAATTCACTCTTTTTTATTATCTGAGGTCCAGCAATTTCCTACATTATCAACCGAGTTCCTATTGTTGACTATTTTGTCAGCCTGTTGGGGTTGGTAGCAGAAGTGAGTTTTCAAAGCGATGCTTTGTACGATGCCATCTGGTTGAGGCAATTATGATGAACAATGAAATTTTGTTGAAGTTCTTTCATTTTCAATAGATCGCTCGGCTTCTCTTTGTTGGGTTTCAACGTGTTATGAGTTTTGGTGGTACAAGATATATATAGGTAAGATAATAATTGTATGTGTAGACAATTATTATATATTGTATGTTTTGATTACTAAATTGGGTAATTGGGTGCCAAGAATTGGAAGTATTGTATAACAAGTATGGTAAGACTTGTAAAACAAGTATGGTAAGTCTTGGTGGCTATATATACATGGTCATATTATGTTTTGATCTATATGAATACTTAAGAGATGTAGTCTTATGTATTATTTGAGAGGTGCTTAAACATTGTTTGGCTAAAGTATCAGGTTTGGAACACCGTTGAGGTGTTATTGTTTCGATGTATTATTGTTTTGAGGTGTTATTGTTTGGAACACGTAATACTTGAATAACGTGTGACCGCGATTTGGTAGATCTTGTCTACTAATCGATTGATTATGTGTGTGCTTTGTATTGATATTTGTGAATCTCGAATTGTGTAAGTCTACTAACACTCTTTGCATCTCGAATTTTGTAAGTCTCATAACACTCTTTGCTCCCATAGTACTAGTAACGGAGATCCTACAATACTTATCATTGAAATTCTTCTAGTTAGTAATAAAACATTAAAATTTGAGCATACAACTTTGGACCGCAGTTTGCATGAGGAACAATTTACGAACTGGCAAAAGGCTAGACTGTGGTGCTGATGCAGGCTTTAGTGATAACCACTGTGGTGGTGATTGATTCTGCAATTCTGTTAGCTCTTTTGAGGTTTACAATGTATGCATCTGTTTAGCATAGAGTCCTCAAAATGTGGAACACGCTAGTGCATCTTACTCTGTAACAGTCGGGTTGTAAGAATGCATGCAGCATCTAATGTATATCCTCTATATTTATTTTGTATGTTCTTACCATTTATTTTGGTCAAATCCCAGAAAATGAGTGTAAACTATTTCATATGAAGTCTGTAGTAGAAATGGTATATCAGATTGCTGCCGTGTTGTTAATGTCGGGTCAAAATATGTATGCTTTATAGAACTGTAAATGTGTTGTTAATGTCGGGTCAAAATATGTATGCTTTATAGAACTGTAAATATAAAATTGTTTCATCCCCTTTTGCAAAAGCAGTCGACTTGACGATCAAGGCTTAGTTTTTGTTTTTTTTTTTTGAATAAAAATCAAGGCTTAGTTCTTACCACATAATATGCCTGATTGTATGGACTGCTATACATAAAAAGCCTGTAAGCTCTTCACTTTAATCCACATATTTCATTACTGTCTTTATATTTAAGCTTGGCCGGTAAATCGATGTATCTATAGCTGATTTCAGTAGAGATTGAATGCCGTTTTTATTACCAGATTATTGTTTGACAGATTTGCGAGGGTGGATTATTCTCCACCCGTTTTATTATATTCTTTTTGTGATAAATATGTTCTCAAGGTTATATTTTATTCATTCACCAAACCAATACTTAAATAGATAAAGAATGACTTGGAACACAAGACATACCAAGTAACTCCGACCACTCATAAGGAAATTTCTTATTCTCGATAACATAAATAAAAACAATATCTCAATATCTCAGAACACATAATAAATAAATATCTTTTAATAATATTCCTTAACACTGTGCTAATAGTGAAATTTCTTCTTTGTCATTTATCTGTAAATTATGTCTCGATTATAGCTTCTTTTTCGATACGGAACATGCTTTAGTTCCAGGAGCCTGCTCTTACGATATTCTTATCACATCTATATTATTAAGTTAGTGATGTTACTTGAACTTATTAACCATTTGCTGCACACATACTCCTTGTCATCTGCACAATTTGGTGGAAAATGCGGTAGAATATTCTCCAAGCTCAAGAAATTGCAGGCAACAGCAAGGTAATTAATTAAGTCAAGAAGCTAAAGTATACAGTGACCCAATAAAACTGGTGTTCTAGAATATTATCTTGTATGTTATCACTAATCCAAATTGAATACTTTTGTGAACCAAAGCTTTTTTTTTTTTTGAAATAGTGAATCAAAGCTATTTACTATCTGACATACTTCTAAAGAGTGGAGGGAGTATATGAACATGATTTTCTGTTTAGCAGATGGAATCTTTAAGAATAACAATTAGAGGCATGATCGTAGCAAAAGAGGCTCCATAAGCTAAAGAGGCTCATTCGCAGTCTTTACGTGATGTGCAAATGATCAGGAATTTGAGGCATGATCGTAGTAGAACTGCTGCAAATAATTACCTGCTCTCCTGAATGCTGAAGCAAAACCTGCTTATTCTGATAACGTCAAGCGCTACTGATCCTTGTATTTTGCTTCCTGGAGTACTTGATGTTTCCGTTTGTTTCATCTTTAGGTGCGAGTTTGCTTCATTACATGTTATATGCCTGGGTTTCTACTTTGACCACTATGTCCTGGTACTAAGATCGAGTCCTATGCAAGTTGCCCTGTTGATTTATCCGACGGACTACATGGGCAATATGATACAGAGGCTGTAGGGAAACAGAACAGATATAAATTATTTACACACACACACTTGATAGTTGGAAGTACTGGGAATACTTTTTATTCACTTCGGAAAAAACTAAACTGAGTACATGCAATATAAATAGACAGAACAGCTACGTGGTAAGCTAAGAAACAGCAACTAACGCCTACATTATCTCCACTACCCACTAGTTTCCCACTTGTTTCAAACTACTCCTAAAAATACTGAAACCAACTACGACTCCTTCCCGTTGCTGCAATACGGAAGACTACTGCTACAAAATCGGGATCAACTAAGTTATTCAAACAATAAATATAAACATAGGCCCATCAACTTAACCAAAGCCCAAATAGTTTAGATTAAAACCCAACAGAGGCAAGCCGCTACATGTTCTCCCCTCACCCTGGAAGGACTGAGAACTAATTATTTTTCCTTAGATAGCGGTCAATCAGTTCGCATCTGTGGTCAAACAATAGGTTTACGGATATGTAATTCTGTACATGTACGATAGATCGTCATCTCGTAGCACCACGACGAGACTGTTGTTATTATGTGTATAGGGTTTATGTATATATTTCTATATGTGTGTTGTGGAATAGAATAAAGAAACAAGAAGCTTAAATTTCTGTTATATTATTGATCAATCTTTACCTCCTTATATAATAGGAGAATACAAACCAAATACATGAATGATAATAATAGATACATGATAAGATACATCTCCTTGATTCTATGAACCATATTTAATGCACTCCTCAAACTTCTATGAGATTAGTTTATCCAACATATTCCTCCCTTAAACTAATTCCTTTCGATCCTTCATTCCCATCATCCTTTTATAAGTATCTAGTAGAGCTTTGGACATTGGTTTAGTGAGCACATCTGCAACCTGGTCACGACTAGCAACATGACTTAAATTCACATTCTTCTCCTTTACATGCTCCCGGATAAAATGAAAACGAACATCTATGTGTTTGCTCCTTTCATGATGTACTGGATTCTTGGCAAGCTCAATTGCAGACTTGTTGTCAATGCAAACTTCAGTTGATCTCTGTTGTGGGATTCTTAATTCACTAAGTAACCTTCTTAACCAAATAGCATGACAAACACAGTGAGAGGCTGCCACATATTCTGCTTCACAGGTTGATAATGCCACTATCGGCTGCTTCTTAGAATACCATGTAAATGCAGTGTCTCCCATAAAAAACAAGTAACCAGATGTGCTTTTTCGTTCATCTATATCTCCACACCAATCACTATAAGAATATCCTATCAATTTATAGTCTTCAGTTCTGGAATAAAACAATCCCAATGACTTTGTTCCTTGAATATATCTCAGAATTCTTTTTATTGCCTTCCAATGTGACTGTTTTGGATCCTCCATGAATCTACTTACAATCCCAACACTATAAGCAATGTCAGGTCTTGTGCAAGTAAGATACCTCAAGCTTCCAACCAAACTCTGATATAAATTTGCTTCTACTGACTTTCCTCCCTCAAATTTAGAGAGTTTGACGCCCTGTTCCATCGGAGTTGCTACTGGATTGCAGTGCTCCATCCTGAATTTCTTCAAAATATTGTTTGCATATGCTTCTTGAGAAATAAAAATGCCTGATTTTTCTTGCTTCACCTCAATGCCAAGAAAATATCTCATCAAGCCCAAATCTGTCATCTCGAATTCTTGAGTCATTTCCTTCTTAAATTCCTTAATCATCTCTTCATTGTTGCCCATAAAAATAAGATCATCAACATAAAGTGCAACAAACAGTAATTTACCTTGTTTTTCTTTGACATAGAGAGCAGCCTCATAAGGACATTGAACAAATCCATTCTTCTTAAAGTAGGCATCAATTCGAGTGTTCCAAGCTCGTGGCGCCTGTTTTAAACCATATAGTGCTTTAAACAATCTCAACACCATTCCTTCTTTACCTGGTTTTGCATATCCAGGTGGCTGGTTCACGTATACTTCTTCTTCGAGCATTCCATTTAAGAAAGCTGATTTTACGTCCATCTGGTAAATGGGCCATTTGTTTTGAGCTGCTTGAGAGATTAACAACCTTATTGTCTCCATCCTTGCTACAGGTGCGAAAACCTCGTCATAGTCTATTCCAGCCTTCTGTCGATAGCCCTTTGCTACCAACCTCGCCTTATATCTTTCCACTTCTCCTTGAGAATTCAGTTTCTTCTTATAAACCCATTTAACATCGATGGGTTTACATCCTTCTGGAGGTTCCACCAGTTCCCAAGTTTTGTTCTTTTCAATAGCTTTGATTTCATCATCCATTGCAGCTTTCCACTTTTTGTCTTTCACTGCTTCTCCAAAATCTATGCTTTCTGCATCAGCCACCAAACATACTAGGTGTACTTCACCATGTTCATATATATCTTGTAAACTTCGAGTTCTAGGATTCATAGGCTCATCCTCATCTGATTCTTCATTTTCAGCATCAGAGTTTGTTGCTGAAATCTTAGAAATCTGAATATTATCTTCTGTTTTTTCTTTTTCATGTGCTTTACTCCAACTCCATGCATCATCTTCTTGTATCTTTACATCTCGACTCACAACAACCTTCATAGCAACTGGATCAAGTAGTCTGTAGGCTTTTGTTTTCTCATCATAGCCAATAAAGATATATTTCTTGCTCTTATCATCCAATTTTGTTCTCCTTTGATCAGGAACATGTGAATATGCCACACTCCCAAAAACTTTCAAGTGTGAAACAGTAGGCTTCTTTCCACTCCATAATTCTTGAGGTGTTTCATCCCCCAAGTTTGAATGTGGGCATCGATTCTGAATATAAACTGCACATTGCACTGCTTCCGCCCAGAATTCTTTTGGTAATTCCTTGCTCTTTAACATTGATCGAACCATGTCTAAGATTGTTCGATTTTTCCGTTCAGCCACGTCATTCTGCTGTGGTGAATAGGGGGCTGTTAAGAACCTTCTAATGCCATGTTCTTCACAGTATTCCGTAAAAGCCTTTGATGTATATTCTCCTCCTCTATCAGAACGCAATCCTTTGATATGCATTCCTGTCTTCTTTTCTACCAGCACTTTGAACTTCTTGAAAACTTTTAAGGCCTCAGATTTTTCATTTAAGAAATAGACCCATGTTCTTCGAGAATAATCATCAATGAAAGTGATGAAATACTTCTTGGAACCATATGATCCAGGTGTGATAGGACCACATATATCTGTATGCACCAATTCGAGAGGCTTTGAAGCACGATAAGTTGCCCTTTTCTGGAATGAACTCCTTGTTTGTTTTGCCAGCACACAATCTTCACAAAAACTGCCTGTATGATCCATGCTTGGTATTCCATGAACCATCCCTTTGTTTGCCAATTCCTTCAGACCACCATAGTGTAAGTGTCCAAGTCTTTTGTGCCATAGAGTTGCTTTATCCTCTGACTTTGCTTGTAAGCATTTCTCCTGTATGTTCTTCAGATTCAACTTGAACATTCGATTTTGAGACATTTCAGTTTTAGCAATTGTCCTGCCATTTTTGTCCTTCAATATCATGACTTTGTCACCCATGAAGATTGAGTAACCTTTTTCGAGTAGCTGTCCAAGACTCAGAATATTGTTCTTCATGTCAGGAACATAGTATACATCTTCAATTCTTCCTTGTTTGCCATCTTTTTTAGTAAAGCATATTTCACCCTTTCCTTTCACTTCTATCTTCGATGAATCTCCGAATGACACAACTCCATTATTTATTTCCTTTAAATCAGTAAAGAGATGCTTGAGACCAGACATATGGTTGCTGGCCCCACTATCAAGATACCACAAAACTTCATCTTCAGGAATCATACCTTTGCAGGCCATTAGTAGAACACCTTCATTTTGTTGCTCCTCCGTTTCGACTAGATTTGCATTTTCTGCAACCTTTTTGTTAAACCAGCAATCTTTGGCAAAATGTCCAAATTTTCCATAATTGTAACATTCTACAGATCTGCTTCCTCTTCCAGAATATGATCTTCCACCTCTGCCACGATCACGACCACGTCCTTGGCCACGCCAATTTTGTTGATTTGTTTGCACCTTCTCCTCAAATCTGTTGCTTACAGGACCACGTCCTCTGCCTCGAGTGAAATTCTGTCTTGCACGTCCACGTCCTCTTCCTCTATTGTATTGTGTATACAATACTTTATCTTTGTCTTCAACTGACACATCAGTTTTCAATACTTGAGATTCTGTCTCCTCCTTCTTTAATAATCTTTCTGAATATGCTTGCAGAGATCCCATCAGTTGATCAACAGTCATGGTCTCTACATCATTTGACTCTTCAATAGTAATTCCAACAAGTTGCAGTTTTGTATTTAAAGATCTTAATATCTTCTCATTTACACGTGCATCTTCGATTTTTTCTCCATAATTCTTCATTTGATTCACAACAGAGGAAACCCTCGTGAAGTAATCCAGGACTGATTCCATATCTTTCATATGTAAAGACTCAAATTCACCACGTAGAGTTTGTAATCGTACCTTTTTTACTTTGTCAACACCTTTAAAATTGTTCTGCAAAATCTCCCAGGCCTCCTTTGCTTTTGTTGCAGATGCAACCTTCTCAAACATGCCTTCATCAAGGCCCATATGTATGATAGACAAAGCTTGTTGATCTTGTTTTCGTAACTTGGCAAGAGCGTTTTTCTGACCTTGATTTAAAGCTCCTTCATTCTCTGGTTCATCGTATCCTTTGTCAATGATTTCCCATGCCTCCTGTGAACCAAGCAACGCTTTCATTCGTAGACACCAGTGGCCATAGTTTTCTTTGGTAAGTTTTGGAACAGCAAAAGAATTATTCATGTTTGTAAACTCTGATATGACCTAAACTCTGATCGTAAACTCTGATGGTTGTAAACTCTGATGGTTGTTTTATATAAACTCTGATTGTAAACTCTGATTGTAGACTCGGGTTTGGTTAAGGCTCTGATACCAATCTGTTGTTATTATGTGTATAGGGTTTATGTATACATTTCTATATGTGTGTTGTGGAATAGAATAAAGAAACAAGAAGCTTAAATTTCTGTTATATTATTGATCAATCTTTACCTCCTTATATAATAGGAGAATACAAACCAAATACATGAATGATAATAATAGATACATGATAAGATACATCTCCTTGATTCTATGAACCATATTTAATGCACTCCTCAAACTTCTATGAGATTAGTTTATCCAACAGAGACTGAGAAAAACCCCAATTCCCAAGTCCTAACAGTCGAGAATACTTAGTGAAGGAAAGAACTGGTTTTACCCATCGTGGGTAGCTCAATCAGTAAAGGCAAATGTGTGACCGTGTGGTTAGGTGCATGGTCTCTGGTTCGATTTTCCACAAAAGCAATACGGATTTAGTTGGTTACCAAAACAGTGGGATTCTATACAAGTCAATTTGTCGAGACGTGCGCAAACTGTGGACATCCAGTCTAATACAACAAAAAAAAAACAGTGTAAATCACCTGGACAGTGAATGCTTATACTTGGCCTATCCATCATGTTAAATCAATGGGAAAAAAACAGAGTCTATATCTAACATCTTATTGATTTTAGTCATAATTTGATCTAAAAAAAAAAAGCAAGGATGACAAGAATTTTTAACATCTTCAGTAAGCTTTCAACAAGGTAATTACAAAACAGACTCTTAAAAAGGAACAAGAACAACATCTCTCTACATTTCACCCTCTTCGTATTCTAATATCGAGTGGAGTGAGTACACAAGATCTGTTTTGGTTTGATGCCCTGTAACTGTAATACATCGTGTATTGACCGAATAATATTTGCAAAGGCTGTCACAGTGAATTAAAATCATTGTTCTAAAAATCGGCTGAGGCGGCACCTAGATCGGCTGAGGCGGCGCCTAGGTGGCCGCCTAGGCGCTAGACGTCACCAAAACGTTCCGAGACGGGGTTAGGCGGAGATTTAGGCGATTTTTCGTATAAATCGGCCAAAAAACGAATAAAATCGACCTAGGCGGTCAAAAAACGGCCTAGACGGTCAAAAATCGGTTGAAAGACGGTCAAAAAACGGTCTAGGCGGTCAAAAATCGGTAAAAAATGTTGAAAACTTTAAAAATCGGAAAAAATATTTGGCAAAAATATTTAATAAATAAAATAATAAAAATAATATTTAAGTACAACTGATTAATGCTCTAATTAATCTCCGCATACCCGATTATACGCTACACGATACCCCGACCGTCCTGGATCGCCTAGCAATTTATGAAACACCCATTAAAATAGACGAATAAGTTAATGAAAGTGCAGGAACCAGAAAATGGGAGCTGTCTCCGAGTAATAATGTAAATCCGCAATACTCCATCGTAACACACACACACATTACAATATACTGTAACATATCTACATATCCACTGTCCACATCTGTTACCACGTGGGAACGCCTGACATATACTCCATTACTCCACAGTACTGCACACTACATGCAAATGTGTGCTTGGAGTTTTGTTACGTACACTTTATTTCATTTTATCTTTTATTTAGAACTGTAGCTGTAAAAGTAGTATTAAACTCTTTTCAGGAATCCAAACACTGCTTTCTAATCACGTAACAGTGCTGCCTGATTGCTTTCACAACCATCCATGCTCTGGAGTTTTTACCAATTCCTTGTATCTAGTAATCATCTACACTAAACCAGGAGCTAGCCTTTGATAAATCTAACGCATGTGTATACTTACTTGTACTTGATGACTATATATTATTCATCCAATGGCTCAGAATACTAATGCCTAGAAGCTAGCAATGTATGTATCGACATAAAAAGGAACATGCCCCAGTACTGGGGCAGTGACAGGTTTATATATACGTAAGCCCTGTACCCCTGCAGGATGCACCGTCTTGATATTTGTACGCACGCAACTCAGCACGCACCACAATCTGTGTCGCGTTCACAAGAACTTCTCGAACTTCTACACAACTACTCCTATGTAGGAACGTAATACAGTACAGTGCTTCTTTTTATCGAAAACTCAGATTTAATTCTCCAAAAAATTCGAGATGTTAAAAAGAAAAGAGGACTTGTTATTCATTGGATTATAAAATTAAACACCATTACATTATCAAAATATAAGATTAATGGTGACACACGCGTATATCTAGAAACATAAACGCGCACATGCTAATAAAGAATTCCTGTATGTAACAGTAGATCAATGACAATGATGTTATTAATTTAATTATATAATATGCAGTTAATTATTAAGTATAAACAAATACAGTACTCTATATATCCAAAGACCTCCAATCATTTTCACTATGCTTGAAAACTTCAAACAGACTAATGCTATATCACACGTTTTTATGTACACCAGACTCCCCATGAAATGATAAATATTCTACTACATCAATAATTACCCCCCGTGATCAAATCCAACGGCTGAGATCACATTACCAGACAACCCCAAGCTACAGAGAATAATAACTCACACCTCACTATATTACTATATAAACAGACATTTGTTAGTAATAAAAGCATAAGTATGTGTTCTTGCCTTGCAGTCCAGCCGACGAAGCAAGCCCACTCTTATAGTACACTCTCTTTAAAACGATGTCGTCTCGGGAAGTTCATTACAGAGGAGTTAGAAAGCGTCCATGGGGACGTTTCGCCGCTGAAATACGTGACCCGTGGAAGAAAACTAGGGTTTGGTTAGGCACTTTCGACACGCCGGAGGAAGCTGCGTTAGCATATGACGGAGCCGCTAGGTCACTGAGAGGTCCCAAAGCCAAGACTAATTTTCCGGCACCGGAACTTGGGTTGTCTCTTGATCTCAACCTACCAACGTCCGGTAACCGGTGGATTATGGGAGATTTTCTTCAAACATCTGTCATTAAGGACCCGGTAGAAAACGGTAGTGTCTCGGGATGTGTGAGCGGCTTTGCTGGGGTTGTTCATGGTGATGCTCCGGTGGCGGAGAGTTCTGGAACGGCGGCGTACTTAGGGATTGTAGGACGTGGGTTGCCAATAGATTTGAATGAGCCTCCACCTAAGTGGCTTACATAAGTAGTAGGGTTTCATTGTTATTATTGCTTTTTTTAGTTGTAACTTGTATGCTTCGAAATTAATTAAGAGATACGTTTATGAGTAATTTGTGTACGTCTTCAAGTTTTATTACAGACTTAATCTTAAAAAAACTAATATATCGTGGTATAACACTATATGAAGGTTTAAATAAAGATTTTTTTATAAAAAAAAAAACTTCTAGCAAATGAATAGAGATTTTTTTGTCGAATTTTTGATATTACAACACATTAGAAAACATTTAACAAATAAATAATATTGATTTAAAAAAAAACAAATAAATGATATTGATCGAAGTATTTTTCGTAATTGGTTTGATTTATTCCTAAAAGTTTATACTCCCAGATGATCCAGGTTAATTTATATTCATGGGTGCATGAATCTTTAGGACGGTACTTCTTTCAGAGGCAGTCTAAAAAGTTTAAAAGTCCTCTCTTTTCAGTTTCACCGCAAAACAGCAAATGGAGATGTCTTTTTCATTTACTGCTAAGGAACATACCATGAGGGCCAGTCTTGTCATTAGCCATCGAAACTTAATCTAATCAAAAATCAATTTGCATATATACTAGTAGAATAGTTTCAATGCACATCGATTCAAAATCGATGTTTGACAAAGTCTCAATCGATACTTTTATGTGGATGTAAAGAAAGTTCCAAAATTTTTATATTGATTATTAATCAATGTCAAAAAGAGTCTGATATATTATTTATTAGTAACTAATTGATATCTTTAGAATGAATTTCAATTAATAAGATTTTAGTAAATATAAGATGTATTTTCGGTGTATTAAACGATGTTATATGCAGTATGCACCATGTCTATATTACTTTTTTTTAGTAGTATTGATATTGTAATTCGTAAAATATAATGCATATTATTAAATAATATTTATTATATCATAGATGTGAAAAAGAGTTTTTTATTAATAACTGACTGATATCTTTAGAGTGGATTTCAATTATTAATATTTTAGTAGATATAATAAAATGTGTTTTCGGTATATTAATCGATGTTATATGAACGATGTCTATTTTTACTTTTTTTATTAGTATTGGTATTGTAATTCGTAATATATAATGCATATTATTAAATAATATTTATTATATCATAACATCTTATTCGAATCATGCTCTGACATTTAAAGATTTTAGAATAATTATGATATTAAAATTCATAAAAAGATTTTCAAGTCAGGGAATTCTTAAGGAAATTCTGATAAAATGTTTCTCACTTAAAATTTTAAATTGACAAATTACTTGAGACTTACGTGGAGTCCTATGACATCTCTTATCGACTAATCTTTAATGTAATCATTATTTAAATGTGAAATAAGCAGCCGGCCCGTGATAACGACCTTTCTTCATCTCTACTATCTCACTCGTATAGACCATAGTAGTATAATAATTTGTCTTCCTAGTACCTCGTAATTAACACACTCAAATGGAGACTATGTTATACAGTCCACTTACGCGGCGGTAACGACTAACTAAAAAAAAATGAATGTGAAAATTAGAGCCCGGATCCTCTATTGTCCGGTCCTCGCGAGGAATAGGTCTCTATCCCCTTCTTCATACATTTTTAATATTAAAAGAGTGTGCTGTTAGGATCATTTTAAGGAAAAATAAAAATAAAAATATTATTTTCATTAAAATAAACCCGTCATGAACACTTTTTTAATACTAAAAAGAACAGGGATATGAAGAAGGAGACAGAATACTCCAAAATATATATGTTGTCATCAGATTAAATAATAATCACGACCATGTGTCCACGTGTAATAGTATGATACTGCTGTGTTTATGGTTGAGCCACTGTCAATTGTAAACTATATTGTCAAATCTGGTCATTTTTTAATTTCAGAAAATGAAAAGAAAGTCGGTACCGGCTTCCATGGTCCAACATGACATAGAAAGATATATCAAAACACTGCATATGTAATCTCTAATCAGCATTCAGCAGCAGCAGCCTACAATACAAGGCAAGAAATAGTGAGACAACGAAGATAATAGAGATGGTGAAATGAAACGCAATGTTCTACGCAAAGGCAGTACTACGCCACAAATTAAACATATGATGGTGCAGCAGCAGCAACATCCATAAATGCTGCCCCTCTTTAAATTTTCCTGTACAACCTCACCTATCTATTACTTCTCGGTATTGGACGAGTGAGTGATATTAGCACGATTCTCACTTATGTAAAATTTTAAAATAAATATTTTTTCTCTACTTGTTTAATTATTAGTAACACTTTAAACATATTTATTAGAGCTGTTCACGAATAGCTCGATTCGTGAACAAGTTCGAGCTCATCTCGATAAAGGTTCGATTCGGCTCGGTTCATTAAGAACTCGAGCTCGACTCAAACACAAAAAAGTGTTCGTTAAGAAAATAAGCTCAAACCGCGTTATTGGCATTTGAGATTCGAGCTGGGCTCGAGATCAAATCGAAACTCGATTCATTAAAACTCGAAAAAAGTTATATATATGTCCAAACATTTTAAGTTCAAAATTACAATTCAAATTTATAATTCGTGAATTCTTTGAGCGTAATCGATTAAAATTTGAAATTAGATTGAGTCGAATGTGATAATTAGTTGAGGCGAGTGGGTTTGAACAACTTTTTTTATTTAAAATTGTATTGTTCACGAGTTTTTCGTTAATGGCTCGAGCTCGGCTCAATTCGTTTATGCTCGATAAAGGCTCGAGTGCACTCGGTTTTATGCTCGATAAAGGCTCAAGTGCACTCGGTTCGTTAACGAGCTCAAGCTCGAACACATTTTTTGTACGATAAAAAAACTCGGCTTGACTCATCTTATTAAGAAAAAATATTAAAATTGACTCATTTAGATCAAAACTTGATTCGGCTGGATTCGTGAACAATCCTAATATTATTTAGTTATAAAACTAGGATTACTAGGACTAGAATGTTAGACATGGCGTGAGGCCGCCATCTCCCAAATTGACATAAATTTTAGTTACAAAATACGAGTACATTTTATTTTGTCAGAATTTTTATATATTAAGGATAAAAATATATTTAAATTTGTCCACTGAAAATTACTTATTTATGTGAATATTTTATGATGATTTTGTTGAAATTGATGTTAGTTTAAAATTTTATGAATCCAACTATTAAATTATACTGTACAAAAAAAGTTTCATAGTTTATAAATTTCTTAACGATTTAATTGAGTATCAAAAATTGTACAATATTTTCGAATGTATTTATTCGTACAATTTATTCGAATGTACGTAGGTAATTCATTATTATCAATTAAATTATAGTTAATCAATGTAAGAAACGTGACACGTGAAATTAATTTGAAATCTATAACATTTTTAATGTACGAAATGTACATATGTAAATGTATTTAAAATATTTTTATTTTTGATAAGTAAAATACATAAATATTTAAATAAATATATTATATGATCAATTTTTATTCAGTTTTTATAAAATTTTAATTGATTTGTCGATTCGAATCGAACTTGTACCGAAATTTTTAAAGATCCAGGTCATTACTTATTAAATTCGAAGAAAATATATCTGAGATTATTTGGGGATAAAAATACGTATTACCCAAATAAGGCGATTTAAGAGACCGGTGCAAGATAACAGGAGAGAAACTTCATTTTGGTAACAAAAGAAAATAAATTATCCTGTGACCCACCCCCAAGTGGAACTGTCGGCAGAAGAGGCGTCACACTCGGCTTATGTTTGTCGTGTTGTGGAGACTCCGTCACGTACGTTTGTCGTCGTTGATGAATCCGTGTTTGATGAGTTGGAAAATTTTGATTATTAAAATATTTCGTGCAAAGTATGTCATTAAATTTCTACCAATCAAAATTTGACAACCAAACGAACAAGATTCTTAACATGTGTCCCTGTAAATACACTAGAAAAATCATTTCAATTTTTATTTTTTTTTTGAAAAAAAAGGCTGTCCCTACTTTCATAATCATCATTTCTGTATTTTCACGGCGCCGTTACATAGTAGTTTTGCAACTCATTTTTTCTAAAAACGCTCTCAAATTTCACTAGCCGTTATCGGCCATCACAGTCTGCAGTCTTGGTTAAATTGACCGACGGATCGCCGGAAAACTAATAGCAATACAACGTAGCCTTAGTTTCTTTTCTTCCTACATTTCTCTTTGCTAGCCATAGTTTCGTTTGCATTTCTCAAGTTACTTCTTGTTGTTTTGTTTCCGGCACCCTCCGTTAAACATCTCTTCTATTCCCTTCGTGTCTCTGTGTTTCTCGCCGCCCGTCCCCTCCTTTTTCCTCCCCCCACCCCGGCGACCTTCCCCCACCCTTTTTCTTTCCGCGTGCTATTCTTTTGTTTTTCCACTGTTTTGTTCGGTTGTGTACGGCCTGTTGTTTCGTTTTCGGTTTTTTCGGCCCCTTTTTTCTCTCAAATCGTTTCTTACCGTCACCTTTCTCAACCTCTATTTCATTCTAAATCTCTCCCCTCCAGTTTCTCTCATCCCTCCCTCCCCCCTATCTCCCCTGTTATTCGTTTTCTTTCTTTGTTTATTGTAGTCCTTGTTTTTTTTTTTTATAGTTCGCCCCTTTTTTTGTTCTATCTTCTTTGTTTTGGTATATGTTCTGTTTGTTGGTCGATTCTCGTTGGTCTTTTCCGTTTGCTTCCCGTTTTTAATCTGTTTGTTATTATTTCTGTTCTTCGTTGTTTTGGTGATTGTTCTGTTTTATTTATTTTTATTCGTTTGTTGTTAATGTAATCCGTTTGTTTTTATTTTTATTACCTCGATAATTTGGTTTGTCGATGTTGCGTAATTTTCGTGTTGGGAGTTTGAATTTAGGTACCTTGACGGGCAAATTTCTGGAACTAGTGGACGTGTTGAAGAAGCGTAGAGTGGATGTAGCGTGTATCCAAGAGACGAGGTGGAAGGGGGCGCGGTCAAGAGAAGCGAACGGGTATAAATTGTGGTATTCAGGTCTTGCCAACTCGAAGAACGGAGTGGGTATCCTTTTGACGGAAGACCTAAAAGACAACGTCGTGGAAGTGATTAGATGCAATGAAAGGATCATGGCAGTCAAGGTGGTGGTGGGGGAGATTGTGGTGAATGTGGTGTGTGCGTACGCCCCGCAAAGCGGTTTGGGTGACTCTGAGAAGGAGGCTTTTTGGGTTTGTCTAGATGGGCTGGTAGGTAGTTTTCCTGCAGACCAATTTCTAGTGTTGGGTGGCGATTTCAACGGTCACATTGGCGAGAGGTCAAATGGTTTCCCCTTGGCGCATGGGGGTTTTGGCTTCGGGTCTAGGAATGGCGGTGGGTCCGCGCTGTTGGAGTTTGCTACGGCCCAGGACTTGGTAATTGTGAATTCTGTTTTTCAGAAGAGGGCTGAGCACCTCATCACCTTTAGTAGTGGGGGACGCAGCACTCAAATCGATTACTTACTTGTGCGCAGCAGGGACGTTAGAGCATGCGTGGACTGCAAGGTGTTCAGGAGTGAGGCGTGCGCATCCCAGCACCGGCTGTTGGCCATGGATTTATCCATGGGGGGTCGAGTTGTTCGCAGGAAGAGAGAGTTTAGACCTAGAATCCTCTGGAAAGACTTGAAGGGCGAGAAGGCGGCGGAATTCAGGGAGGCTTTGCTCAACGAAGGTTGTTTTGCGAGTGGTGGAGATGCTAACGTCAGGTGGACCATCATGGCTAAGGCCATTCGGAGTGTGGGCGAGAAGGTGGTGCGGGTTTCCTCAGGTAGGTTCAGCGGTCATAAGGAGTCGTGGTGGTGGAACGAGGAGGTTCAAAAGAAGGTTAAGGCTAAACTTGCGCTCTTTAAGGAGCTTTTATCGATCTGCGCAGGGCAGGAGAGGATTCGGAAGATGGAAGCATACAAGGTGGCGAGACGAGAAGCAAAAAAGGCAGTGGCGAAAGCTAAAGAGGACGCGTATGTAAGGCTGTACGAGCGCTTGGAAACCAAGGAAGGAGCGATTGCCATCTTTAAACTAGCTAAAGCTAGGGAGAGAAGGAGGCGCGACCTGGGTTCTGTTAAGTTTGTTAAAGATGATTCAGGCCAAGTGTTATTGAATGAAGATGCTGTTAAGGACAGGTGGAGTTCGTATTTCCATAATCTTTTCAACGAGGCTAGGAGGAGTGGTGCGGGTGTGGAACAAGAGGTCTCTCTTTTGCATGTGATTTCCTCCGTTCCCGATGAGCGCATCAGCAAGGAGGAAGTCAAGGGTGCCTTGCAAAAGATGGCTAGAGGGAAGGCGGTTGGTCCGGATCTTATCCCAATTGAGGTTTGGCTTTGTCTTGGTGAGGTTGGCGTCCAATGGCTAGCAGATCTGTTCAATGTTCTTCTCTTGGGTGCTAAAATGCCAGATGAATGGAGGCGTAGTGTTGTGGTCCCTTTTTTCAAGAATAAAGGCGATGCTCAAAGTTGTAGTAATTACCGGGGTATTAAATTACTCAGTCATACTATGAAACTTTGGGAGAGAGTGGTTGATAGTCGGATTAGAAGAGTAGTTGATATCTCAGAGAATCAATTTGGATTTATGCCTGGGAGATCAACGATCGAGGCCATTCATCTCGTTAGACGCCTTATGGAGAAGTTTAGGGAACGTCGCAAAGACCTCCATATGGTGTTCATTGATCTGGAGAAGGCATATGATAGCATCCACCGTGAAGCTATTTGGAAGAGCCTTGAGGAGAGGGGAGTGTCGTCGGCGTTCGTTAGGGTGATTCAAGACATGTACTCTCAAGCTAGTTCTTGCGTTCGGACCCCAGTGGGGGACTCCCGTTTCTTCCCTGTTGAGATGGGACTTCATCAGGGGTCGGCCCTGAGCCCTTTTCTGTTCGCTCTTATCCTTGATGTCATGTCACGGGGGATTCAAGATGCTGTCCCTTGGTGCATGCTCTTCGCGGATGATATCGTGCTAGTGGCGGAATCGAGGAGGGAGGTGAACGACAAATTGGAGCTTTGGAGATCTACTTTGGAGTCCCAAGGGCTACGTTTGAGCCGTTCTAAAATCGAGTATCTTTGGTGTAACTTCAGTGGTGAGTCCAACGAAGAAGGGGTGGATGTTAGGATTGAAGACCAGAGCGTCCCGCAGACGGATAAATTCAAGTATTTGGGTTCGATCATCCAGAAGGAAGGTGAGATTGAAGCCGATGTAACGCATCGTATCAAGGCTGGGTGGCTTAGGTGGAGGGCAGCGTCAGGGGTGTTGTGCGATAAGAAAGTCCCTTTAAGGCTGAAAGGGAAATTCTATAGAGCGGCTATCCGTCCTGCGATGTTGTATGGTTCTGAGTGTTGGGCGGAGAAAAAGGCTCTCGTAAGCAAGTTGGAAGGGGCTGAAATGAGGATGTTGCGGTGGTCTTGTGGGCGCACGTTGTTGGACAGAATCCCGAACTCGGTGTTTAGGAGCGAGCTCGAAGTGGCGCCTTTTTCTGCGAAAGTTAGGGAAGGAAGGTTGCGATGGTTCGGCCACGTTCGAAGGAGGTTGGTTGAAGCCCCGGTTAGGAGGGTCGAGAGTCTGGCGGTCGTTGGGGCGAGGAGGAGAGGCAGACCGAGGAGGTCGTGGGAAGAGCAGATCAGGATGGATTTGAAGGCTTTAGACTTAAATGAGACCATGCTTGAGGATAGGTGCTCGTGGAGGCGGCGTATCAGAGTGGTGGATTCCCTTTTAGGTTGTGGCTCTATTGTCGAGAGCCTCAGAGTTGCACTGTCTCGACTAGCGATTTTTTAGTAGTTCGGCTTTAGCGTTTCTCACTTCTAGTTTTTAGTGTCTTCTGTTTTCTGGTTTTGCAGTTTGCAGGGAGCTTGGCGCGGTGCTATCTCTGTGCAGGACGTGCCGTGTAGTTGGAGCGCATCAAGCTAGGAGTCTCATCAATCCTCGCAGGTAGGTATGCCCCATGTGGAGAACGACATGGGCCTCAGGTATATCTTTTTCCATTTCCGTATCATGTCCGTTGTATTTACCACACTCTATATATGTTGTGCACTCAGCCGAGGGTCTTCACGGAAACAGCCTCCCCGCTCAAAAAGTGGGGGTATGGTCTGCGTACAATCTACCCTCCCCAGACCCTGCTCTGAGCGGGATATACTGGGTATGTTTGGTTTGGTTTGGTTTGGTTTGTTACATAGTAGTTTTCGAAGCAACTATGCACATACGTGTTTCATTGTTTCTCCTTCGACAAAATTACACACGATCCCATCTGAACGAAGTGCATCTTCTAATTTCATAGTTCGTGTTTTTCTTTTTCCTACTAAGAAGCATTGTTATAAAAATCGGCGGATTTATGAAAAATTGTCGATAAATCGGCTAAAAATCGATTAAAATTTTAGAATCGATTCGATCGATTTTGCAAAAGTCGTCAATAAATCGTAAATTTTTCAACCAAATACCCGATAAATCATAAATCGGTATCTCAATCGAATAATTCCGATTTCCGAAATCTGCAACACCGCTGAAAAGTAAAAACTGTAAAGTTAGTGTTGCACATTAATCAAATGAATGCTTCATTCATTTCTAAGACTAAATAATGCAAATAAATTTGGGTATATTATATACCCTGTTTTATAATGTTGTCTGTGTGAAATTTTTGCTCATGCTTTAAATAATAATTGAACAGTTTTATTATCATTTTTAACATTTTTGATAAGTGTAATATTATGTGAAATACATTTTATTCATAATATAAGTTTAAATAGAAAATGTTAACTTTAAAAAAAAAAAATTGGAATCATGTACCATTTGAAATTATTTAACTCTATTTGGGTATTCTGGGCTGTGATAGGAATTTATGATATATTAATGCAAACTAATTACCAAGATTTTCATATGATATTTAAAATTAATTTTTAAAATCTGTTGCACAGCAAAAATTTCATTTAAATTTAGAAATGAGTAGTGCTAGAGGTACCAAATTGGGTACCAAAATTTGTTATCAAATGACTTGGCACTATTTACTTGGCATTTTGAGACATTTTAATTGAAAGGCCCCGGGATCCATTACAATTATAACCAATCAAAATAATGTCAAGTTATTTGTTAACAATTTTTGGTACCTAAAGTACTTCACAAATGCACAAAGCTTAGAAATATATACAAGAAAGTCCATGGATCTTATCTCATAATAATTTGAAAGTTTTTACACGCACCTACAACTACAACTACAAGATTACATTCATCTTTATCAAACATGCATAATGCATGAAGTAATCTAGGATCGAAATAAACTATAAAAAACTAACTAAATTCTATGTTAGATTGAAATGTCATAACATAATTATATATTTTTCCTCGGCCAAATAAATATCAAACTTATGTTATTTTGAGATATTAAACAGGTCGAATTCGGATAAGATTATCCTAATTTATTATCTGAATCCATTAAAAAATTTTGGGCTCAGATTGGATCGGATCAATGATCATATTTTTTTTGGATCGATCCATACCCGATTCGTTCAAATTTCGAATTTTCGGATAAAAGACGTGTTTAATTAAAAAAAGAAGGAAAAACATAATATAAAATTACAAAACTGAAATTCAAATTTAAAAAATATTGTATATTATAAATTATATAATATATAAATAATGAATATTACATATATATATAGATATGTAGATAGATTTTTATATTATATGTTATATGTAATAAATATATTATATAAACCGTATAATAAATATAAAAAAATGGTTATTATATAAAAATTTTTGATCGGAACGAATCCGATCATGCTAAATTGATATCCACTCATTATCAAATTAGATCCTAATCAAATCAGATAAATTTTAAAAAAAATTCATATTCACGAATTTCGGATTGAATCTCCGATCCATGCATCGGCAGGCCTAACAACTTCATAGACCATAATAACCACACTTTATTTGATTTACGTTCTTTATAATTAAATCTGTTTGGCATTTAGTTGGTTTTGATTAGCGGATTGAATTAGTTATTTTGACTAGCGGATTTAAATTAGCTGTTTTGAATAAAAGTATTTGGTAAATAGTTTTTTTAAGTAACTTTTTGTGATACATAGCAAACTTTTAATTGAAAAAGCTCATAAAATAAGTTTTTTTCAAAATTAGCTTTTTGATCTCAAACCTCTAACTCAAACCTGTAACAACCAAACACTCATATTACAAACACTCATATTACAGGTTTCATTTGATCAAACCTCTAACCTACCCCAAACTTCTAATTTCATCTCAAACCTCTAATTTATAAACATCCCAAAAATTTTACTGTACTGAAGTCGGCCAATGGGCTCCTATCACACTAGACCTGGCTTTCCTAAGGTCATGTGGGCCAGGTCAATATTCTATACCATGCCAACTACAGTTGTACACTTGTACCACGTAAGATGCAATTACTAAATAACTTAAGATTTTGGAAACATTTAATTTAATTTGGTGTTCGGAGAAAATCTTAAGGATATTTCAGTTATCACTTTTTTTTTAAAAATAATAATTTTCTACAACTTTTATGAATTTTATCTTCAAGAAGATCAGTAAAAATGGGGAAAAATTGACCAAAATGCAATTAGATGAATTTTCTACCTTTTAAAAGCATCTTCAACCTTTAAAAACCTTTAGGTAAAAGTCTGGATTACATGCCATGTATAAAGATTTTAGAAAATATATAAAATAATTTCATCTCCAACGAAACATTAATGTTATCTAAAATTATACATTGACTATTGGTTGTATTTATCGAACCGCTAGAAACCTATAAAAAAAACTCCACATCATTTATTACCTATCGAAATAATATATTTTATTTTTAAGAACTTAAAATAACAAAAACATACCATTTTTAAAATATAACCAATCAATATGGCCAACTCCATTGGAGTACAATTTCTTACAGATTCAGCAAATTTTACATAATCGTTATTTTACATATTTTAACCAATCATTTAATAAATATCATTGAAGATGCTCTAAGTTTCTCAAAATAAATTACATAATAAAATAATTTAATAATATAGAATGTGTGAACATGATTGGATAGCCCAAGTGGTAAGGGTTTATCCTCTGTTGTTCCAGGATCTGGGTTCGACTCTCGCTCAGCCCGAGAATTTTATTAGAACAGATATTTAATTGTAATAATATAAATTTAAATTAGTATAATTATTAATTATTCTAGGAAAAAATATAGAATGTGTGATCGTAATAGCTGTCATGTTATCTTTATTAGTATATACAATATAATTTAAATTAATTATATATACCACATACTTTATATAAGTTTATGGTGTTTTAGTAATTTCCTAAATTAGTAAAAAAAAAAAAAAAAATAAGAAGATTTTATGTCTAAAGATGTTAGAAGTAATCAGGTCCCAAAAACTCTTTCCATCAAATAAATAGTTTCAATAAATATGAGTAACATCTTAATGTTGAATGAATAATGATAGGTACTTCGAATTGAATCCAATTTTTTTTTCAAATTACACGTTCTGATTGGGTGTAACTATAACGGTGATACAAACTGAAAACTTCATCATTATGAACTCTACTATCTTACATTTACAGAGTAATGAAAGATAGAAGAGAAGAAGAAAGTGAGAAAGTGAGAGAGAGGGAGAGAGAGAGAGAGAGAGAGAGAGAGAGAGAGAGAGAGATAAACTGTATTTACATTATGAAAAGTTGTTACAGATTGAAAAATGAAGAGTAGCAATATATACAACAAAACTACAGCTAGAAATGTGACAAAAACAGTTACAGAACCTGTTATGAAAAATGGTCAACACAAAGCACAAGTTAACAAGCTTATTGACCAACATCCCCCCTCAAGTTAGATGTGAAAACACCTAACTTGGACATCAACCAGGACAATTGAGACGAAGAAAGAGCCTTGGTAAATAAGTCTGCAGGCTGATCAGAAGATGCAAGATAATGTGTAGAAATGAGACCTGTTCGATGCTTGTGACGAACCAAGTGACACTCAATCTCGATGTGCTTGGTTCGCTCATGAAAAACAGGATTTGATGCAATATACAGAGCGGGCCTATTGTATCAATACAGAGGAACAAGAGTAATGTTAGGCACCTGCAACTCAGTGAGTAATGAAACCAACCAAGTAATTTCGCAACAGGTATCAGCAAGGCCTCTATATTCTGCCTCAGCAGATGAGCGTGACACTATAGACTGTTTCTTACACTTCCAAGAAATCAGTGTACCACCAAAAGTAAGGCAATACCCAATTAAAGAAATTCTGGTAGTTTTACATCCTCCCCAGTCAGCATCACAGAAGGCAACTAGTACTGGATTAGAGTTTATAGCATAGAGTAATCCTTGAGATGAAGTACCAGTAAGATACCGAACCAATTTTAGAGCAGCATGCCAATGAACTGATCTAGGAGTGTTCATAAACTGAGCAAGAACATGCACTGAGTAAGACAAGTCAGGTCTAGTAATGGTAAGATAAATGAGCTTACCAACTAGCCTTCGATAAGCAGTAACATCATGTAACACTGGACTATCAGACTCTTGCAAAAGCTCATGATGTTGATCCATTGGTACAACAGCTGTTTTACCTTGAAGAAACTCAAACTCTTTAAGCAAATCAACCACATACTTGTGTTGATTAACAAGAATACCAGCTGCAGTTCTAAAGACTTGAATACCCAAGAAGTAATTAAGTTCTCCCAACAAATTAATTTTGAAATGAGTACTAAGAAAATCAGTAACTTGAGTCATGACAGATGAATCATTACCTGTCATAACCATATCGTCCACATACACCAATAAGTACACTATCACAGTGTCTTTACTAAACACAAACAGACTAGGATCACCATGTGTCTGAATAAAACCAAAAGACAGCAAAGCTGTGGACAAAGCAATAAACCATTGCCGAGGAGCCTGTTTTAGGCCATACAAAGACTTCAAAAGACGACAAACAAGTTCCATATTAGGATATTTAGTAAACAGATGTGAGGGAATCGAGTAACCTGGAGGGCAAGACATATATACCTCCTCATCTAAAGATCCATGTAAAAATGCATTCGTCACATCTAATTGAATCAAAACCCAGTTATGCATTGCTGCAAGAGCAATCAACAGTCGAAGGAAGTCATCTTTGCAACGGGGGCAAACGTCTCAAAATAATCCATATTAAGAGTTTGAGTAAAGCCCTTAGCAACTAATCGTGCTTTGTAACGATCAATAGTACCATCCGCAAGATACTTGATTTTATAAATCCAACGACATTTAACAGTCTTTTTGTTGGAGGGTAAGGGAACAATCTCCCAGGTTTGAGTAGCTTCTAAAACTGCAAGCTCTAGATTCATTGCTTCACACCATTCAGATACACATGCAGCCTCATTAAATGTTTGAGGTTCCATAATAGGAGTATCTGTACTAATGGTAACTGCAGACAGCTGATTAACCAAATGAGTTGGAATACCTGTGTAATCCAACAACTTAGCTGGTAATTGACGATGCCTTTGAGGTCTACCAGCAACAACACGATTAGATATAACAGGTGAATCTGTTGCAACTGGAACATAGGTAACAGATAAAGATGGTGTAGCTGAAACAGAAGTGTCAGATGAAGATGGTACTGCAGATGATGTGGGTGAAACTGAAGGAGTAGAGACAGGAACATCAGAATCAACAGAACAACTGGATAAAGGATCATCATCAATGTAGGATGGGGAAGGAGGAAATAGAGTTGAGGGTGAATTTGAATTAATATCACGAAAAGGAAATACATTCTCAACAAAACGAACATCACGAGAAACAATCACCTGTTTTGTTACTAAATTTAACACTTTATAACCTTTTTTAAAAAAGGGATAACCTAGAAATACTCCTTTGATAGCACGAGGACCAAACTTATCAGCATCTTGTGGTACCACAGTTGCATAACAAAGTGAGCCAAAAACTCGCAAGTTTTCATAGTGAGGTGACTCATTAAACAAGATCTCATAAGGACACTTGCCTTGTAAAATTGCAGTAGGTGTTCGATTTATCTGATAAGCAGCTGTAAGTAAACAGTCTCCCCAAAATATAACTGGCAAAGCAGAATGAAAACGCAAAGCACGAGCACAATTTAGCAAATGACGATGCTTACGTTCAACAAGCCCATTTTGTTGAGGTGTATATACACAGCTTGTTTGATGAATGATCCCTTTAGTAGCTAGAAAAGTTGCAAGACTTTTGTTCACAAATTCGAAACCATTATCTGTTCGTAACACCTTAGAAGTTGTACTGAACTGATTAGCAACTATAAACTCTTGTAAAATACAAGAAACAGTTGACTTATCAGACAGTAATTACACCCAGACAACTCGAGATTTATCATCAACAATTATCAAAAACATATTACATTTCCCATGTGTTGGAAATCGGTACGGTCCCCACAAATCAGCATGAACTAAATCAAACAAATTGTCACTAGTATGTGAACTTGTAGGAAATGACAACCTAGACTGTTTTGCTAAATGACAACTATCACAAACATCTAAGCAAGTACCAGTAGGAGTAACTGGCAGCAACTTCAGAATACTCAGAGGAATGTGCCCCAATCTAGCATGCCACTTGTCAATAGAAACTGCTTGAGCAACAAAAGAGTCTGAGACTGTGACATTATTCACTGCAGGACAACAAGTAGGTTGTTCTGCTACATTAGCAAACAGATATAGTCCATTTTCTTCTTTAGCAATCTCGAGAGCCTTAATCCAAGAAGGGTCCTGAAGATAACATTTATCAGAATAAAAGCTGACTTGATACTGAGTATCTTTAGTCAACTTAGAAATGGAAAGCAGATTATAAGTGAAAGATGGCACACACAGAACATTCTTTAATTTGACATAGGAATTAAGAAATAAATTTCCAACATAATGAATTTCTACAGTGGCACCATTTGGCAACTGAAGTGTAGCAGCACAAGGTTGTATGTCAGTTAACAGGTGAACAAAAGGTGTAATGTGATCAGTAGCACCTGTATCAATAATCCACATTGTGGATGTTTGAGAATTATCCACACTGATAACATTGTTGACAGCTGAAGTCATACCTGACAAATGTACAGTGTTTATCGAATGAAATGCAGATCCACTTTGCTGAGTTACATTTACTCTTTCTTTTTCTGCAGGTTTATCACTCAATGACCTCTGTAGATACTGAATCAATTGTTGACATTGACCATCAGAAAGAGCAGGACCATCACTAGACTGAACCCCAGCCCCAACAGTAACACTACCAGGTAACACAACTTCAGATGCCTGAGTCATATTAGCCATTATAGGTGACTTTGACTGCAGTAATTTGGGTTTAGGTTTAGGCTTCCCAGCTAGTCGATGCCATGAAGGATAACCATGAATGCAATAGCACTTGTCTCGAAGATGACCAGTCATATGACAGAAATCACATACCACACTTGATTCAGATTTCTTGACATTAATTATAGATTTTGTACCTTGATAAGTAGCCTTAACTACCATAGCCATATTTTCAGCATTCAAGTGAGAAGAAACATAAGAAGTCCTTTGACTTTCTTCTTGCAATAACATAGCATAGCTTTGACTTAATGAAGGTAGAGGTTTCATCATTAGAATCTGTCCTTGAATAGCAGTAAACGTATCACTCAATCCCATTAAGAACTGAATCAATTGCACATTCTGATCAGAATTATCTAGCTTCAAATTCACAGAGCAAGTACATGAACTACTTGTACACCTTGGTTTCGACATCAAACAGTCAAGTTCATCACTTATTGTTCTAAACTTTGTGAAATATGCAGAAACAAACATCGAATCTTGTGTAAGTTGAGTCATTTCACGCCTCAAGTGAAACAATTTTGGTACATTATTTTATGCATAACGTACCTCCAAATCTTGCCAAATCTCACGAGCAGACTGAATGTCCACTATACTATTGCGAATCTCAGAAGACACAGAATTCAACATCCAAGATGTAATCATATTATTGCATCGAATCCAATGCACTAGCAATGGTGAATCTGAAGCAGGCTTGAGATAAGATCCATCAACAAAGCCTTATTTCAACTTAGAAGACAAAGCAAGTTCCATAGAACGACTCCACTGATTATAACTATTTTCAGTTAACACAACAGTTGTGATGATCATACCGGGATTATCAGAAAGATGAAGATAGTACGGATGATTACTATCTATAGTATGAGATAAAATTGATGATCCTAAAGTAGACGTTGAAGATGAAGCTATCGTAGACATATTTCTAAGTAAATTCACACCGATTAATCAAGAACAAAGTGAATTGAAGAACAAATCAGCTAAAGACAACTTCTAATCACAGCAACAATCAATCAACACATCTTCGTTAAGCAGAAATCAAAAAAGAATACAGAGTAGATCATTCAAGAACACCAGAGTAGAAAAAGGAATGATTTACCAGATGTAATTCGAGAGATTACAGACGAAGATTTGACAACGATTAGATGAACTTTGCGGAATAAACTTGAGAACAAGGCTCTGATACCATGATACAAACTGAAAACTTCATCATTATGAACTCTACTATCTTACATTTACAGAGTAATGAAAGAGAGAAGAGAAGAAGAAAGTGAGAAAGTGAGAGAATGAGAGAGAGAGAGAGAAAGAAAGAAAGAGAGAGAGAAACTGTATTTACATTATGAAAAGTTGTTACAGATTGAAAAATGAAGAGTAGCAATATATACAACAAAACTACATCTAGAAATGTGACAAAAACGGTACAGAATCTGTTATGAAAAATGGTCAACACAAAGCACAAGTCAACAAACTTATTGACCAACAAACGGACCCGCTAGGATCATATCAATCTCACCAATTATAATCTTCCATATAGCCAATTCATCCATTCCACATCATTTGGGAACATTTTTTGGGTACCAATTTGGAGTACCTAGCATTACCCATTTTGAATACCAAAAAAAAAAACATAGAAATTATTGCTTTTAAAATAGAAAAAAAAAAATCTAAGATACATATTAGATATATCTTAAATTTCTTAATCACTTAATAATATATAGGATAATTTTCTGTATCTTGAAAGTCTTTCCGTACAAAAAGTTCAACATTCATCCTCATTGTTACAACTACTCGACTTCTTTGTATCATAGGCCATGTATATCGACTAAAATTCTTATTTTCGTAAGATTATTATCAGAAACATTTAGCACACGGACACACATCACCTTCGTAACATTTTAGGTTTTTTGCCTAATGTTTTATAAAAAAAATATTAATAAGATATGAAAAAGATTACTAAAGTGAACTTTGTTAGAAGCTTTTCTAGAGGACCTTATTTAATAAGTAGCCAGATTAAGTCCATTAGTATGAAATCTTTTGGGATATGTCTAAAAAAAATCCGTGTTGATTCAGTCCAAAACCGACACTATCATAATAATATGGAGTTAAGGCCTGCTTTACAAGCCCTATAAATGGTATAAGAGCTATGGTTATGATGATCCGTAACGATCTCAATAGGCTTCAGGATGGATCTAAGGAAAGAGGCAGTTGGGCTATTCCATGATGGGTTTCAAGAGGAGATAGATAGGCTTCCAATATACATGGACCTAAGGGGAGCCAGATAGCTAGAAGAACTTCCAGTATAGGTCAAGGGGGAGCCAGATCACACACAAGGAGGCAGATTCGACAGTGTTGAGCCCGATGTGTGAAGGATGAGATTGTTAGAAGTTGTCCCACATCGTTTGTAAGAGGGACAGATTGCTAGTTAATAAGTAGCCATTTAAACTCCATTAGTATGAGAAAAGTTGGGATGTGCCTAAAAATAAATCCGTACGGATTGGCACAAAGTGGACAATATCATACTAATGTAGAATTAAAACCTGCTTAACAAACCCATCAAACTTATCTATAAAATTTATGTGTCTTATTTTTAATATTCTTTTTGTAGTAAAATATTAGAGGTGAAATTGATATGTATTAATTGCAATAATATGTTTAGGATTTCATTATGGGCTTTTATTAGCATATTAATTATAGATGAAACTGTTAAAACATTTCTTTAATATGCATCTACATTTGTGAGATTCCCACATAAGACAATAAAATATCAAGACATCCCTGCTAAAAAAAAATTCTATTTTGCCTTATGCGTGTGCAAAATTGGTATGTAGCAAGTTATGTAGTTTGTATAGTTTTTTAAATCGAAATATTTTTATTTTTTTTGAATGTTATGTCCGAATTTTATAATTGGTTTAATTTCAGGTCCATGCGCATTAAAGACTCGATTTTCATGGTTTATGTATAATAAGGAGGTCCAGCTAATCAGTTCCAGTTAGTTAGGTTCGGCTGATCAAGAACAGGTGAGAAGGTGCAGACGTACTAAAGTATAACTATGGAGATAAAAGTTGTGCAGGTAGTTTTGGAGGTGCAGCTACATTTATGGCTTCATCTTCACCTGACAGAGTTAGTGTTTGATTAAAGACTATGATCTCAACTTTAGGGAGCACGTCTTATCCCTTCATAACAATCTTTCTGAAGGGATTTATACGTCATTAACATGATAATTGTTGAATATACACATGATATATGTATATATGCAAATTCACCTTCTTGTATGGGCTCCCATATAACCCTATGGAAGCTGGGACTCTTTATATCAACTAAATTGGTACAAGATCAACCTTATCAGGAGGGAAATGCATATAAAAAACGGGGTTTATTCATCAAGAATGGAGTCCCAAACTTGGAGAATTACATGGGACTTGATTCCTATAAATATAGAATATGTAAACACTTTGCAACGGTTAAACCACACTTTATTCTAAAAGGATCAGGTAAAAGCACTTGAGCAATACACATTTCCGGCAGCTGAGATCAGTCAAGGAGGGATTACTTCGATCTTGTTACCCAAAAGCCTTGTAAACTTGATCTCAAAAATACTACATTCTCTAACCGCTCCGGCAGTTGGAACTGAAGCTATAACCGTGTGGACATGCACCTACGCTCGAGAATTAAGGACAAAATCATTATTCCAACGAGATTTGTTCGAGATGTTAGATTGTGATTCTGAGCGAATAATATTGATATAGAGGTAAAATTTTTATCCAAACTCTTTAGTTATTAGAAATTTTAGTTATACGTTTTAATTTTGAAATATTATTTTATTATATTTTTGATTTATTTTATTCATAAAAAAGTTTGGATAAAGTACAATTATTTTAAAAGATATGATTTTAGATTTCAGTAAGAAAATGAAAGTTATGAGATTCCAGTTTAGTCTATGATTTGACCCCTTAATATCTACGTATTATTTCATAACTAAATTATGATATTTTTATGGATACCTAGATGAGAGATGCAATACTACATGTTGGATCGTGTTATTGATTTATAGTGATTTCTGAAATTCTGGATTATGTCACCGATTTGTAATTGTTGTAAATTGACTTTTATTTGATAAATATAAAAAGTAAATAAAATGTTAATTGAATGCAGTTACAAATATATGTATTGATTATAAGAATAATGTGATTGATTTATTGTGTAAAATAAATTGGGGGTTACAAACATTAGTTGTGGGAGTTACAAGAATAATTAAATGTAGGGGTTACAAAATTAATATTTGTGGGAGTTACATATCTCCTAGTTATTATGATGAAATATTTAAGGGGCGGTTACATGTTTAAGGGGTGGAGATGGGGCTAAGAAAGCCTATAAATAGTGGATGAAATTCCATGAAAAAAGCACACAAAATCAATTGCTTGTTCATAGCTCACATCGGAACCCTCTCCTTAACATCAAATATTTTTAGTTAGTAAGTACAATATTATAGTAAAAAACTACATTGGTATCAAGAGCTATAAGGATCCATCAAAGTTTTTTTTCTCCGGGCACCACCAGTGCAATTTCATATCGATATATTGTTTATTCATTTGCCTTATATTTGTTCCACTTTGTATTTCGTGAATAAGCATGCCTAATCTTATTTCTTTCCTATATATGTTAGCCTATTATTTGTTTTGACAGCATGAGTCTATTAGATTCAATTTTGTTTAAGTGACCTTGGCTTTATTTGTTTTTCTGTTTACATGATTTACATGTTTCATGTTAGTTTTGCAATTTTGATTTTGTCAGCCTATTAAGTCATAAACATAGTTTCGTTGGTTTATATTTTTTTGGGATTTTTTTTTGTTATAATATTGTTCTTGTTCCCATGTCTCACTTTATTTGGTGTCCCATTTTAGTTATTAATGTTTAAGATTTGTTTGCTATCGAGTTACGAAAAATCAAAAAATTGATTGGCACCCATTATATGGGGTTAGAAGAAAAAGGAGGTTATTGCAAGATCATTTGTGAATGACCATTGAAATAGATGGTATTTTATTAAAAGGAATTTTTTTAATGCTCGGAATAAAGATCATGTGTGTAATGGATGCAATGTAAAATACGATTGCAAATTTAAATGGGTCGTGGATTTTATTTTGAAATAATCCGTCACACTGCAAAGATGAAAAAAAATGATTTATTGAGTTTGTACAACTCAAAGATAGAGAAGGAAACAACTAAATTTACCGGTTGAGAATGCAATTATATGACGATGGAACTAAAATTAGCAGAGATAATGAGGTGTTGTTATAACAAATTTGAATATTTGTTTGTTTCAATTTTCAATTTTAACCTATATTATGAATAATGATTTGTTGGCTCATATGGATAATATGAAGTTAGTTTGTAAATGGGGAAGAGTTTTTTTTTTTTTGAATGAAATTTCTCACGAAGTGAGATACATGTAAATCTAAATTTGAATGAATAATAATTTGGAGTGAAATTTTTGTACTGAACATTGGATGTGGTTAAGAACAAGAGATTGAAAGTTCCACCAGAATAGGTGAGTGATTATTATGTATTGATAACGAAGTATCATCGATAGACATGAATGTAGTAATAATCTGATTCATGAAAGGAGGTTATGAGAGATGAATTGAGTTTATGGAATAAAAGTAAATATGGGAGTTGATCGACTTATGCATAGAAAATAAGTCGATTATAAATGAATTTTCGAATAGGAAATATGGGGCCCGTGAGTCTATTTATAAATATGAGTTATGCCCAGTTGTGAAAGATTTTACGAGAGAAAATGGATTTTTTATGAGAAAAAATTTAAAATCATGTCAACATTTTGAGAAGTGGGAGTTGTTATTATATGATGATTATATGTGGTTGATATATTATTAGTGGGAAATAAAGTCATGTTGAAAAAAAAATAAGTTGGCATTTAGTAGAACACTTTTGAGATGGATGATGTGATGTTTAAGAAGGTGTATTCTATGGGCAAGTATGAGCCCGCCCATGAGTTGTTTAAACCATGAATTTGTTACTATAGTTTATGAATAATGGGCAAGTCTGGCCCGGTCATGTGATGTTTTGAGTATTGTTTTAAATTACGTGTGTCAATAATGGGCATATATGAGTCCATGAGATGTTTCATGTTTGAATTTAATTTTGGAGTGGAATAAACACATATATGGATTTCTTGATTAATTGTTTTTGGGTGATGTTGCATGTGCATGCGTGAGTGTGACATGTAAGTTTGAGATGTTGTAAGAAAATAATTAAATTATTGCCTACAAGAATGTTAAAAATTTTAAGGTTGCAACCAAGAAGTTAAAACGATTAAAAGGCACGTAAGTTGTTTGTAGAGATTGTAATCTCTAGTTGTTTTGGTTTGGGATGTACCAATCCTATTGTTATAGGAAAACGATTAAGGCATTGATGTGAATCCAAGTCGTGGAAATTTGATGTATATTAAGTGACAAGATGCAAGGATACATGTTGTCGCTTGTGATGTGCTTTAAATTGGTGAGAGGAACCTGAACTCAAATAATATTTTTGGTACATGAGAAAAGTGGGAGCTAAATAGATATTTATCATATAAGTCAAGTGGGAGATGTTGTAAATTAACTTTTATTTGATAAATATAAAAAGTAAATAAAATGTTAATTGAATGCAGTTACAAATATATGTATTGATTATAAGAATAATGTGATTGATTTATTGTGTAAAATAAATTGGGGGTTACAAACATTAGTTGTGGGAGTTACAAGAATAATTAAATGTGGGGGTTACAAAATTAATATTTGTGGGAGTTACATATCTCCTAGTTATTATGATGAAATATTTAAGGGGCGGTTACATGTTTAAGGGGTGGAGATGGGGCTAAGAAAGCCTATAAATAGTGGATGAAATTCCATGAAAAAAGCACACAAAATCAATTGCTTGTTCATAGCTCACATCGGAACCCTCTCCTTAACATCAAATATTTTTAGTTAGTAAGTACAATATTATAGTAAAATACTACATTGGTATCAAGAGCTATAAGGATCCATCAAAGTTTTTTTTCTCTGGGCACCACCAGTGCAATTTCATATCGATATATTGTTTATTCATTTGCCTTATATTTGTTCAACCCACAAACAGAATGGAGACTCGAATGAAGACACGGATGAGAGTGAGGAATACCTCTCAGATGGAGAGGATGCAAATTATACGGTGGCTGATTTGAGGAAAGCCCTGGAAAAAATTAAAGCTGAGAAGAGGTCGACATCAGGGCTAGCTGTAGCTTCACCTTCACTAAAAAGGTCCGAGATTCACCCCTTACACCTAGGTACAGGGGGGTAGGAGATTTGAAGTTTGATGGCACCATAGACCCAGTGGAATATCTCAGCCGTTTTAGTACTGAGATGGAGGTGTACCAAGTCAGGGATCGCACAAAATGCCGGCTGTTGGCAGCTACGCTAAGGGATAATTCTCGTCAGTGGTTCAAGAGGCTGCCATCTAATTCAATTCATTCCTGGAGGCAAATGAGCGAGCTCTTTGTGACTCAATTCCGGGCTACTGTGGCATTTGCACCTCCTGCTAACACTTTGGCAAATATCAAGCAAAGGGAGAAGGAAACTCTTAGAGAGTATTTTAAGCGTTTTAACGCAGAGGTGCCCAAAGTGAGGAAGGCTACAGATGAAACCTATAAGAATTTTCTGATAGCTGGGATATGGCCTGGAAGTGATTTCTGGAAGGAGCTTCAAAAGGAGGAACCTGTCACGCTGGCTGATTTTTATGCACGAGCTGAAGCTCATAAAGTAGTTGAGGAATCTATGGCTAAATTGAGGAAAGATAACAACCCAACTAGTTGGAATGGGAGAAAAAGAAGCAGGTCCTACAGTCCTAGGAGAAGAAATGTGGATAGGCATGCTTCCTATCATGGAGCTTCAGCTTCCACTGAAAGGGAAGCTGGTCGCAAGGAAAGGACAGCACCTCTAACTGTGAATGCAACTGGTTCAAGGAGGTCTGTGGAATATAAGCCCCCACCCTTGAAGAATTATAATAAATATTCAGAGTATACCCCATTGGCAGCACCTCTCGAACACGTGTTTGAGATTGGGGACAAAGCTGGAATGTTCAGGAAGCCGACCCGCATCGGCCCACCTGGGAGGAGGGACCTAGGAAAATACTGTGCATTTCATGATGCAAACGGACACGAAATAGCTGACTGTCGTCACTTGAAGGATCATGTTGAGGATTTAATTAGGAAGGGATACCTTACAGAGTTTGTGGCACAAGAGGCGAAAAAGTATAAAGATGAGAAAGAAAGAAAGGAGGCAGAAAAAATGGTACCTGATCGTACAGCGAGGGCGAATAGTATTCGCACCATAATAGGAGGTCCATACATTGGAGGCACAAGCAGGAACTCCATGAAAAATTTTCCTCGGGAGGCTAAAGGAGCTCCCCTTGCTAATGTCTTCCATCTGGCTGAAAGGCCCCCAAAGCTGTTTAAGGGGGAAGCTGCAGACATCACTTTTACCGAAGAAGATGCAAAGCATGTGCATCACCCATATAATGATGCTCTGGTGGTCATGTTCTCCATTGGGGGAATGAATGTGCATCGAATTTTAGTGGACAATGGAAGCTTCTGTAACATAATAGCTTACGATACCTACCAAAAAATGGGTCTCCTGGATAAAGAAATGTTTCCTTCTTACAACGATTTATATGGATTTACTGGAGGTCTAGTTCAGATTGTGGGACGTGTGAAACTCCCAATCAGGATGGGGAGTGAACCTTATGTGGCAACCCAGGTTGCAGAGTTTATGGTTGTGAACGAAGACATATCTTATAATGCTATCATGGGCAGGCCTTTCTTGAAGGAGATGCGTGTGGTGACTTCCATTTACCATCTCTCAATGAAATTTCCAACTCCTAATGGGATTGGGTGCCTACGAGGATGGCAGTCAGATTCACGGGAATGTTACGGTAAGGCCTTGCGTACTGCTGATCAAGCTTCAAAACACTTGTTGTTGGTAGATGGCGAAACAACTGACAACTGTTACCGCTATCTTGGACTTCCAAATACTTCGGCCGAAGAGTCCTCTCAAAGGAAAGGAGGGGTATGTGAGAGAGAATCATGCAATACAATTATGATTGTGCAACATCCAGATGAAGACCCTTACGTGGATGTAGCTTCGTTTTTGGGGGAAGGTACTGGAAGGGAGGTGCTTATGCTGGAGGCACCTCAACTGAAAAATGGAAACGGCAATGATGATTTTGTTGAAGGCATCGTGGAAGAAGTCAATGACAGTGACTTCGATGAGGTGGAAATCTTTGAGCAATCGCAGAAAGAGGTACCTGAATCTGCCCAGGTGGATGATAAAGGGAACCTGGTGGAAATTGATTTGGATCCTAGGATGCCCGAATCCAGAGAAAAAGCTGGTGCTGCAGGAGACACTGTATCTTTTATGGTAGATAACACTGATTCTAGTAAGGAGCTGAAAGTTGGAAAACAGCTGGATCCGAATGTGAGGGAAGCTCTGGTGAGCTTTCTTAGAAAGAATGTGGACGTGTTTGCTTGGGATCATTCAGACATGATTGGGATAGACCCAAAAGGTAATGTGTCATCGTCTTAATATTGATCTAGAAGCGGAAACGATAAGGTAGAAAAGAAGGGCTATAGGTGGTGAAAGAGCTTCCGCTTTGAGAGAAGAGGTGGACAGATTATTGGCAGCTGGTCTGGTGAGGGAGTCTTTTTACCCCATGTGGTTGGCAAATCCGGTGCTGGTCAAAAAGCCGAATGGAAAATGGCGTACTTGTGTGGATTTTACAGACTTGAATAAAGCGTGCCCAAAGGATAGCTTCCCGCTTCCTCGTATTGACCAGCTGGTGGATGCAACTGCTGGGCATGCCCTGCTAAGCTTTATGGACGCATATTCAGGATATAATCGATTCCTATATATGGCCCAGACCAAGAACATACTTCCTTTATAACAGATAGGGGGTTGTATTGCTACATTGGGATGCCTTTTGGTTTAATCAACGCGGGAGCTACGTATCAGCGTCTGGTAAACATGATGTTCAAGGATCAAATTGGGAAAACAATGGAAGTATATGTTGACGATATGTTGGTAAAGTCAAAAAAGGCAGCTGATCATGTTTCGCACTTGGCAGAAATGTTTGACATATTGAGGAAATATAGAATGAAGCTCAATCCTCAGAAATGTGTATTCGGGGTAGAATCTGGGAAGTTTCTCGGGTTCATGGTTAATCACCGGGGTATCGAGGCTAACCCTGCAAAGATTAAAGCTTTGTTGGAAATGAGGTCACCTAGGAGCGTGAAGGAGGTTCAGTCATTAACAGGAAGGGTTGCAGCTCTGAACAGGTTCGTCTCAAAATCTTCAGACAGGTGTAAGGAATTCTTTTCAGCAATTAAGAAAGGAAAGAACTTTGAGTGGACAGCTGAATGTGAAGCTGCTTTTGAGAAGCTAAAGGAACAGCTGGGTAGTCCCCCGCTCCTTTCTAAACCAGTTGATGGTGAGGCTCTGATACTCTACCTAGCAGTTTCTGAGTATTCTATTAGTGCGGTGTTGGTTCGAGAGGAGGGGAAGATACAGTTTCCAGTGTATTATGTAAGCAAGAGATTGCTGGATGCAGAAACCCGATACACTAACATGGAGAAGTTAGCCTATGCATTAATTCTTGCTTCAAGGAAGCTTCGGCCTTACTTTCAATCTCACAAGGTCGAGGTACGGACTTCTTTCCCGCTAAGGCAGGTGCTACATAAACCTGAAGCTTCTGGAAGGCTGATGAAGTGGGCTATCGAGTTAGGGCAGTTTGATGTTGAATATAAGCCGAGGTCCGCAATAAAAGGGCAGGCATTGGCTGATTTTCTTTTGGAATTTCCTCCATCGTTCGAGGTAGGTGGAGATGAATGCGTACCTATTGGTGAGCTACCTGTGGCAGAGGTGCCTATGGAAAATTGTGCTCCGTGGTGGACTTTGTATATGGATGGGGTAGTTAACTCAAATGGAGCGGGTGCTGGCATAGTTTTGGTAAGCCCTGAAGGACATAAGTTGTAGAGTTCTATTCACTTTTCATTCTATGCGACTAATAATGATGCTGAGTATGAGGCACTAATTGCCGGCTTGAAGTTGGCTTTGGAAATGAAGGTGGAAAATTTGACAGTCTTCAGTGATTCAATGTTGGTGGTTTGGCATGTTAAAGGAAGGTTTCAGGCTCGAGGCCCTCGCACTGATTTATACATAAGGTATGCACAGGAATTGATGAGAGGGTTTAAGGAGGTAAATCTGGAACAGATTCCTAGGTCAGAGAATGCTGATGCAGATGCACTGGCTAAGCTGGGCTCTCAAAGGGAAGCTACTTTGCTGGGAGTCATTCCCCTAGAGGTTCAGTTTCAGCCAAGTATTTCAAAAGTGGAAGCTTTAAATGTGGAAGCTAAGGTGAAAGATCATTGGGTGACCCCAATTGTGGAGTATATCACTAAAGGAGTTTTGCCTTCGGATAAGGACGAAGCTCGGAAGTTGAAATACAAGGCGGCAAGGTATGTAATTTATGAAGGAATACTGTATAAGAGGGGTTTTAATAAACCTTTGCTGAGATGTATCTCCGGAGATGAGTGCGAGTATATCATGCGGGAGGTGCATGAAGGGATTTGTGGAACCACTCTGGAGGAACCTCTTTGGCACATAAAATACTTCGTCAAGGGTATTATTGGCCAACTTTGCAAGGAGATGCTCACAAGTACACTCGAGCATGTGATCGCTGTCAGAGGTTCGCAAAGTTGAGTGTCAACCCAGCTGTACCTCTTAAACCTCTCACTAGTCCTTGGCCTTTCGCGGTTTAGGGAATAGATTTAATTGGGGAGCTTCCCAAAGGCAAAGGAGGAGTGAAATATGCGATTGTTGCAGTAGATTACTTTACAAAATGGGCCGAGGCAGAACCTTTGGCTACAATAACTGCTGCAAAGTTGAAGGAATTTGTGTTTCGAACTATAATTTGTAGGTATGGAGTACCTTATAAGCTCATCTCAGACAATGGGAAGCAATTTGACAGCAAGGAGATGCGAGGCTTATGTGAGGACCTTGGAATTCAAAAGGGGTTTTCAGCCATTTGCCACCCTCAAAGTAATGGTCAAACGGAAGCTGTGAACAAGATAATAAAACATACTTTGAAGGCCAAGTTGGAGGAGCGAAAGGGAAGCTGGCCGGAGGAGCTTCCAATGGTATTGTGGTCTTATAATACCACTCCAAGAACAACAACAGGTGAATCCCCATTCACTTTAGCATATGGATGTGAGGCAATGGTGCCTGTTGAGATAGGAGCTGGTTCATTCAGGAGGGAAAATTATAATCCTGAGGATAATGAGGTGAATCATCGCTTGTACCTGGATCTTGTCGAAGAGGTGCGCATGAATTCACAGCTGAAGCTGGCTGCATATTAGCAGCGCACACGAAAATATTTTGATAAGAGGGTACGAGCTCGCAAATTGAAGGTGGGTGATTTGGTTTTAAGGAGGGTGCTACCCAATATGAGGGTACCTGGTCATGGTGTGTTTGGTGCCAATTGGGAAAGACCTTACCTTATAAAGACGGTTCTTTGGGAAGGTACTTATCATTTGACTGATTTGGATGGGAAGCTGATCCCTAGGGCATGGAATGCCGAACATTTGAGGAAATATTACCAGTAGGTGCTTTTTTCAGGTAACGCTTTTAAGTAGACCTCTTTCAGGTATATGATTAATAAAGGTAGTTTATTAGTTATAGCTGCCATCTTTAGGACAAGTAGATGATTTGATTTTGTCTTGCTATGCTCGGGGGGTAGTGCATGTACACCTCACCGATAGGAAATGTCGTGAATTTTTGCTTCCATGAGGCCAATAAATTTGTTGCTTTTTTACAACATGTTCTGTTCTTGTATTATGTTTTGCTTCTTATATGCTTTATGGAATGAGTATGGAACCGTATGTATAAATATGTGGTTTTAAGTTCTTCATCATAATTGGTAATATGATTAAAGAACTTGGGGGGTAGTAGGTTATATCACCTCCCCTTTGTCATTTTCCTGAACTTAGGAAGTCAAAAAATTGGGGTATAAAAATTTTTTTATATGAATTTTGGAATGGAATATGGTAATGAATTTTGGAATGGATTATGGTACATGGAGAACCTCATGAGAAGAGGTTCGCAAAATTGATCCACCTATGGGGAGGTTCCAATATGGAAGCTGTTTTGGAAATATACTATCAAGTTCATGTGGATCCCAGGAAATCTGGGCGCATGAAGAGCCAAAGGATATATCATGTAGGAGCCAGAATTCAGGCTACATGAAATGGAATAACTTACATAAAATAGGCAATAAGCTTCAGCTGGTTAAAAAAGTGAAGCTCACATATGATGCACATTGTGTTCATATTTCTGGAAAAAGGTTTTTATGGATTCTTTTTATAAAATAAAATAAAGTCATATGGGAACCGAGGCATTGGCCATATGATCATTCTTTACGTGGAAGGGCTAAGTGCGAGCAAATGGGAATCTCCACCTTACTTTGGAAATTTGCACGTATGTTTGGATATTCATTCATATGGGTTTTATTATATATTAAACAGGATACTTCATACATGGAAAAAGGATTGGTTGGTTATTGAATTACTATGACCCACAAACGGATGAAATCATGTTAAGGGAAACCTCATGATGTACATGTCTAAAAGATGGTTATTGGTTTTGGAAATATAAGTGTCTTATGTGTTTTTAAACAATTCGATACACTTGGATTATCCTCTTCAACTTTAAATGGGAAATGATCATTTAACATGAAATGTTAAGACAGGGATTTATATCAACATACATTTGTAATGAGTTTGATATTCTTATGAAACTCATTCGGTTACGAATGAAAAGTTGGCATCTTGGATTAGGTATGCGCCTTATCATTGGAATGCCTACGTTCAGCATGGAAACTTTATATGAGCAGTACGAGGGTATATAAAAAAAACAAGATGCATAGTTAAGGGAAACCAAAGTTATGAGTTACATCTTGTGAGGCAATACGAGGAGCCCACGACCTCATAAAAATTCAAAGTTAATAGCCACCAAGGCCATGCAAAATGATTTAAAAGTTTAAACCCACGCAGGGGTAGGAAAAGTTTCTGATTTCAAGAAGTTAAGGAGTAGGGGTGTCAGGAGATACCTCAGCCCTTGGAGCAGGAGGAACAGGGATAGCTGTGTTAGAGGCATCTGCTTTAGCTTCAGCTGGATCTTCCGAGGGAATCTCCACCTCTTTCTCCCTATCAGCTGGATCAACGGAGTCCACCTTAGCTGCAGCAGCTTCCTTCTTCTTAATGTCCTCCACAGCTTTCACGGCATCTTCGCCAAGTTGGGACCAGTCTAAGTCAGGGAACCTGAGGTAGGTGGATTCAATATAGTCATTGATGGCCGCATTATAGCCAATACCATAGGCTTCCTTTCTCTTCTCCTTTTGAACGGACCTTTCTTCAGCTAGCTTGATATTCATAGCTTCCACTTTTAGCTCTAGCTCATGAATTTGCTTGGCATGGGAAGAAACCAACTCCTCTTTCTCTGCATCAAGACCAGCAACTGAATTGGCCAGCTGGTCACGTTCCTTTATCAACTTGGTTTCAGCAGACTTGAGCTTCCTATTGGCATCCATGTACTTCTTCTTCTCATCATCCTTGGCTTTGATGGATTGTTTAAGCTGTTTCACCTCTTCGGCAAGTTTTTGGTCACCTCAAGCTATCTCCACAATCTTCTCACCATGCTTGAGATTGATAGTATTTTGTCCTAAACCCAATCATGTATGATGAGTTAGGAAATACTTTCATGTAATCTTATTTAATTTTATTGATATTAATAAAAGACTTGTTGTTTTTATTACGGGCTTTATCTATTTAAAGTGTTTAAATAAGAAGTTCCATAGTTTAGAGTAAAGCTTCTAGAATTATAATGAGATTATAATAATGAGATCTAGAAGATGATAACACTAAACTTAAATAGTTCCCGATCGTAGGATAACTAATTGGGAGTTAGTCAATCCGTAAAGATCGGTACATACTATGCTTGCTTCCTCGGAAGGATGTCTGTTCTCATAGACATTCGTGTGGTGACACTATAGCTAGTATGTAGGTGCTTATTGGAGAATAAGTTCACTGAACGTGACTTGATCTAATGAACGACTAATGGAGTTTACTCACGTGTTAATAGTTGTTCATAAGTTGATGGTGGTACAAGTGTCCTTAGACTTAAGACCGTTAAAGTAATCTTATATACAATGAACTATGTTTTGGTTTAGTTCTAAGTCCTCAAGGGACAATCATTAGTTCTATTCCGGGTATAGGAATTTGAATATGAAGATAGTTAACGATCGATAAAGAATCTACCCCTTTCAGTAAAAGAAAGTGAATATCCTATGATGTTCTTACTATGTTAGTTCTGGAATCTCTGGACAGAGTAATTGAAGTTAGAAAGAGTTTCTAATTCAAATGAACTAGACATAATGTATAAGAAATTATATGATTAAATTAAATAGGCTTGACACGCGATCCATGCCTTGTATTTAATCGGGATATTGTCGGGTAGAAGGAATTGATTGTACGGTTACCATTTGCTGAATAGGTTTTATATATTCTAAGCAATGAATTCATATTATCCGGATAGTCGCGATATATTCAAAAGTATCACTCACGATGTAGAATAAATATTAATTACTTATGTAATTATATTTAAAGAATTAATTAGTAATTCGTATAAGTAATAATAAATAGTTTATTATTATTTATTTCTACTACCGGCTTAATATTGAACCTAAAGGGTCACACCATAAAAAGGTTAAATATTTATAGATGATGAGAATAATTAATAATGGCTATGAATTATTTATTTATTGAATAAATAATTAATTAGCAATTATTTATAATTTATTAAATAAGATTTAATAGATTATAAATAAATTAAGAAAAGTTCTTAATAATTATTAATTACAAAATTTAGTTTGAGAAATTAAATTTTATGAGAGAATTATTTTCAGAATGGGATTAATAATTAAAAGGGTTTTAATTATTAAATGATTATTTAATTAGATAAAGTAAAGACTTTATTTCTTTAAATATCAAACATTTTCAAGAGTTGGAGTACATCACAAACACACAACACAAAACATCCCAAGGGGTTGAGAAGATCATGGAGAGCTTTTGAAGTTCATCAAAATCATTCCAAACCATTTAATTAATTTTCTCAATTGTTCTTCATCTACTATATGATATTTGATCTTGGTGGATACCATTAGAGCACTCCACACTTGAGGGGTGATTGCTGGAAATCAAAGACACATTCATAACAATCCCAGGAAAGCTATCAAGGTATTTTTCTTGTGTTCATACAATTTTTAAATCTATATACATGATTAATTAGGTTTTTATGCAAGTAAATGTGATTTACGCTTCCACTACGGTCATAAATTCCTTCAATGGTATCAGAGCATAGGTTGCATGTATATAGATCCCAGAAAAAATTTCGGAATTTTTCAAGCTTGTATGAATTAGTTATGAATTTTTGAAGTTCTTGGAGGCTATAATCAAATTAATTACGAATTAATTAATAAATTATTTTTTAAAATAATTTTGATCACTGATATATTTTCTACAAGTGTTGTAGAAGTCCCAAAAAAAGTTTCATAATTTTCCCATGTATAGATTATTTATTATTGATTTTTAAAGAGTTTAGAAATTAATAAATAAAAATCTGTTTTATAAATATATAGATTATTTATAAAAATATCAAGATGGGTAGTTAAAGTTGGGGGCCCAAAAAGAGTTTTAAAGTAGGCTGGTGGGCTGATGAACAAAGTAGGCCGACTGATTGTTTGAATTTCTGGTCGACTGAAAAAGAAAATAAAAAAAAAGGGACAGCCTGCGCGTGACTGTGCTCCGCGCGTGGGCGTCACGCGCTGGCGGATCACGCGCCGCACGTGCAGCACACGCGCCGGGTCTGGTCGGATCTCGGGTCGGGTCGGGATGCTGACGTCAGCATGACGTCATCACTGCGTAACGCATCTGTTGAATGCGTGACAGTGTAAAAATGGTATTTTTGGCCTGTAACGCATTCTGGTAATGCGTTACAGGGTCTGTAGATGACAGAAATGACCCTGATTCGTATTTTGATTTTTTCCGTTGATCCGTAACTCCGTTTGAGGCGTATAATATATCGTTGGATTCGTTTTTCCGAGACGGATCTAATGGAGTGGTCAAATAAATTTTAAAAATTAATTTCAAAATGGTTATAGCTTCCGGAAGTGTTTTAAAGCCCGTTTTAATTGTGTTAAAATGCTTTAAAATACTAATATTGTTTCATATAGATGTTTAACAAAGTTTAACATGATATAACATGTTTGCCTATATATATGTGTGCATAGAAATGCCATGAGATAATATATATAGATTTATATATCGTATATAAAATGCATGTTTGACTTTAGGTTTTAACGAAAACGTTTCGCAACCTAAATAATATAAAATCCCTCGTTATTTAATATCAAGTAATAAAATGGCCAATGTCACAACGGGCTTGTGTCGGTCATAGCCTTCCAACATGGTAGAAAGTAATTCTTAGTTTTGAGCTTTGTCGTTTCGTGCTACAGCCGAGGGCTTCGTTTTCAAAAATAGGAATTACTTATCTATAACATGAGATGCGTATAATTAATTAGAATCCAATTGTCGTTACGTGCTACAGCCGTGGGCTATTGAGATCTTATTAATTTAACGAGATGTTGGGTCTCACTTGACTTAGAATATTGAATTTAGACGTGCTACAGCCGTGATTCAATGATTCAAGAGGCTAAATGGAATTAGGGAATAACATGAGATGTAATTGATAAAGAGTTATCTGCCTATGGAACATTACATAGCGTTTCGTGCTACAGCCGAGGTTATATAATGGAAAGTAGGATCCCTATTCTCACATGCATTGAGAATGCTTAAGTTATTCATTTGAGGGTTGTATAATTTTAATAAAACTGTGGGAGCCACCTATGAATAAAGACCCGATTCATAAGGTGTTATAATAAAATTGGATATCTACTAATGTTGTTATGTATTCACAAATTTCAGATTTATAGATCATGTCTTCTACTCTATCACTCCGTAGCATACTTGATGCGAACAAATTGACTGGTCCCAATTATGCTGATTGGCTTCGAAACCTGAGAATCGTTCTCAGGGCTGAGAAGAAGGATTATGTGCTTGACTCGCCTTTACCTGTACCTCCTTCTGATGATGCACTTTTCCAGGAACGAGAAGTGTATAATGATTGGTTAGATGCTGCTAATGTTGCTCAATGTGTCATGCTAGCATCCATGACACCTGAGTTACAGAAGCAACATGAGAAAATGGATGCTCCTACCATTCTGATACATCTACAGGAGCTTTATGATGTACAAGGGAGAACCGCTCGATATGATATATCGAAAGAGCTATTCCAATGTAGAATGGCCGAAGGGTCGTCTGTGAATGACCATGTGCTTAAAATGATCAATCTGATTGAGCATCTAGGGCAGTTAGGTTTTGTCATGGATGGGGAGTTATGCCAAGATTTAGTCTTGCAGTCACTCCCGGATTCGTTCTCGCAGTTCGTTATGAACTTTCACATGAACAAGCTGGATGTCAGCTTAGCTGAGCTCCACAACATGCTGAAAACTGCTGAGGCGAATTTTCCCTCCAAAAGGGGTTCTGTTCTTATGATCGGTGCCAGTACCTCTACTAAGAGGAAGAGGAACCGGAAGCCGAAGAATAAGAAAAAGGGTGAGAATAAGCCTGTTCCACCAAAGGCTGACCCAAAAAGCAAAGCAGTTTGCTTCCACTGTAACAAGGTGGGACACTGGAAGAGGAACTGCAAGGTTTACCTTGCAGAGTTAAAGAATAAGAAGGGCTATGAGATTACCGCTTCAGATTCAGGTATGTTCATGATTGAACTAAATATGTCTTTAAGTCAGATTTCTACTTGGGTATTGGATACTGCTTGTGGGTCTCATATTTGCAATTCGTTGCAGGGACTAAAGCAAAGTAGATCTCTGGGGGAAGATGAAGTGATTCTATTGATGGGCAATGGAGCAAGAGTTGCTGCTGCAGCTGTAGGATCATTTCCTTTGCATATGCCTACGGGCAAAACTATTGTGTTGAATAAATGTTATTATGTACCATCAATTGTAAGAAATATTGTTTCTATTCCTGTACTTGATTCGGATGGTTTTACATTTATTGTTGAGAATAATAAATGTTTAATTAAGAGAAATAATATTACTTATGGATACGGTACATTACATAATGGTTTGTATATATGTGACTTAGAACATAATTTGTTCCAAATTGAACAACCTAATAATAAAAGAAAAAGAGATAATAAAAATCCAACTTATTTATGGCACTGCAGACTAGGACATATTAGTGAGAACAGACTTCGCACATTACATAAGGATAAGTTACTAGAACATTTTGATTTTGAATCATATCCTACATGCGAGTCTTGTCTCATGGGTAAAATGACTAAATCTCCATTTACTGGACATGGAGAGAGAGCTGCGGGGTTGTTAGACTTGGTACACACAGATGTATGTGGACCAATGTCAACAAATGCTAGAGGAGGATTTTCATACTTCATTACTTTTACGGATGTTCGATCCAGGTTAGGATATGTATATCTTATGAAATACAAATCCGAAGCTTTTGAAAAGTTCAAGGAATATAGAAATGAAGTAGAAAAACAAACCGCACGTAGTATAAAAGTTCTTCGATCAGATCGAGGAGGTGAGTACTTAAGCGGAGAATTTTTAGGTTATCTTAAAGAAAATGGTATAGTTTCTCAATGGACCCCTCCCTATACTCCACAATTAAATGGAGTATCTGAGAGAAGGAATCGTACTCTATTAGATATGGTGACGTCCATGATGAGCTTTACTGATCTTCCAGTATCACTATGGGGTTATGCTTTAGAGACGTCAGCGTATTTACTGAACAAGGTGCCTTCTAAATCGGTTCTCACGACCCCACATGAGATGTGGAGTAGGAAGAAACCAGGTCTTAAACATGTTAAGGTTTGGGGGTGTCCAGCTTATGTCAAGAAAGTTGAACATGATAAGTTGGAACCTAGATCCGTGAAATGCAGTTTTGTGGGATATCCTAAAGAAGGTCATGGATATTATTTCTATGATCCTTCTGATCAAAGGATATTTGTTTCTAGACACGCACACTTCTTAGAGGAACAGTTCCTCCTTGATATAAACAGTGGGAGAAATATTGAACTTGATGAAGTTCAAGAACCACAAAATGCAACGATTAGAGAAGAAGTACCTGTTCAGAAAGAACAACCTTCTGTAGAACAACCTTTACGTAAGTCAGAGAGAGTGTCCCGCCCAATCGAAAGATATTACGGGCTTTGTCATTTGTTGATGATGAGGACCCTATGACTTATGAAGAGGCTATGAGTTGTAATGACTCAGAGAAATGGCAGGATGCCATGAAATCCGAAATGGACTCGATGTATATAAACCAAGTGTGGACTTTGGTTGAGGCACCTGAAGGAGTTAAACCCATTGGGTGCAAATGGATATACAAACGAAAGTTAGGAGCAGATGGCCAGGTGGAGACCTATAAGGCCAGGCTTGTGGCAAAAGGATTCAAACAAAGACAAGGAATTGACTTTGATGAAACCTTTTCGCCTATAGCCTTGCTCAAATCCATTAGGATTTTGCTTGCGATTGCAGCCTACTATGATTACGAGATCTGGCAAATGGACGTAAAGACGGCCTTCCTCAATGGGAAACTTGAAGAGGAAGTGTATATGACACAGCCAGAGGGTTTTGTTTCCAGTGGAAACGAAAATCTAATATGTAGACTGCTGCGAACCATATATGGTTTGAAGCAAGCTTCTCGAAGATGGAACATCCGTTTTGATGAGACAATCAAAGAGTTTGATTTTATCAAAAACTTAGATGAACCATGTGTTTACAAGAAGGTTAGTGGGAGCGCGGTAACATTTCTTATATTATATGTGGATGACATACTTATAATAGGAAATGATATACCGATGTTACAATCAGTCAAGGTCTGGCTATCAAAGAACTTCACTATGAAGGACTTGGGAGAGGCATCCTATATTTTAGGGATGAAGATTTATAGAGATAGATCTAATCGAACGATTGGCCTATCCCAAGGTACATACATCGATAAAGTGCTAAAACGGTTTAGCATGGAGAACTCGAAAAGAGGTCTCATTCCTATTAGTCATGGGATTACTCTTTCCGAGAAGATGTCTCCAAAGACATATGAGGAAAGGGTGCGCATGAGTATGATTCCTTATGCCTCGGCAATAGGATCCATCATGTATGCGATGTTATGTACTAGAGCTGATGTTGCTCATTCACTTAGTGTGACGAGCAGATATCAGTCTAACCCAGGTGAAGAACACTGGAAAGCAGTGAAAAACATATTGAAGTACTTGAGAAGGACTAAAGATGTTTTTCTTGTTTTTGGTGGATCTGAATTGAAAATTGAGGGTTATACTGACTCTAGTTTTCAATCAGAAGGCAATGGTAGCAGATCCCAGTCAGGGTATGTATTTACTCTAAATGGGGGAGCGATTAGTTGGAAGAGTTCCAAACAGCCTACAACGGCTGACTCCACAGCGGAAGCAGAATATATAGCTGCATGTGAAGCTGCAAAGGAAGCTGTCTGGATGAGGAAATTTGTTTCTGATTTGGGAGTAGTTCCTAGCATTGAGGATCCTATAGTGTTGTATTGTGATAACAACGCTGCGATAGCTCAAGCTAAGGAACCAAGATCCCATAAGAATTCCAAACACGTGTTGCGGCGCTTTCATCTGATTCGAGAGATCATAGAAAGAGGGGATGTCAACATCGTAAGAATTGACACACATAACAACATAGCGGACCCATTTACTAAGGCATTGTCTCAGGCTCACTTTGATCGACATAGAGATAAGATGGGTATAAGATACCAGAGTAATTGGCTTTAGTACAAGTGGGAGTTTGATAGTATTTTGTCCTAAACCCAATCATGTATGATGAGTTAAGAAATACTTTCATGTAATCTTATTTAATTTTATTGATATTAATAAAAGACTTGTTGTTTTTATTACGGGCTTTATCTATTTAAAGTGTTTAAATAAGAAGTTCCATAGTTTAGAGTAAAGCTTCTAGAATTATAATGAGATTATAATAATGAGATCTAGAAGATGATAACACTAAACTTAAATAGTTCCCGATCGTAGGATAACTAATTGGGAGTTAGTCAATCCGTAAAGATCGGTACATACTATGCTTGCTTCCTCGGAAGGATGTCTGTTCTCATAGACATTCGTGTGGTGACACTATAGCTAGTATGTAGGTGCTTATTGGAGAATAAGTTCACTGAACATGACTTGATCTAATGAACGACTAATGGAGTTTACTCACGTGTTAATAGTTGTTCATAAGTTGATGGTGGTACAAGTGTCCTTAGACTTGAGACCGTTAAAGTAATCTTATATACAATGAACTATGTTTTGGTTTAGTTCTAAGTCCTCAAGGGACAATCATTAGTTCTATTCCGGGTATAGGAATTTGTATATGAAGATAGTTAACGATCGATAAAGAATCTACCCCTTTCAGTAAAAGAAAGTGAATATCCTATGATGTTCTTACTATGTTAGTTCTGGAATCACTGGACAGAGTAATTGAAGTTAGAAAGAGTTTCTAATTCAAATGAACTAGACATAATGTATAAGAAATTATATGATTAAATTAAATAGGCTTGACACGCGATCCATGCCTTGTATTTAATCGGGATATTGCCGGGTAGAAGGAATTGATTGTACGGTAACCATTTGCTGAATAGGTTTTATATATTCTAAGCAATGAATTCATATTATCCGGATAGTCGCGATATATTCAAAAGTATCACTCACGATGTAGAATAAATATCAATTACTTATGTAATTATATTTAACGAATTAATTAGTAATTCGTATAAGTAATAATAAATAGTTTATTATTATTTATTTCTACTACCGGCTTAATATTGAACCTAAAGGGTCACACCATAAAAAGGTTAAATATTTATAGATGATGAGAATAATTAATAATGGCTATGAATTATTTATTTATTGAATAAATAATTAATTAGCAATTATTTATAATTTATTAAATAAGATTTAATAGATTATAAATAAATTAAGAAAAGTTCTTAATAATTATTAATTACAAAATTTAGTTTGAGAAATTAAATTTTATGAGAGAATTATTTTCAGAATGGGATTAATAATTAAAAGGGTTTTAATTATTAAATGATTATTTAATTAGATAAAGTAAAGACTTTATTTCTTTAAATATCAAACATTTCCAAGAGTTGGAGTACATCACAAACACACAACACAAAACATCCCAAGGGGTTGAGAAGATCATGGAGAGCTTTTGAAGTTCATCAAAATCATTCCAAACCATTTAATTAATTTTCTCAATTGTTCTTCATCTACTATATGATATTTGATCTTGGTGGATACCATTAGAGCACTCCACACTTGAGGGGTGATTGCTGGAAATCAAAGACACATTCATAACAATCCCAAGAAAGCTATCAAGGTATTTTTCTTGTGTTCATACAATTTTTAAATCTATATACATGATTAATTAGGTTTTTATGCAAGTAAATGTGATTTACGCTTCCGCTACGGTCATAAATTCCTTCAGAGATAATGAAACAAACTCTGGGAATTGGCATGAAGGGCAGCTCGTGCACCCTCAGCTAGCGACATTTTGTCCCAAGCAGCTATGGCCTCTTCAGGAATCTGGTTTCCTGCCATCTCAAAGAAATACTGCATATGAGGACCAGAACTTCCAGGGTCTAAGGAAGGCGATATCTTAGCTTTTTTAGTGGAGCGAGAAGCAGAAGCAGAAGCTCGAGGTGGTTCAGGGAGAGGAGGTGGTAACTTTCTTTTTTAAGAGGTGGATGATTTTTCCAAAGTAGGAGATGGAATTTTGATCTTTGAAATAGGAGTAGCTGCAATAGGGGTGCCCTTGTCATCTTCATCATCAGTAAACATCTCTTCATACTTGGTTGTTTCCTTGATAAAGGAGGGAATTCCTGAAGCCATTTCTGTGAAGAACAAACAACATGGAAACTGGTTAGCAAGCTACAGATTTAAAAAGAAAACAATTTTCATAAGTATATGCTTATATTAGTACTGTGCATGGTGTAAGGATTGTAAGCAGGTTTTAGCTAGGTGGAGTAGGGCTACCTCTCCCAGGGATGAAGTTACAACTCATGAGGTTGTCTCGAGTTAACAAGCTAAGGTCGTTCCCATGTCCGGCTGACAAATTCAGTGCTTCCACAGCACGTTCCAAGGTTCGACCTCTTAAAGAAGATTTTGCAGGTATTTTTATAGAAAGATTAAAATCAATTCTTAACTGAGGGTAGTCATAACAGTAAAGGAACTGTTTGAGCCAGCCACTCATCCCTCTCTTATAACTCCTAAAACACTGGCCTTCATGGACACTCCAGACGGCCAAATAAAAGAAACCTGAGTTCTTGCCAGTGGGTTTTAGCTGGTAAAAATATCCCAGCTCTCGGGCGGAAAGAGTCTTATTGAATTTAGTATGATAAAGGATATACATACACATCGCCATGCGATATGAATTGATGGTGAGTTGGATATGAGCTATGTCAAAAAAGTCAAGAATCTCTTGGATAAAGGGGTGTAAAGGTAAGGATAACCCCAATCTAAAGAATTGGGCTGACAGGACAGCTTTAAGTAGAAGTTGGCCAAGTTCAAACATATCAAATTTATGACATCTCTCTTCGGGAGAGAGAATGACTAAAGAGCAACCTATGTGGTGTGATTGTGTCAGCTTCTTTAATAAGGGAGCAGTCATGGAGGTACTCAAATTTTCACAGGACAGGGTGGCAGGAGGTTTTTCCAAGGTATTGTTTTCTAATTCACCTGTTAAAGAGTCAGTTCTAGGAGGAGCTGTTGAGGTAGTATGTGAGGGGGTAGCTTTTACAGAGGAAGCTTCGTCAGCAGTAAGAAGAAGGTTTGATGTTGTTGATTCTAGTGACATGTGTTCATTTGATGAGGATACAAGGATAGCTGGTCGAGTGTCTCTAGTATTGTGAGTAAAAAGATTGGTGCTTAAGGGACGGGTTTGTGCAGGTTCAGTTATTCTGATTTTTGAACGGGTCCTGGTGCTTATAGAGGAAGATGGATTAACTTTAGAAGCTGGGGTGGTAAAGGGAAGCTGGTTGGTGCTTGGGAGTTCTGGGGAGTAAGCAATCTCCTCAGAGGTAGAGTGCTGGGAGCTAGCTGCAACTGACCCACCAGACATCTGCACAAAGTGAAGCAGGATGATTAGGTGACTAGCGAGTCCTCCCGAGTGAAGTGTCTTAACAGGAAGGTATAAATAAACACATTAAAAGTGGTCAGGAGCGAATGAAAGGCCAGGTTCGTCTAAACAGCTAGCTGGGCACAGGTACGCCCATCAGGAATCTTGGCTATTCTTCTTAAATTGGGTATCTATACATAATGCATATATTACTTATGCAAATTCATACAAAAATAAATATTGATACATACTTTATAATAACAAACAGTAATTGAATTTTGGAAAAAAGGATATCGTTCATAGATTAATAATAAGGCGAAGAAAGGGAGAAAACGGCGAAAGGGTAGGTTCGCATAAGGGACTAGCTGGGCAAATGAATTAACACACCAATTATTGGACAAGTAGTGATTGGGATTAAGGGTTATCTATGGACTCTGTTGGTACAAATGCAAATATATATATATACGTCTACGATATTGATGTATTTATAAGCATAAATCAACAAGATTTGGGTTCTAGGGTTTTGAATTCTAGAGGGTATCATGGTCAAAAAAGGGGGATACTCGTTTTGATGATGAATTAACCGTTAATAAACATGGTATAATGACATGCGTATGTGGAAGTTAGTGTGTGTATCTAGGTGTGCATGCATAAGTACAAATCAAAGACAAATCGAAACATGTAATTAAGAAAATAGCACTGGATATGAAAAACAGGGAGCATAAGAAAAGGGTCATACCTCGAGAAGGTTTGGAGGTTTTGAGTCGCTGTAGTCGGAGTATCGCCGGAATGGTTTGCCTGAGGGGAGCTTCCAGCGGGAAGATGAATCAACGGAGGAGGAGAGAATTCGTTTTTATAAAAGAAAAAAAAGAGGGGTGAATGGGTGTATAAATAATATAGAAAGGGAGAGATTGTGGCGTGTAGAAGTTGGTGTTAAATGGAGTTATTGTTGTCTTGGGAAACGAAACGGTGGAAGCTATATTGGCATATAACACAGCTGTTAACAAGAAAAATGGGATTTATTTTTTGTTTTTGGTGAAATTCTAATTTGTGAGTTGTTTTTTTTCAAAATAAATTTTTGGGAATTAATTCATGGTATCAGAAAGGTTATTTTGGGGAGAATTGTTCAAAGGAAAAAGATTTCCTAGTAGGTGTTATAATTAGGTGAACCTAAAATAAAAAGAAAATGGGGATTTATTTCATATGGAATTCTTTAGTAGCAGAAATGGTGTAGGTTCAAATCAAAAGACAAGCAATGGATTTCTGGGATGTTGTTGGTCTAGTAAGTTCATTGTCGAAAATTCGGGATATAAGGGTATTATGCTGGAGCTGGACATAAAAGCGAAGCTGAAGCTAAGGAGAAATGGCAAGCTTCCTTGTGTATTTTATAGCTACAAGGAACCGGGGGTAGTTGTGCCCAAAATTTGTAATGGGCTTAGTTCTGGGCCCATGGATGTTGGGGGCCTGGAAGGGTACTTAAAAGATAGGAACGAGGTTGCTGGAAAAAGGGAGGTGTACCCCTAGGGGGAAGCTCTGGAGGTGGAGGTTCGCTTTTTAGGGAAGCTGTGCAGGTTCAGGTATACCCACAGGCTCCACCTCTGCAGGTTCGAATGGATAAGGATTACCTCCTAAGTTTTAGGAGACGTAAATTGAGTCCTTTTGACAGTCTATTTTATAAAGGGACACGTTTCTAAATATGATAATTCTTATATATTTGCCATATGTGTATAGAGTTATGATAGGATTGGGCTTTGAGAGTCCTACTTCGGACAGAACTCTACTAATTTACTAGCTGATTTAAGGAAAAGGCATATTTCTACACAAACACTTCGAGATAAACATTGGAGGAAGGATGGAACTTTATCATTTTCGTGGCTTAATCAACAAGGAAAGGATTCCTAACCTAAAAGAACTACATTAGGGCTTGATTCCTATAAATAGGATATGTAGGCAATTAGCAAGGGGTTCGGTTTTTTTTTTTTACTTTCTGAATACACAAGGCACGTGTACCCTAAGTAATACTGATTCCAATAGCCACCATTCTAGTAGCCACCCATGTGGTAATTACAAAGTCAAGATTCTACACTCCACCTAACTACCTACTCCACCTACCATAATTTATTTGCATTTAAGGACCTCAATATTTGCATGTAAGGACCTCTAGCATTAGTATAAATAGGCATGTTTAGAAGCATTGTAAGGCACATTGAATTTGAGTAATAAAAGTGAGTTATTAGATAATTTTCTCTCTTGTTCCTGAGCCATATTTTGGTATCAAAGCAAGTTTTTAGATCCCGGAGTCGAGTGAAAAAAAACAGAAATTCCGGTCACTATTTCGGTCGGAAGTACTGTTCACTGTTCATCGCCGGAGAAGACGACACTGTTCAGGCGGAGTTACTGTTCATCGCCGGAGAAGGCGACACTGTTCATCACCGGAGAAGAAGGCACGGTTCATACGGTACTGTTCATACGACACTGTTCATACGGTACTGTTCATACGGTACTGTTCATACGACAATGTTCATACGGCACTGTTCATACGGTACTGTTCATACGGCACTGTTCACGGGTACTATTCACTGAAAAATTTATTTTTCAACATGCCTCCACGAAGACAACCTCTGCGAGACGTTGAAATGGCGGACATGCGGAGACAAATTCAGGAACTTCAAGATGCTTTGCAAGCCCAACAAGTCTTGTTAAACGAACGTCAACCAGAAGATGAAGAATATTCCAGTGATTCTTCAACACATAGAAATCGCCGCCCTCAAAGGCCACAAGTCAGACATGATGACATTAAAGTTGACATTCCTAACTTTGAAGGAAGACTTCAACCAGATGATTTCATCGATTGGCTTCAAACAGTCGAAAGGGTGTTTGAATATAAGGATATTCCCGAAGAAAGAAAGGTGAAGATTATTGCTGTGAAATTAAGGAAACATGCTTCCATTTGGTGGGAAAATCTTAAAAAAAGGCGAGACCGAGAAGGAAAAAGCAAGATCAAAACATGGGAAAAAATGCGAAAGGAATTAACCCGAATGTTTCTTCCTCCTCACTACTACCAAGACAAGTTTATCCAACTGCAAAATCTTCGTCAGAAGAATTTATCAGTCGAAGAATACACAAGAGAATTTGAGAAGTTGATGATGCAGTGTGATATACAAGAGAAAGAGGAGCAGACCATTGCCAGATACCTCGGAGGATTAAATACTGATATTGCTGATCGTGTTGAACTTCAACAATATTGGTCATTAGAAGATGTTATTCATCTTGCTACGCGAGTAGAGAAGCAGCTACCCAAAAGATCTACCAATAGAAATTTCTCTCCAGCAAACCAACCACCTTACAATCAAAAGCTACCTACCAACCAAGCCAGCTCTTCCACCCAACCCTCTTCTAAAACCATTTCTACAGAAAACAAAAACAAGGCCATTAAATGCTTTAAATGCCAAGGTTTTGGTCACATTGCTTCAAACTGTCCAAACCGAAGAACCATCACAATTATCAAAGGAGAAGCCTATAAAGTTTATGAGGAAGAAAATACTCGAGAAGACACAGAAGGAGAATATTACGCAGATCCAATATACGATGAAGAAATTACTACTGCTGATCAAGGAGAGTCCTTAGTAATCCGACGAATCCTAAACACAATGGCTAATAAGGAAGAACCTTGGTTGAAACGCAATATTTTCCACACTCGTTGCACTTCTGCAGGAAAAATCTGTGATGTTATCATAGACAATGGGAGTTGTGAAAATGTCGTTTCAAGTTACATGGTAGAAAAATTGGATCTACCAACCCAGATTCATCCACACCCCTACAGTTTGCATTGGCTCAATAAAGGAAGTACAGTCAAAGTTGACAAGCGTTGCCTGGTAACATTCTCTATTGGTCAGAAGTACCAGGTTCAAGTATGGTGTGATGTTGTGCCTATGGATGCCTGTCATCTTCTCCTAGGTAGGCCATGGCAGTATGATCGTCAAGTACTTTATGACGGTTATGCAAACACCTACTCTTTTGTCAAGGACGGAGTAAAAATCAAGCAAGCCACTCTGCCGCCGAGTGAGCTTGATAAAAACAAGAAGGAAGCCATCCTCAGACTAATGGACAAACCGAAGCTGTCAACCGACTATTGGGAAATCTACTTCGAAGTTTTGTTGGTAAAAACTTAAAGCAGTGGGATCTTATTTTGGCTCAAGTTGAATTTGCTTACAATAATTCAACTAATCAGTCCACGGGAAAGTGCCCTTTTGAAGTTGTATATGGCACCCGTCCACTTAGCCCACTTGATTTGACTCCGTCAACCAACAAACAACAATTCAGTTCAGATGCAGATAGTCGAGCGAAGGAAATCAAGAAACTGCATGAACAAGTTCGAGAGCAGATACGGAAACAAAACTCCAGATACAAAAACCAGCGAGACAAACATCGGAAGCAACAGATTTTTAAAGTTGGAGATTTGGTCTGAATTCATCTACGAAAAGAGAGATTTCCTAATCAACCAAATGCCAAGTTGTCACCTAGAGCTGATGGACCATTCAAAGTTGTGCAGAAAATCAATGACAATGCTTACAAAGTAGAACTGCCTGGAACGTATGGTGTTTCTGCAACTTTTAATGTTGCTGATCTTTCGCCTTATTTGGACGATGAAGAATACTAATACTCGAGGTCGAGTTCTCTCCAACCCGGGGAGTATGATTCCAATAGCCACCATTCTAGTAGCCACCAATTCTAGTAGCCACCCATGTGGTAATTACAAAGTCAAGATTCTACACTCCACCTAACTACCTACTCCACCTACCATAATTTATTTGCATTTAAGAACCTCAATATTTGCATGTAAGGACCTCTAGCATTAGTATAAATAGGCATGTTTAGAAGCATTGTAAGGCACATTGAATTTGAGTAATAAAAGTGAGTTATTAGAGAATTTTCTCTCTTGTTCTTGAGCCAAATACATTCCTGGATATACTTGGCCGGATTTTTGCCATTATTGTCCGGTGAACTTGCTAATTCAGCCCAAAAAACACTAAACACCATTATTAGGTTCAGCTGCCCTGTTTTAGTACAGCTGTTCGGTTTGTTAATTATCCGAAAACCAAGGATAATTCCTGTTATTCCGGCGAGACTTTCTCGGGGTATCGTGTGAATTTTTTGCACAACAATGCTAATAATAAATTTTGATCTTAAAGCACACATTTGTGTGTTCCAAGTCCGAGTTCAAATTTTATTGAGTTGTGTTCAGTCGAAACTTTATTGAAACGAGATTGACTCATTTTTGAACAATTAGTTCGATTACAATTATACTAATAGATACTCCCTCTGTCTTTTAAAACTCTTCCCACTTTCCTTTTCGGGACATTCAAAATATTCTTCCTCTTTCTATTTTAGGCCATAAAATAACTATATTCTATACCCACTACTCCACCCATTACTCCTTAAAATAATATAAAATACTCATTATTCCACCCACTAACCTTTAAAAATAATATTTAATACCCACTATTCCATCCACTACTCTTTAAAAACCATTTTTTCTTAAAATCCGTATTTTTCCCCAAATGAGAAGAGTTTAAAGAGACGGAGGGAGTACTATCTTTACTTTCCAATTATTTTGAATTCAAAAAAAAAAAGTTTGGTTAAGAATTTTTGAAAGAAAAAAAGAAGAAGAAATAATTGCACTCACGAAGGGTATGTGCGATTGAGTAAGCTTAATGGTATACAAAATTTGGTAGGAAGTAGAGTAGTTACAATTCAGAAGCAGGGCCCACATTAAAACGCCCGCCGTGCTTTTGTGTAGGCTGCCCGCGTCAACAAGGGGCCCACACTCCACACCATAAATACACATTCAATCATACTCCACCAAAAAATTCACTCCAATCCGTTTGCTACGTTGTACGCTTTGAGAAAACGAAGGTTGAGTAGACGGATGTATTCCACGTAACGTATTAGCCGCAGGCTCAAATCTCGAGGTTCACTTTCTCTCTCCTATATGAGTCAACCACGAAAGTTACATCCGGTCGGTGTCTCACCAGAAGCCGCTAAGAGTGGGCCCCATTTGTCCCACCCTATAATTGTCTACGCACGTATACTCGTTTTATCCCTATCCTTCTGTCTACATATTTAACTCTACACAATCACTCCCTCTCTTTCTCCTCCCTACAGCTGTTTACTTAATGCTCCTCGATCTCATAATGCTTCTCTCGTTTCATTTCAGATGTCAGGATTGTTCATAACATTAGACAAATTATTAATTTACATTTAATTTATAATACCAAATATAGTCATGAGTGATCTTGTTGGATTCGTATTTATGAGTACTTTAATATAGCAAAATTTTTATATTTAAAACTAATACGAAATTAAAGATATTAACGATTAAAAACTTACGTTGATAAACGTGTCCGAGAAAAATGGAAAGAATTTTTTGGAAAGGAGGAAGTACCTTCTTAATTCTTTTATACTTTTCCCCCAAACAGTCCTTCACTCTATCAAACTAATTTTATTTTATTTTATTTTATTTTACCATAAAGTAATCAATACCTTTTAAATGACAATTAAAAATTTTATCGTATCAAAATTACAAACTGTACTAGAATTTAAATGTAATATTACAATGTTGTTTTCTTGAACACAAATATTAGTAGTATTGCTAATGATGATTGTATTATTATTAACAACTAATATTTGAACATTGTGATTTTTAAAAAACATACGTAATATAACGACCAAATTATTGTATATACACGATAAGTATTATAATCAACATATAGTTATAAACGGATAACAATTAAAATATTCTGTTGTTGAGAATATTTCATTATAATACGACAAATAAAATAATGTAATATAATATCAAAAAAATCTTACGTAATATAATATACATTAATATGAAATTGCATCGATTAGAACGTACAAATTATTACACATACACGACAATTGGTATTATTACAGAATCTAGTCATAAACCGACAATAATACAAACATAATTTTATCCACGAATATTTGATTATAATAAAACAAATAAAAATACGTAATATGGTATCAGTATCATATGTAATATAACGACCAAACTATCTCATATACACTATAAATATTATAACCGACATCTAGTTATAAACAGATAACAATTAAAACATTCTGTTGTTGAGAATATTTAACTATAATAAGACAAATAAAATAATGTAATATAATATCAAAAAAAATCTTACGTAATATAATTTACATTAATATGAAATTGCATCGATCAGAACGACAAATTATTACATATACACGACAATTGGTATTATTACAGAATCTAGTCATAAACCGACAATAATATAAACATAATTTTATCCACGAATATTTGATTATAATAAAACAAATAAACATACGTAATATGGTATCAGTATCATATGTAATATAACGACCAAACTATCTCATATACACGACAAATATTATAACCGACATCTAGTTATAAACGGATAACAATAAAAACATTATGTTGTAGAGAATAATTAATTATAATAAGACAAATAAAGAATATGTAATATAATATCAAAAAAAACTTACGTAATATAATTTACATTAATATGAAATTGCATCGATCAGAATGACAAATTATTACATATACACGATAATTGGTATTTTTACAGAATCTAGTCATAAACCGACAATAATGTAAACATAATTTTCTCCACGAATATTTGATTATAAATAAAAATACGTACGTTATATAGTATCAGGAAATATCATACGTAATATAACGACCAAACTATCGCATATACACGACAAATATCATAACTGACATTTAGTTATAAGCGAATAACAATAAAAACATTATGTTTGCAGAGAATAATTAATTATAACAAGACAAATAAAAAATACGTAATATAAATAGAAAAATCTTACGTAATATAATATACATTAATATAAAATTGCATTGATTGGAACGGCAAATTATTACATATACACGACAATTTGTATTATTACAGAATCTAGTCAGAAACCGACAACAATATAAACATAATTTTATCCATAAATATTTGATTATAATAAAATAAATAAAAATACATAATATAGTATCAAAAATATTATACGCAATATATTTTACATTGATACGAAATTACATTGCTCAGACACAATAATATGAACAAATTATTACATCCCGTATTATAACAACATCTAGTTATAAATCGACAACAATTAATGTTATCCATAAATATTTGATTATTATAAAACAAATAAAAAGACATAATATAATATCATGAATATTGTACGTAAAATATTTTACATTAATACGAAATTGCATTGCTCAAAATGAACAAACTATAACAATTCATATTATGATAAATATTCACTGTAAAATCTCTCTATAAAAATATTTAATACAAGAATAAGCTTTTCATAATAATATAAATTACGATTCTAATACTATATAATCAATTTAAAAATTACAATTCATAACAATTAAAAATAAATTTGTATTTCCAACACAATCGAATGTGCACAAATATTTTGTAGTTTCTTATAAAGTGAACAACTTTTCCATGTACTTACAAGTCATACAGTAACGCTAGTTTACCCCATTAAGAACAAAAGAAATACTAATTTACTACTAGTATTTGCTTGTCGTAAATGCAAGTGAAAGGGCATGTTTCTCGCACAAATCACCCTGCCGACCAATATGTGTTCTGTTTCCACCGCAACCAAAATCAGTAATTCAATATCCGGTCGTTTTTTATTATATTACACTACCTTTTGCAGACGCTAAAGCAATAAAATATTGGAAAATCAATCATTAAAAAAACACAAAAAGAAAAATGAATATTGTAACCAAATTTTCCATTAGAAGAAAAAACAACTGAATCTGAAAACAAACAGCTACAACTTTAATTCTCGCCGTCGTTCAAACACATAAGAATTTAATCTTCTACAGGCGATTTTTACCGGAATTTTAACTACCCCTGTTCTATAACTTTTCAATATTTCCTACAGTTAAATCATTCATAAAGCAACAAATTTTCTTCAGATCAATCCTCCGACGGAGGAGGCATGTTGAGATCAACATTCAGACCTTTCCGGGTCGGATTCACATCAACCACAGAAGAAGAGTCCGAGTCACTCTGTGCAGCCCGAAACTCCGGGTTCCTCATAACCATCGGCGGCAGCACAAACCCCTGAAGCGCATACGGGTACATAACAGGTAACCCATAGCCAGAAGCATACCCGGAACCAGACCCGGACCAGGACCCGAACCCGCCGTTGGTACCCACCATGTTCAGATTCATAGCAGCCGGAAATCTTTCTTGACCCGACGACTCAATGGTACTCCTCGGACTCGGGGTCGGACTCACCTTCATTCCACCATCATTTCTCATCTTCTTGCCTGTTTCAATCTTGGGAACATTAAGATTCACCGAGTCACCAAACTCACCAGGCGTGGGGAAGTTAGTTTTAGCCTTATCACCACGAAACCCACGTGCAGCTTCATCATAAGCCTGCGCCGCCAGCTCAGCCGTATCGAACGTGCCCAACCAAACCCTCGACTTCTTGTTCGGATCTCTGATCTCCGCCGCGTATCTTCCCCACGGCCTCTTTCGCACGCCTCTGTAATGCACCTCCTCGCCGCCGCCGCCGCCGCCGCCGCTGCCGCCGCCTTCGGTTTTTTTCTCTGTTTCCGCCGTCTTCTCGTTGGGTGCCATTATATGTATGTAAGTATATTTGAGGGGGGGAGGAAAGCAAGGGTGAGGGTGGTGAAGAATGTGAGTAATATAAGGGGGTGTGTTGTGTATTTGTATATATAGATGGGGAGCCACGGAGGTGGGGTTTGACCAATGAAAACAGGATGTAGCCGCCCTGTACGTGGTGGGTGTTATGGTAATTTTGGGAGTGGTGTCAGAACACGTGGCTACTAGGTTTGTTGCGGCGTCATTATTTTAGCATAGAGGGTGTTGTTAGTTGGTAGTAAACGAGTATTGAACTTACTACTCACTAACAACATTTATCAGCAGCTTGTAATCGAATATATGGGTAAATACAGTGTTCCATATTTAAGGCAAATAAATCTAAAACTATACTCTATCCTTTGTTTTTCTTGTCAGGATATGAGGATACTCTATCCTTAGTTATCTTGTGTTATTTGACTTTTATGCAAATTTTTTAAATTTTACATAATCATAGATATTATATTTTGTATTATTAATTATTATATTTTAATTTATAATGACATAATTGAACAAATTGTTTTCCATTTAAAAATAACAACAGCAAAAAAATCATTATATACCACATAAAATTGCAACTTTCACCCAAATCACGATATCAGAACTGCATTTGTGTTGATAAATGCGATTATCCGATTAAAATGATCGGATATATAATGCAAATTTTATAATATCCATAATATAAAATACGCATACGAGATATATTTGGATAAATGATACGAAACGGATATGTTGGATATTTTTTTTTAAAATAATTTATAAAACGAAAATGTTTAGATAATGAATAATATCCATTTTTATTTCGAGTGTCTGATAAATATTTTATATCAACAATCACTCGTATGTTGAAAACACATTATAATGATTATTTACAAATATATCATGGATAGTGTATAGTACAGATTTCGATCCTGAAATCTACCGATTGTTATCCCCGACTAGTATGGTTTACATCCTCTTTGTTTCATTCTTTTTAAGATAACATTCTAACTTTAATTAGATAAACAAACATGAAATAAGAGTCCTTACAAGAAATACATTGAAAAAATTCGGAGATCATATCTAAAGGTATAATTATATATCCAATTTAAAATAACATGAGAAAACAAATCATACTTTGTCCAAATCCAGAGCTTACTTGTTTATTCGATTGTCGTTGATGTCGGAAAATCATTCACCGCTATTTGCAACAACTTTATTCTTTAGTATAAACAAATTTCCTTAATCATCCACGAAAATTTAAGAATCAACATGAATCTAAATAAAATTATCGTTCACCTTTGCAACAACTTTGTTTCTAAGGATAATCAACTTATTTTATTCTTATCGTCCTCGAAGATCCAATTAGGATAACATGATTTTTTACAAAAGTATCATTCAATTTTGTTTACAAAAACTTTTTTGTTAAGGATAATTAAGTTCCAACTTTCATTACTGTATTAATTTCGGAAAATCCAAGTATCAATATGATTCTCCATAAGAGACAAATTCGAAATTTCTTCTTGTCTAACAAAGAAAACATGACAACCCAGAAAGGCCGAAGATTTAAGAAGCATATAATCATGTTATCATGTTTCGTCGTACAACAGCTTGTTATAATTTAGTCTATTCTTGTTGTACTTCCCGTTCAAATGAAATTCATGATTAAGAAATATAAAAAATTGGGCCTCAGGTTGTTTTCAGGCATCTCTCTTAAGGTTATAATAGATTCAATATATATATATATAAAGGAGGATAGCGGGAGTTTAGGTGGCGCTCTAAGATCGTCTCAATCTATTTTACTAATTTTCTAGAATTTTAGAATTTTAAACACTAATAAATACAAAAATATCAATTAACATATTAGAAGTAGAATAGGTGTTCGAATCATCATCAATATCAATATATATATATATATATATATATATATATATATATATATATATATATAAAGGAGGATATCGGGAGTTTAGGTGGCGCTCTAAGATCGTCTCAATCTATTTTTCTAATTTTCTAGAATTTTAGAATTTTAAACACTAATAAATACAAAAATATCAATTAACATATTAGAAGTAGAATAGGTGTTCGAATTTATAAAGGAGAAGAGTTCGAATTTATAGGGAAGACATATGATTAGAAGTTCTATTATAAGTATAATAAGTACTCTAAGATCGTCTCAATCTATTTTACTAATTTTCTAGAATTTTAGAATTTTAAACACTAATAAATACAAAAATATCAATTAACATATTAGAAGTAGAATAGGTGTTCGAATCATCATCAATATCAATATATATATATATATATATATATATATATATATATATATATATATATATATATATAAAGGAGGATATCGGGAGTTTAGGTGGCGCTCTAAGATCGTCTCAATCTATTTTTCTAATTTTCTAGAATTTTAGAATTTTAAACACTAATAAATACAAAAATATCAATTAACATATTAGAAGTAGAATAGGTGTTCGAATTTATAAAGGAGAAGAGTTCGAATTTATAGGGAAGACATATGATTAGAAGTTCTATTATAAGTATAATAAGTATTTATAAGGCATACGATTAAAAGTTCTATTGGAAGTAGAATAGGAGTTCGAATTTATAAAGAATAAGAGTTCGAATTAATCGAAAAAATATATAAATAAACGTTCTACTAGAAGTAGAATAGGTGTTTGAATATATATAGCAGAAATATAATTAAATATTTTATAGAAAGTACGATCTTCTTAAATTATATATTTTTTTATATAAGTTAATTATACTTATATTAGGAAAATTTATTCATAAATCCAATACTATTGTCATAAAAAAAGTCACCGTATTTAAAAAAAAAAAAAAAGAATTGATGTGTTAACATAATTCACCGTATTTAAAAAGAAAAGAATTGATGTGTTAACATAATAAAAGAACAATCTCATGCAAGAATCCTAAATAAATATAGGAGTATCTATAATATAAAGAGAAAATAAGATGTGTTTTCATTTTCTAAAACTCCAAAAATTTTAGAAAGTCTAGAGAAAGTATAAATTAGAATTCACTCTATTTTTTAGTTTTGATTTTAAGGAAAAAAATTGTTGTGTAAGATAAGTATCATCAATAATATGTAATGAAGTTGGAATTTCGATCCCAAACGAGAGCGGCTCGAAACATGTTTAACGGGAAGACGGCTCACTATAAAAGATTGTACTAGCTATTAAAATACCATATTGATGTTATAAATTTTATTTTATTTTTATGATTTGATTTTTATGGATAAACATTATCATACAAGTAATATATGTAAAAGTTAGGTTTTTGGTCTTAACGAGAGAGCGGATCAATATAATAACCGTGTTTAACAAGAAAGCGGTTCATTAAATGAGACCGTATAAAAAGTGTTTAAATATATAATACATAAAATAAAATGTTTTATTGGAAGTAGAATACGAGGACGGTGGAGACGTTATATACGATTTTTTTAAAACTATACATCTTTTTTCCTAAAAATCCTTTATTTTAACTTTTTTATACAAGTTTATCTATAATATACAGAAAATATAAGATGTATTTTCATCTTTTAAAACTCTATAAATATTAGAAAGTTTAAAGAATATAAAAATTGGAATTTACTCTCTTTATATAGTGAAGTTAGAATTTCGGTTTCAAATAAGAGCGGCTCGAAACGTATTTAACGGGAAGCTCGCTAGAAAAGATTGTATTAGCTATTTGAATTTGATACTGTAGTCATAATTTTTTTTATTTTTACGGTTCGATTTTATGGATAAAAAAATATTATATAAGTCTTTATAATATATGTTAAAAAGTTTGGATTTCTGTTTTAACGAGAGAACGGCTCAATCGACAGAATTTTATTTAACAAGAAATTGGTTCATTAGAGAAGATTATTTAATTATTAAAATTTAATATTAATATTATAATATAACGTAAATGTATTGAATTTTTTTAAAAATAAAAATTGTAATGCCGCCGCGAAGCGCGGCTTTATCAACTAGTTATACTTATAAAGTAAAGGATTCCGCAGAGACATTTTTGTAAATGTAAATTTTTTTCTAATAATTTACATAAATACTCTTAAATTTATATAAAAATTAATTTACATAAATACTATTAAATTTATATGAAAATTGTTTTAACCTCAGGTAGAACCCTGAGGTCACCCTTAGACACATGAAACCATAACAAATATCTTTTTACTTATTCATAACGATATTGTGAATTTGAGTTTTAAAATATACGATATTTAAATTTTGCGCAATGAACCTGTTCCAGTTTATTTTGCTCGTCCCATTTAATTTTTCTGGCTCAACCGTTACAGATGCAACAGCGATTAAAGAATAGGCATTAATATAGTTCTTTTTTGTACAATGACTTAAAGATTGTAGCCAAATGGGCTTGTTTGGTTCAGCTTATTTTAAGAGCTTATAAACTTATTTTCGGGTAAAAATTTTATATTTTGAAATTTTATTTTTATACAAGTATTTAATGTATGTTTGAGATTCAATAAGTTGTAAAAATAAGTTGGAAAGTTAGGAATCTCTAACTTTGTCTTAAAATAAGTTGACTTATTCTGAAAAAAAATTTCCCCAAACACCCCCATTATTTCACACACCATTACCATTATCATCATCTAAGATTTTGAATCTAATGGCATCTCCAAGACTTGCCATTAAATTTCTAAATTATAAAAAATTAAGAATGTGTATTATAGTAGAATCTCGATAAATAAATATTCGATAAACAAATAATCTCATCAAATGAATAATTTTTTTCGATCCCGATATAAGAGAGACAGTGTATTTTTCACCTCGATAAATGAATAATTTCGATTAATGAATAAAATTTTTTGATACCGAATATATTCATTTTTCAATGTTTAACTGTATTTGAAAAGAACGGCTGATTTTTTTTGAGTAACTGCAATTGGAGTAGATGAGGAAGCGCGTGAGCGTGGTGGGGGAAGTGGCTACAACAGCCAAATTATGATAGTTGTCGTCGTCATGCTCGCCGCGTGGTTTGGCAGTGTGGACCCAAATGACTTTGTGGGGCCTGGATAGATTGGAATTGTTGTTAGGACACGCGTTGGAACTGAAGCGTGTGTTTGGGATAGAAATGAAGGCATAGCGTAAAGCCGGCATGCACGTCGCCCAAGGTTTAGAAAACCAGCGGTAGCAGTTGTAGTAGTTTCACTTTCACCCGACAAATTTGCATCCCAAACATGTCCCTTCCACACGTGATTTCACGCTCCCTATCAAATTGCCTTCTTTTTACACACTTATCCGCAACCTCAGTTTTTTTTTTTAAGTTTTGTCTTAAGTCGATTTTGCATTTGTTATAGATTAATTATTTCTTTTTAGACATGATATTATAGATTAATTTACATTTCTGTTTTCTAAATTACTTTGTATATTTTACAAGTTTAATATTACTTTACAGGTTAAATAATTTGTAGTCATATTAAAAATACAAGTACCGCTTTCTCAAAAGTTTTGAGAAAAAATTTGGAAAAATATGATAATACAACATTATCATTGTTACAAGTAGGTCTGACAATTCCATACGTGACACGTGAACACGATACGAAACGACATGAAAAATACGGTTTTGGATTTTAATTTTTGGTACACGAAACACGAAATTACACAAACACGAAGTTACACGAAATATTTAGTGCTGAATATGGATTTTCATTTTTGGTACATAAAAATACACGAAATATTATATATATATATACGTATTTTATTTTACATATTCAGTAGTATTTCGTGTATTTGGATTTGCCGTTTCGTGTTATTTCAGACCGTTTCGTGTAAACAAAAAGTACACGAAAATTTCGTGTACCTTTTATGTACTTTCAGATTGACACGAAACTTCTTGTACTTTTAGTGTACTTTTAGATTGACACGAAACGAAATATTTCGAATTTGATTTTAGGTATGAGTACACGAAATGATTTTGAATCAATTTTGATCTTAACTATAAATACACGAAAACACGAAAACACACGATACAAAAGTACACAAAATTAAACGAATGATAGACCTAGTTACATGAAAGAAGTGTAAAATGTACATGGCGGGCAACTATATTATGGAGTAATAAGAGAAAATAGCTGCCAGTTCTTAACCACAAAATCTTTAGGAAGATGTGGTCGGCTGTTGCAACTTATAATCAGTTTATAGATTTGTACTACTAATATTCACATCCGATAGTTAATTGATTGACTGCATTATTTAAAGCAAGTCTATTAGATGATGTTAAAAGTCGTGTCATTTGTATAAATTTATTAAGAAAAATTTACTTTAATGAAATGTTAAATATGAATATAAAATAGTAAAATGTTAAGTACTAAATATATAATTAATTATAACAACAAACATTATTGATTATATATTTTTCTTACATACATACATACATACATACATACATACATACATACATACATATATATATATATATATATATATATATATATATATATATATATATACCAATTATATGTGTTATAGTTGCCACATAAACATGCAAATAGATAGGGTGAGGGAAAAAAAACCGAAAAATCTAAACCGGATCGAAAAATTTGTAATCAATGAAAATTGAAAAAATTGTAACCGAACCAAATCGATGAAACGGTTAAATAACAACTTCGATTTTAGCCTTATAACCCAACCGTTAATATATATATATATATATATATAGGCCGTGGTTCAAATGGGAACTCCTATTATTCGAGGAACTCGGGTAACTACATAATTATGAACATTTTTCTAATGTTAGTATGTCCTCTAACATGTTCTCTAATCTATCATTCAACCTAGGTTCTCTAATTTGTTTTTATTATGTTCTTAAATATATATTTTGTAATATGTTTTGTATTACTGTCATTTTACAGAACATACTTTAGTAGTACAGAACATAGTGTAGAACATAAAAAAACAAATTAGAGAACATAATACAGGACATTTGTTGAATGATATGGTAGAAAACATGTTACAGGACATACTAACATTACAAAAATGTTTATAATTATGCAGTTCCCCGAGTTCCCCAGATAATAGCAGTTCCCCATAGAACCTTACCATATATATATATATATATATATATATATATATATATATATATATATATATATAGTTGCAGTCCATAACAAACACCTTATATAACAAACAATAAAGAACACCTCATATATAATTTAATATAAGAGTTCCGTCATGGCACCCAATATAAAAAGTTGTTATTTTTTTACCCTCTATCCATCTAGCAAAAAAAAAATTTACTGTTCATGAGGACGTCACTGATGACGTCAACATGACGTCATCATGAACAGTAATTTTTTTTAATTTTTTTTTGCTGGATGGCTAGAGGGTAAAAAAATTAAAATTACACACACACACACACACACACATATATATATATATATATGTATATATATTTATATTTATAGATATTAAATTATTTAAAATACAGAGCTTAGTAGTCCGAACGAAATGAGAAGCTATTGCTTATTGCTTGCTATGGATGTAAAATGTTCCGGGTGGAACTGTATATTCCCTTACTCAAATATCCGATCATTTTATTTTTATTGTAATCAGATTTGGGATCGGAATTTTTTTATTCGGATCTAATCGATTCGAGATATTAAGATTTTGATCTAAACCGAATATGAACAAGTATTGTATTTTTTTTAATCAGGTAATTTGTGATATGTCGAATACGAGTCAATTATGATCCACAATGGTAGGTATCATTTTATTTGAACTATATAAATAGTCCTCTATTCCAAAATAAATTTAATATTTCAAAAATATAAAAATCATGATTGAAAACTTAAATAAATGATATATTAAGTATATGATGATAATTAATTAGTTGGATATTTAAAAAAAAATTAAACTTCTCAATGATATTAACAAAATTATAATATTCTATTCAATTATAAATGTAATAACCTAAAAATATAATTCATATACAGATAATGATCCTATTCGGATAGGAACATTTCTTAAAAATAATATGAGACTTAATCTGAACAATTATATGAGTGCTTATATCCGGGATCATATTTCATTCGATTTTAATTCTTTCGTTAAATTTGGATCATTGATAAAATAAATTTAAAATGTGTATCATATTTTCGAATCGAATATAAATTGACATACCGAATAATCCGAATTAATTTGCAACCCTAATACTTGCTGATTCAGGATTTTCATTTTTCACTGTCCAAACACTTATGTAGTTAATTGTTAGTCACAGTGGCATGCCTGAATACATCTAATAACAAGCCTAATTGTTTGTAATGCTTTGCATTACTTACATGACCTCTTAACTGAGGGAACCTCTGGTTGTAGAGTTTCTACTTGTTTAGTACTTGTAATAGGCATCAATTTCTATCTGTGTAATTGTACTTAAAAGTCAGAGAATAATGCTTGAAAGAAGTTCCAAGGTTCATGCCTCAAGCTTGAAGAACAAGGCTGTCAAAATAAACACAGTTAGAGTTTGGAGAATAAAAATTTGCCTAAGTACCATTTCGATAAGTATGTTTGTTATATTCGAGAAGTCAGGGATTCGATATCTAAAAAGACACTGTTCGATATCTCATTCGATATATCAGAGATTCGATATGTCTTTTACTCTATTCGAGAACTCAGGAAGTCAACAAGTCAAAGCATCATTCGAGTTCTCCAGGAGTCAACAAGTCAAAGCTCATTCGATATCTCAAAGACTCAGAAAGCTATTCGATATCTCAAGGATTCGATAAGTTAAATGCTCCATTCGACAACCCAAGGATTCCTGAAGAAAAGAGCTATTCGAGAAGTGATTCGATATGTCAACTTTACAGTATTCGAGAACTCAAAATTATCGATCAAGTCAATTCTAGTTCTCGAATCAAACACTTAGCCACTTCTCGAATACAATCTTGGGGACAAAATAATGAAGGAATTGTACACGTCAAAAACAAGCCAATGTGCTTTATGGACCACAAGTTGTAAAGTACTTTGGAAATCCTACAAAGAAGCTTAGAGAGATGTACAAGAGACAAAGAGCTAAAGAAGTGGATCTGAGCAGAACCTCAAGAAGTCAAACCTGTAGCCGTTTGGATGCTTGCTCAAAAAGGATAGACATACGAGAAAGTAATTTATCCTGTAACCTTATTTGTAGTAAGCAGGTTGTGCTCATGTTCTATAAGGGCACAAGCTCACTTCTTTAGAAGTTAAGTTTTTCACATACATTCTAAGAGTACATCTCTCTGAGAAAAACGAAGCTGAGAATACTATCATTTGTATTCACAGGTTGTAGCAAATCTTTATCTAATAAAATATTAGATTAAAGTGATATCGCGTCTTGTGTTGTTCATTATCTACATTCGTATTTCTACACACACATAACACATATCTTGTTACATACTCCAAAACAGATTCAAGAACAAGAAATGTTCAAGAATCCATTCACCCCCCCTATGTATTCTTTTGTGTGTTCGATATTCAACAAGTGGTATCAGAGCAGGCTGTTTATTCAAAAACAGAAAACGATCATAAATACACCAAAGACTACAGGAACAGTGAAGGTCCCTAAGTTCGACAAAGAGAACTACAACCTCTGGAAGATCAAAATACAATTGTTTATCAAAGCTGCTAATCCTTTATATCCTGAGATACTCAAGAATGGGCCCTTTATCCCACAACAGGAGATTCCTGAGAAGACTGTTGAAACTGTAACCATTCCAAGATCCTATGTGGCTAAAGAACCATATAAATGGACAGAGACAGAAAAGGAGATGGTTGCCCATGACAGTCATCTCATGTTGATGATCGTAGATTCTATGGAGATGTCAATGTTTGCTAACATTGCTTCTTGCAAAACAGCAAAGGAGATGTGGGATCACATTGAGGTATTATGTGAAGGAACAGAGGAGGTCAGAGAGAACAAGAAACAAATCTGGTCACTCAATATGAAGCTTTCATGGCATAGTCCAAGGAAAGCAATACTGACATGTTTGAGAGATTTCACAAGTTGGTGACTGAGCTATAAATGAATGGCAAGGTTTACAGTACTATGGAGTTAAACATGAAGTTTCTATTATCTTCTCCAAACCACCTAGAGCAGAGGGTCATTTCTCTGAGGGAAAGAGATTTGAAAAAGTCACATATGATGTGCTTTATGGGGTTTTAAAGACTCATGAGCTTGAGTTGCTTCAGAAGAGGGCTATCCAAGCCAACCAAGGCAGAATGATAAACACATCATGTGCCTTGATTGTCAGCAAATCTGTTCAAGACCTAGAAGCATCTACAAGTCAGCTGAGGATAGAAGAGATAGTAGATGATGAAAAAAATGAAGGTGAAGTGACTGAACCTGTTGAGGAGAAGGAAGAAGGAGAGTTCTATACTCTTGAAGAGCTAGATGGCATGGAAAACACTTCATATGCTTTCATGGCCAGAAAGTTTCCAAACATCAGATTTAAGAGGAACCAACCCTTCAAACCTAGACCCCAAAACCATTCATTCAACAAGATCAAGGCACCTGTGAAAGCAAACAAGAATAAATTGAAAACCAGCCATGTGGATAGGTCATCTGTAAGGTGTTATAGATGCAGTGACCTAGGGCATTTTGCTAGTGAATGCAAGAAGCCTAAAAAGAAGGATAAGGAGTTTCTAGAGCTTGAAGATAAGTATGAGGCCCTTCTGAAAAAGCAAACACAAGGCAAGGCCTACATAGCTTAAGGGAAGTGTTGGGATGACTCTGATAGTAATGGAGAGGAGCAAGAATTCTGCAACTATGCCTTGATGGCTGATTCCAAGGATGAACAATCTCTATCTGACTCTCAGGTACCATCTCTCACTACCATAGATAGGTCTGTTTCTGAGCATAAGTGCATGGTTGAACAACTTTCTATTGAAATGTTTAATATTCATACTAGTATGACTGCTGCTAATGAAGAGATTGCCAAACTGTTTGCTAAGAATGAATTGTTAAACAAGAAGAATGAGGAACTTGAGCTAACTGCTATGCAAGTAGATAACATTAAGAAAAAAGTTGAATATCTACAAAATAAGGTTCTATGTGCTAGTCAGGTTGAGAAGGCTCTTAGGGATGAACTAACTGAAAATGAATTCAAACTGAAAACCTTTAAGAACTCATCTAGTCTATTGCAGTCCTACCATGAGAAAAACCAAGTTAAATCCAAAGCTGCCATTGGACTTGACTATGGCACTATTAAAAAGAGGAAAGGTTATGCTGTCATTGAAGATGACATAGTTGTTCAGGAGGAAGTGCCTTACATTTTGAAAAAGACCGAGTCTCCAAGTTTTAAAGAACCAGCATTTGAAATTGATGAGGATGCCTTACTCATTAAGCAAATGTTGAATGATGAGGATGAGGCACAGTTTAGTGAACAACCAGCATCTTCTAAGAGTGAGAGTGTCAAGGCAAAAGCCAAGAAGCCTGTAGAAGGTAGACCTAGACCTGAGAAGTTTGTGAAGTTTGTTTCAGCTGGGAAAAATGAATTTGAGAAGAAAGTGGATAATAAGAAACAAAACAGGAATGGCAAGTTAGGGATAAACAAGAATAATAATTATGCTTATGCGCCAAATGCCCCTAGCAAAGTTTATCAAAACTGTTTTAGCACTAATCACTTAACTAATGCATGCAAGAAACCAAATGGTACTGTAGCTTAGCCTTTCTATGATTGCTCTCTGCCTTTAAGACATAGAGATTCACCTTTCTGTGATAAACTTGACTGTATGCCATGCTACATGAATGTTATGACTAGCTGTTTTAATTTGAGAAGACAATTCATGGATGGTTGCTTCAGTCACAACATTCACACACACTACACAAGGCTAGAGTCTTCAAGTCCTCCTAGAGTTAGGAAGGTACCTCTGTCACCTAAGTCTAAGAATTCAGATTCTAAGACTTCTAACAGTGACAAGAAGACTAGTCCTAAGAAAGTTGATAAGCATGCCATTTTTGATAACTCTGTTTCTAAGCCAAGTGGACCCAAACATGTTTGGGTACCAAAGAAGAAGTAATACATTTGTGTTTGCAGGGCAAAGAAATTGAGAAGAAGGTCATGTGGATTTTGGACAGTGGATGCTCAAATCACATGACTGGTGATATGGCCCTGCTATCACAATATGAGGAGAATGCCGGCCTAATGGTTGCTTTTGGAGATGACAACATGGGCAACACATTGGGATATGGCAAGTTAAAAGTTGGTAATGTCATCATTGAAGATGTAGCACTAGTCAAGGGTCTCAAGCATAATCTGCTAAGTGTTGGTCAGTTTACTGATAGAGGATTCAAGGCAAATTTTGACAAAGATGAATGTTTGATCACCCACAAGAAGACTGGTGATTTTGCTCTATCTGGAGTAAGAAAAAGAAGCCTGTTTGTAGCCAATATGGACTCTGCAAACAAGGACAAAGTTTGTTGCTTCAACTCAAAAGCATCAAATGAAGATTGTTGGCTATGGCACAAGAAGTTATCACACCTGAACTTCAAGGCCATTAATTCTCTAGTCAAAAGAGAGTTAGTGAGAGGCATGCCCACACTTGAATTCTGTCAAGAAGGAATGTGTGAGGCTTGTCAAAAAGGAAAGATGAAAAGGTCAAGCCACAAGTCAAAGACAGTGACATCAATCACCAAGCCCCTGCAATTAATTCATATGAATTTGTTTGGGCCTGTCAATATTATGTCATTCTCAAGAAAGAAGTATGCCCTAGTGATGGTTGATGACTACACAAGGTATAAATGGGCGGAATTTCTAGCATCAAAGGATGAGGCTCCATAAGTAATCATTGAGCACATAAAGAAAGTTGATAAGGAAGCAAAAGCCAACAATGCAAGTATGATTGCATTGAGAAGTGATAATTGAACAGAGTTCAGAAAAGCCTTACTTGAAGCATTTTGCAAAGAGAATGACATCTCTCAACAATTCTCCGCTCCAAGGACTCCACAACAAAATGGAGTAGTTGAGAGAAAGAATAGAACTCTAATTGAGGCTGCTAGAACAATGTTGCTTGATGCAAAGATGCCTACATGTTTTCGGGATGAGGCTGTGAACACTGCATGCTATATCCAGAACAGAACACTCATCAATAAAAAAACTGGAAAGACACCTTACAATTTGATGACTGGAAAGAAGCCTACTCTAAAGTATGTTCATACTTTTGGAAGCAAATTCTTTGTGTTGAAAGACAATTCAGAATATGTTGGGAAGTTTGATGCAAAGGCATTTGAAGGAATTTTTCTTGGTTATTCTATGGAGAGAATTGCATACAAAGTTTATGTCATCAGTTAAAATAAAGTTATGGAAAGCACAGATGTGACATTTGATGACAACAAACTACCTGGATTAGAAGAAGCCAATGATGAAAATAGAAATCCATTAAAGTTTGAAAATCTAGATGATTCTGATGAAGAGATTGAAACTGAAGTTGAGACTACAATTCAACAAACTCCAGTGAATGATGAAGAAAGAGAAGAATCTGTGCAAATCAACAGTGAAGAGACTAGCATCCAAGACACACCTGTGAATAGTAGCAACTTCACAGGGGGAGGAAATGAAAATGATCATGACTTGGATGATCAAGCAACATCAAGGTTGAGAAATCAAATTGAACACTCAAGGAAATGGGATATATTACACACTGCAGAGCAAATTATTGGAGATCCAAATGCAGGAGTGAGAACTAGAAGAGCAACTCAAAATGAGTGTCTCTATGGTTGCTTTCTATCTCAGAATGAGCCTAAGAAACTTGATGATGCACTGTTGGATCCAGATTGGATTATTGCTATGCAAGAGGAGCTGAATGAATTTGAAAGAAACAAAGTATGGGAACTTGTGCCAGCACCAAAGAACAGAACCATTGTTGGAACAAAATGGGTTCTGAAGAATAAGATGGATGAAGATGGTGTAATAGTAAGAAATAAAGCAAGGTTGGTTGCAAAAGGATACTCTCAACAGAAGGCATTGATTATGATTAGACATTTGCTCCTGTTGCTAGATTGGAAGCCATCAGAATCTTCTTGGCATTTACTGCTCATTCAAACTTTAAAGTTTATCAAATGGATGTCAAGAGTGCATTTCTGAATGGAGAGTTGGAAGAAGAAGTTTATGTGCAACAACCACCTGGGTTTAAGGATCCACATTCCCAGAATTTGTCTACAGATTGCTTAAGGCATTGTATGGACTTAAGCAGGCTCCAAGGGCATGGTATGACACTTTATCCCAATTTCTTCTTGAAAATCAATTCACTAGAGGCACATTGGACAAGACACTGTTTTACAAGAAGCATGGTGATGATATTATCCTAGTTCAGATCTATGTGGATGATATCATATTTGGCTCTACAAATGAGAAGATGTGTGAGAAATTCTCTAAGCTCATGCAGAGCAGATATGAGATGAGCATGATGGGAAAGTTGACATTCTTTCTTGGGTTGCAAGTTAGTTAGAGGAAGGATGGTATCTTTATCAGTCAAACCAAGTACATCAAGGATCTATTGAAGAAGTTTGACTTAGAAGACTGCTCACCTGCAAAGACTCCCATGGCCACTGCCACCAAATTGGATGAAGATGCTAAATGCAAGAAAGTAGATATCTCAGTCTACAGAGGCATGGTTGGCTCTCTACTCTATCTCACTGCAAGTAGGCCAGACATCATGTTTGCAACATGCTTGTGTGCAAGGTTTCAATCAAATCCAAAAGAGTCACATTTGATTGCTAAAAAAGGATCTTTAGATATCTGAAGGGCACTCCAAACTAGGGTTTATGGTATCCTAAGGACACAGGGTTCAGTCTGGTTGGTTATTCTGATGCTGATTATGCTGGATGCAGAATGGATAGGAAAAGCACCTCAGGTAGCTGCCAGTTTCTTGGATAAAGATTAGTCTCTTGGTACAGCAAGAAACAACAATTTGTGTCAACTTCCACAGCTGAGGCTGAATACATAGATGCTGGAAGTTGCTGTGCTCAAGTGCTTTGGATTAGAAATCAACTTAGAGATTATGGACTTGTGTTGGAAAGAATTCCAATCATGTGTGACAACACAAGTGCAATCTATATAGTTTCCAATCCTGTCAATCATTCTAGGACAAAGCACATTGACATCAGATATCATTTCATTAGGGAGCATGCAACTAATGGAACCATTGAGTTGCATTATGTCCCTACAGATAAACAGTTAACTGATATATTCACTAAACCATTGGATGAAGCCACCTTCACAAGGTTGGTTAGTGAGATTGGAATGCTGAATTCTTCAGAATCTGGCTAAGTGAAAATATCAACTAGATTGTTGCAGCAGTAAACACTTACTTTATCTAAATTCTCAATATTTTTGAAGTAAGTGTTGGCTGAAATATGATTTATAAATATTTCAAATCTGTTGCATATGTTGAAAAATCATATTATGTCAACTTGAAATTTCTATGAAATTTTGAGAAAATCACTAATTAATTTGTTAGAATATTCTTCATAGAATATGTCTGGTGAATTTTAAAAGATAGTGAAAATTGAATTTTTATGAGTGAAAATAATATTTCGATAAGTCAGACTTCTCTAATGATTCACTGCTCGACATCTCTAACCAGTCTCCTTGGAGCACTCGTGAGTTCTCGAATAGAGTCTTTTAGAGATATCGAATGGAGGTATTCTTGACTTCTCTGTTAACTCGAATAACTTGTAGAAGGGGGGGTTGAATACAAGTTATATAATCGTGTCTGATTTTTGCTTGATTAGATGAACAAGAATAAACGAATGAATCAAACTTTGTTTGTATTAAAATAAATCAAATACAAACTCTACCAAAGGTGTACAATACCTCTAGCAGCTGCTGACAATACAAATCTCTCTCTCTCTCTCTCTCTGTTTGTTTCGAACTATCGAATACAAACCTTATACAGTGCTTCACACGATATGCACTCTAAAATTCACAACTCGCTCTTTTTATAATGATATTGAGAGAGTATTTATAATGCTACCTATCAACTAATAACAGAATTATAATCTATCTATGACAATGTTCTGCCGTCCAGTTGATAGTTTCCATCAATAGAGAATTCGTTTCCTTCACGATATCTTCTTGCTTGTTTTTCAAAACAACGATCCTGTTTTATAGCACTTGCCAGTTTCTGTAGAATCCATAATGACATCATCAGTAACACGACTGATATCAGGATTTCCCATTGCATCAGGATCTGATCATCCCATCAGTATTTGATCAGGATCTGCTCTTAGTTCCTAAAATGTAGTCTCTGACGCACTATTCCTGGCTAACCTCCACAGATTACTGTCTAACACATATATCCCATACAAAGTGCTAAATCCGTTATAAGATCAGGATATACAAGAAGTATTAGCAAAATTCTATTCTCAACATCACAACTTATGAATTATTCCTAACAATCTCCCCCTATTTATGCTTTAGAATCTGAAGCATAAATCTAAGTTGTAGATGTCAAAGCATATAACAATTCAACCAGAATAGAATTTATGAATTTAAGATCATGAAGTTAAGTACCTCCTTCTTCAGATGTAGACATGTATCTAGTACTTAGTAGAAAGAATTCAACTATTTGATGCTTCTTTACCTTTACCACTTCCATGATGAAATTTACCAACTCTGTCACCCTTAATTCTGCTCCCAGTCTGTTTATCTCCCCCAGTCTGTTGTTGTTTCTGAATTGTCTTTATCTCCCCCTTTTTGACATCAACAACATTAATTCCAAGAGATTCAGTAACAGAAAAAATGAGATTCATCAGAACTGCTTGATTGTCCATAATAGTGACTTGGTTTTCTTCAAGAATTTGAAGTCTCGATTGAATATCACTTTGAGATTTCTGAATGTTTCGAAGAATTTCAGAATTGACTTCAATGTTGGAAGTGCTTGTTGTATCTTCAGATGCAGAAAGAACCTTATCTTCAAGTCTAGTAGAAGAAGTTGCCTGTATAGAATGATATTCAAGTAATAATACTTGATTAGAAGTACAAACATCTTCATCTTTCTGATCTGGAGCTGAAGTATGATCATCCTGTCCTTCACCAGTATTCGGTGTACCAACATCTACATAACCTGACTCCTCCTTAGATTGATCAGATACTGTTGATGTCTCAATTCTAGTTGATATTGGAAGTACATACAAAGGAATACTAGGATCATTAGAAATATCTTCTGGTACTGGTTGAGTAGAAGTTTGTCTTAGCCTTTCACCTCTTCTGCTAATGATTCTTGCAAGCCTTTCTTTCTGTTTTTGAGCTTTAACTTCTGGCTTTGCATTATGATGTGATAAGTCATGCTTCTCATACATCTTGATAAAAGAATAAGTACCAGCATCCATACCAAGATTTTCAGACCAAGATTCAGGAAAAACCTGATCCCAGAAATCAAACGATGGTGGTTTCCTAATTTTCTCTCCCTCACTATGGAGTTGATCATCCATACCCTCATTCTCACTTTGACTATCTAAAGTCAACACTCTTTCTACCTCTCCTTTTGCCTGGTCAGGAGCCAGCCTCTTTATGTGTGGATCTATGTCCATCTTTTCCAGTGTATCACTCAAATTTGGATAAGTGCTCTCATGAAATGGTTAATAAACAGTTGCATGAATCTGTGATAATAAACCATATTCCTGTCATGATCTCTTGACCCAAGTTTAATACACATCTGATTTAAGATAATGTGACCAAAATTAATTACTCTGTTATAAAGCAAGCCATATGCAATATGTGATGTAACAGTAGTAATTTGTTGAAATGAACTACATTTACCAGTAAAACATTTAGCAATTTGATCAAAGAAGAAAGACCATTCTTTCCTAAGAAAAGATCTATTTAACTGGCTCATGTTAACTAGAGGTCCATCATAACCTAATTTAGATAACATAGTTCTCACATCATCATCAGATGGTACATTCTCAAAATTCGTACTAACAGGTAAGCGAAGTACTGAATTAACAACAGATTCAGTAAGATCAAATAAGTCTTGTCCTAAGTGTAGAACAATCTTACCTGATTGACTCTGAGTAGAGTCAATTACCTCAGCATTCTCCCAAACTTGTGAAACAGCTACTTGATTAATTTATGGAGATGCTGTCAAGGCATAGCTTAATGGTCCTTTTGCCATAAAGTCCATTATCGAGTGAAAATCAGTTGACACCCCTTCCTTGTTGGTGATAGCTGCAACATGATTGTTCATCATAAAATCAAAGTCACCAAACTTGAAAGCTACTGATTTGGGTAGTCTTCTTTGAGTTGCCATTTTGATCTGAAAAGAACTTAAGAAATCTTTGAAATTGATTAGTGATTTTGAGAACTCGAGAGTGTTTTTGCTTTAGAGAATGAAATAGAGAAAGCAATTACACGATTAGAGTGTCAAAATAATTATATTTCAAAAATCCTTCAGACCCATTATCCCACGTTGACACGTAGGTTGACAGGTGTCAGTCCTTGAAAAATGCAGTTACCTACGACTTTTGGAAAATAAAATCAAAAAATAATTTCAAGTAAATAAGTCATGGTAAAATCAAGATAAAAATCAATACTGATCAGCTTCCTTTTCCTGATGTAATCTTCTCATCAGGATAATCACACTATTCAATGTGATTTCTGAATAAAAAGAATTACTAATCCTGATGTGAACATACTGTATTCCTGATCAACATAATCCTGATTCCAGAGACTAAATGAAGTTTCCACATGGCATTTTCTTTTACCTGTAAAAGAAATAAATAAAATCTGAACAAAATCAATTGGTTAAATTCGTTCAATATTTCTTGAAAATACAAGAAATATAGTCACACATAATTATGACAGTCTGCATTGATATTTCCCAAACGATTGTTCAGCTTCTCATGTCTTTCTATAAAAGAAACAGACATCTTATGCCATTCTCCAAAACCTTTTCATTCTTTTCTCTTTCCATCATGACTTCCAACCCAAATCTTCATATGAACCCTAGCTTTTGGTTCATTACCACTGAGAAGTTCTTTACTCTTGATGATCAGGAGCAAGTAAACTATCTCTTAGAAAAGATGACTTTTCTCATTGAGTCAGATATGGTTGGTCTTAACCAAGATAATTTCCACGAATCTCCTCTAAAACATCTACCAGTTGGATACAATCCTCCCCTAATCTCTTCACACCTTGAGGATGAAGAATTTGGTGAAGAGTCTGAGGTTGATCTTGATGGAGATGCTATTCATCTTCTTCAATAAGCATGAAGATGAGTCAGCTGCTTTCATTCAAGTCGCCCAAACAAGAAATCCAATCTTGAGATGCTCCTTATCCTGAAGTCGATAGTTGAGGATTGAAGCAATAACAACTTTAGACAAGAATAGAATTATCAGTAGTAGTTAGACAAAAAGAAGAATTGTATTTCATTTTCATGTATGTAATGTTTTTGATTAATAAAAATACAAGTTTTCTTAATATCTACTTGTCTATCGTTGTTTATTGACTGACATGAATAATGATATAAATTATCAGTATGCATGTAATAAAACTTGCTAACATAGACTTAACAAAACTCAGAATTGAACCACTAAATAACATGAACTTCAGAATTTGAAACAGTAAGACACAGAAATTTCACAATCCTGATACTGACGATACAATCCTGATGTCAATACTGATGACGTCAGCATACTGATAGCAATCCTGATGTTTATTACCAAGTCTATCATACTGTAATTTATCAAAGTAAAGTGTTACAGCTTAAGTATTTAACAATCAAGTATTGATCCTGACAAAAATATCAAGTCTATAAGCTGAAACAACTACCTTGCTACTTATGCAGATGTTAAAGGTCTAAAAATTTAACATTCCTAACTCACTAACCAATCTAATGAATGTAGCCTCATCAAGTGGTTTAGTTAGAATATCTGCAAGCTGTTTGTCAGTAGGAACAAAAAGAAGTTCCACAGTACCATTTTCAATATGTTCTCTAATAAAATGATACCTGACATCAATGTGCTTAGTCCTTGAGTGTTGAACTGGATTTCTGCAATTTTGATAGCACTAGTATTATCACAAAACATAGGAATATTACTAAGTGTCATACCATAATCCATCAACTGATTTCTTATCCAAAGGAGTTGAGCACAACAATTTCCTGCTGCAATGTATTCAGCTTCTGCAGTTGAGGTTGAAACTGATTGTTACTTCTTGCTTGCCCAAGAAATCAATCTGTTTCCCAAGAATTGACATGTACCTGTAGTGCTTTTCCTGTCTATTTTACACCCTGGATAATCAAAGTCTGAATAGCCAATTAGGGAGAAATCAGATTTTCTAGGATACCACAAACCAAGATTTGGAGTTCCATTGAGATATCTAAAAATTCTCTTCACAACAATTAAATGAGATTCCTTAGGATCACTTTGGAATCTAGCACATAAACAAGTAGAGAACATTATATCTGGTCTACTTGCAGTTAGATATAACAGTGAACCTATCATGCCTCTATAGCTAATGTTATCAACACTCTTTCCCTTAGGATCAGAGTCTAGCTTAGTGGCTGTTGCCATGGGTGTCTTTGCAATTGCACAATTTTGAAAGTCAAACCTTTTTAAAAGATCTTTGATATACTTTGACTGATTAATGAAAATACCAGTCTCAGTCTGTTTGACCTGCAAGCCTAAAAAGTAATTTAGTTCACCCATCATGCTCATCTGATACTTAGACTGCATAAGCTTTCTAAACTTAGCACATAGCTTTTCATTAGTAGAACCAAATATAATATCATCAACATAAACTTGAACTAAAAGAAAATCACCTTTTATCTTTCTAAAGAATAGAGTTTTGTCAATTGTACCTCTTGTGAAGCCATTTTCAAGAAGAAATTTAGACAAAGTATCATACCATGCTCTTGGTGCCTGCTTTAGTCCATAGAGTGCCTTGTCAAGTTTGTAGACATGATTTGGAAACTTTGGATCAACAAAACCAGGTGGTTGTTCCACATACACTTCCTCATCAAGCTTGCCATTAAGAAAAGCACTCTTTACATCCATCTGGTATACCTTGAATTTTGAATGAGCTGCAAATGCAAGAAACATTCTGATTGCTTCCAATCTTGCTACAGGTGCAAAGGTTTCATCATAGTCAATTCCTTCTTCCTGAGAATAACCCTTGGCCACCAATCTTGCTTTGTTTCTAACAATCATACCAGATTCATCTAGCTTGTTTCTGAAAACCCATTTAGCACCAACAATAGATCTATCTTTAGGTCTTAGTACCAGTTTCCAAACTTTGTTCCTCTCAAACTCATTCAATTCTTCCTGCATTGCTATTACCCAATCAGGATCCTGTAAGGCTTCTTCAACCTTCTTAGGTTCATTCTTTGAGAGAAAACAACTGTACAAGCATTCATTTTGAATTGATCTTCTAGTTCAAACACCACTATTTGGATCACCAATTATCAAATCCTCAATATGATCCCTTGTCCATTTTCTAACAGGTGGTAGATTGCTCCTGCTAGACTCTTCCCCTAAGTTAGTGGTATTTCTTGTAGAAGAGTGTTCATTTCCTTCAAAAGCTCCCCCTTGATCAGTAGAATCAGTGGATTCAATACTGCTGCTAGTTTCTGATCTTCCTTCATTAGACTCTGAAGGATCAGTTCCTGATGAAGTATACTCTGAAAGACTAGTCTGATCCTGACCAGTACTGTGTTCTCCTTGATTGAATTGCTCCCCCTCAACAGTAGCATTCCTTTGAGAAGCAATAGAGATTTCCTCTGGAGAACCTTCATCATCACTGGAGAGAATCTCATAATACTTAAGATTTTCAAATTCCAGATTGTCATGGCTTTCATCAGTTTGCAAAATTTCAAACTTCTTATCATCAAATGCAACATGAATTGATTCCATAACAATGTGAGTTCTGAGATTGTATACTTTGAAGGCCTTTGATGCTGAATATCCTAGAAAGATTGCTTCATCCGATTTGGATTCAAATTTTCTAAGTTGTTCTGGATGAACTTTCAGGACATAGCATTTGCATCCAAAGATGTGAAAGTATTTCACACTTGGTTTCTTTCCTTTGATCATCTCATAGGGAGTCTTACCATGAGCATTTACCAAGGTACAATTTTGAGTGAAACATGAAGTGTTTATAGCTTCTGCCCAGAAATAGGTTGGAAGCTTTGCATCTGCAAGCATGGTTCTTGCTGCCTCTATGAGAGTTCTGTTCTTTCTTTCTACTACACCATTCTGCTGAGGTGTTCCAGGTGCAGAAAATTGTTGAGTAATTCCTTTGTCTGCACAATACTCCTCCATTGTAGAATTCTTAAATTCTATACCATTGTCACTTCTGAGCACTTTGACCTTGTACTCAGAGCTATTTTGAATATTCTTGACAAGTTCAATGATTTGCTAAGGAGCTTCATCCTTGTTGTGTAGAAAGAATACCCATGTGAACCTTGTGTAATCATCCACTATAACTAGAGCATATCTTTTCTTGTTGATGGACATAATGTTTACTGGATCAAATAAATCAAGATGCAGCATGTGAAATGGCTCAGTAATTGAATTTTCTGTCTTGCTCTTGAAAGTGGTTCTTCTTTATTTTCCAAGATGACAAGCATCACAAAGTCCATCTTGCACATAATTTGCCTGAGGTAGGCCTCTCACCAGATGGTGCTTAACAAGTTGATTAAACATCTTGAAGTTGACATGTGAGAGCTTCTTGTGCCAGTTCCAGCTTTCATCATTTGATGCCTTACTGTAAAGACATCTTACAGTTCCTTTAGATATGTCACTCAAGATGGCTTCATATATGTTACCATGTCTCTGACCAGTCAAAACAATGTCTCCATTCTTCATATTCAAGATTTTGCATCCATTACTGTCAAAGATTGATTGGTAACCCTTATCACCCAGTTAACTTATGCTTAAAAGTGTGTATTTCAAGCCTTCAACTAGTGCTACGTTTTATATGATGACATTCCCCAAAATAATTGAGCCATATCCCAGAGTTTCTCCTTTGTTGCCATCTCCAAAGGATATTACTGGGCCAGCTTTCCTCTCAAACTTTGTAAGCAGGGACTTCTTTCCAGTCATATGTCCAGAGCATCCACTGTCCAAGATAATTGAATGCTTCTTTCCAATGCCCTGCAAACAAAAAGTAGCTAGTTAGAATTTTTTAGGACCCAACTTTGATTGGATCCTTTCTTACTAACTTTTGAACCAACAGGTTATGAAGATTTTGCTTTTAATTTACCTGTTGCAGAGTCAACCTTAGACTTTGATTTCACAAACTGTTTGTGACTAGGAGTTTCAGATTTCAGAGAATAATAGTCATAATACAGTTCATGATATTCCTTACACATATAAATGGAATGAAGTAAACTACCACAATGATAACAGGGTTCTTGTGGCTGGTATTGAATTCTCTGAGTCTTGGGGAATCTGGACTCAGTTTTCCAAGAAGGTTTTTGATTGCAGTCTAGGGCCAAATGATTATGATTTCCACATTTATAGCATTTCTTCCTAGGTGCATCAGGTACATTCTTGTAATTATTCTCTTTGTTAATACCTTCTTTTCCATTCCTATTTCTTCTGATCTTGCTAGACTCTGAAATACTTTCTAGTCTCTGTTTCAGCTGAGACTTAGACAAAAAACCTATGTTGACATTCTTAGGTTTTTCTAACACTCTTTCATCTGAACTGCTATTGTTAATTCTTTTGTGCACAACTGGGGTACCTTTAGAATCAACAAATTTAACATGTTTAGGTTCAGAAATTATCTTCTTACCTTCAGACTTAGATGTGCTAGCTTCAATTTTACTATTATCATTGACAATAGCTACAGTATCTTCTTGCCTAGCCTTATCAAAACCTAAACCATTAACTTTACCAAGAATTTGATTTTCAATGATTTCTTGAGTCTTTTTACAAGAATTGTTAATGGTTTTAATCACATCTCTCTCTTTTTCTAGTTCTTTTCTGACATAGTCATAAGCCTCAAGAATAACACCATAATCATGCTTAGCTTTATCAGAACTTAACCTATATTCTTCCATTTGAATTAACTCAGATTCAAGAAAATTATTTCTACTAACTAATTCATCATTCTTAGCCTTAAGTTCATCTTTTTCACTAGCAAGAATTTTGAAATTAGTCATAAGATTTTTAAACTCAACATGAATAGATCTAATATCATCACAATCTAAGCTATCAAATTAATCAAGAGAGTGAAGTGATACCTTAACAGAAGATGAAGAAGTTTTCTTTGGAGATCCAGGCTTGTCTGAAGCACTTGCCATCAATGCAATGTTGTCATAATCCAATTCATCTTCAGAATCACTGGAGTCTGCCCAATCCTTCTGTGTGACCATGAGTGCATTACCCTTCCCTGAATTTCTAGGCTTCTTGCACTCACTAGAAAAGTGTCCAAGCTCACTGCAGTAAAAGCACTTGATCTTGGATTTATCAAGCTCGATAATTGTACTTTTGCCTTTGTCACTCTTCTTCTCCTCTTTCTTCTGAAAAGAGCTTTGCTAAATCTTCTCCTGTTGAATCTTCCTTTCTTGAAAGCTTTAGCAAACATAGCAAAGAGTTCTTACATCTCTGATTCAGAATCATTATCTTCAGAGTCTATATTTGTAGTCTCTGACTCAGAACTTTCTTTGCTCTTCTTCTTCCTCAAGTCTCTTTCAGTAGATTCGGACTTTTCTTCTGGAAGCTTCTTTGATTCAGATTGAGCAGTGAGTGCAACAGTTTTCATCTTTCCTTCACTCCTACTCTTTTTTGCTGCCTGTCAAGTTCATAAGCTCTCAATTTTCCATAAACTGCTTCTAATGATATTTCATCCAGATCATTAGCTTCCTCAATTGCAGATATCTTCTCATTGTATAAATCAGGAAGAGCTTTCATGAACTTCGTATTCATATCCTCCAAGTCATAATATTTAACATGCATGGCCATCTCATTGATGAGTTTAGTAAATTTATCAAAGGTGTCAGTAAGTGAAAGGCATATGAATCATCCTATTTGTAGTTCGAGGATCCTAATCAACTTAAACCAAATTGTAATAAGTAAATATCCGTATGATCTGTCACAGGAATCTTAGGAAGCAATATCTGTCAGAAGAAAGAAGAAAGTCAATCTATAGTTTTGATGTTTCACACTGGAAGACGTATCAGGTATCTGATCAAGCCTCAGTATAACATTGAAGTGAATGGATTCATTTACAGTGACAGAGATTTTTCGAGTGATAGATTGAAAATCAATCAAAGTACAAGAAAATTGAGAGAAGAAATAAACCACAACTTAAAGTCAGAAGTGAAGAAGCATCATTGAAGTTAGTCGTTCATGAACCAGACAGTACAACGAACGTCAACATAAGTCAGTGGTAATTCTTTATTATTTTCCGTGGTTTGGAAGAATTAAATTAATTAGTTATTGATTTAATTTAATTCGTTTTGAATTGATATAAATCATTTAATTGATTTAATTAATGAATTAATTCTAATAGAATTAATTTATTTATTAAATTAATTATTGTATCAATTAATCATGAATTAGTTAATCATTAATTAATTAAAAGGATCAATATGACTTAATTAAATGCTGAATAGATTATGTCTTGACTAAGTTTGGTTAGGTATGACTTAAATTAAGTCATACCGACATGACTTAAGTCTAAGTCATACCGAGCAGAAGAATTAGGTCATACCGACTGCTGCAAGGAATTAAGTCTTACCGACCTCAAAGCTGCTAGGTCATACCGAGGGAATTAAGTCATACCGAAGCAAGATATTTCTGGAAAGGTGTTAGGTCATACCGACAAAAGTGTTTAGGTCATACCGACCACATTGTTGAAGATTAAGTCATACCGACACATTTTCTAAGTCATACCGACAGAAAATAAGTCATATCTAAGGTTTAATTATGTCTTGGAGCAAGATTAAGTCATGCTGACAGCTGATTTAATAGGTCTTGAAGCAGTTTAAGTCATATCTAATGAGTACAGACCTATATAACACAGCAGAAGCAGCAGAATGAAAAGAAGAACAGAACACAGCAGAAATCCAGAAAATACACAGCAGTTTTCTCTCTCAAATATCAAGAACACCAAGAATAAATTAATTCACATAAATTCAAGTTCATCATCTTTGTAATATTCTATCCGATAGAACTTGTCTACTTGTGATTCTTGTATTACTAGCGAATTAAGTTTCCTAGTACTTATCTTGAGATTTATTAACTAAATTAGAAAAGTTCATGTCGAATTTTCTAATTAGTTATTAAACACTTGATAATAGTTTGGATTGATTTTGTAACACCACATCAAGTTAATATACAGTTATATTCAACTTGAAATCCGTGTCAATTTATTCCGCACAAAATATTCGTTTAAGTGAAAATTATTTAACGAATAAATTTTGAGAAATTGATATAGATTGTATTCAACCCCCCTTCTACAATCATAGTGGACCTAACAATTGGTATCAGAGCCTATTGATTGATACACAAATCAAGATCCTAATTTTATTCCGTCAAAAATCTATCTCAAATTTTTAACTCACTTAAAAATTCATCATGTCTTCAAAAAGCATTGTTAAGATTCCCATGTTTAACAAGGACAATTATTCAATGTGGAAAAATAAAATGGAGTTGTTTCTTGATGTCGCAAATTCTAAATATTTGGGTGTTCTACAGAACGGACCTATAATTCCAAAAGAATATATATCTGAATCTATTGTTGGAGGAATTGTTGTAACACCTGCATCATCTTTTCCAAAGCCTGCTGCTTCTTTTACTCCTGATGAAAAAGAGGACGCAGGACTAGATAAGAATTTGAGACTTATTCTAATAGATTCCCTGGATGTTGTGATGTACAGTCATGTGATAAATTGTAAAACTGCAAAACACATGTGGGAAACTGTTGAGACTATCAATGAAGGAACTGATGAAATCAGGGAAAACAGACTTCAGATTTTAACCTCTAAGTATGAACACTTTAGAGCTGGCCTTAATGAAGGTATTCAGGAAGTGTTTTAAAGGTATAACAAAATAATCAACAACTTGCAAGTTCATGGCAAACAATATACACAGAAGGAGATTAATATGAAGTTTTTGTTGACTATGCCCACTCATCTTGAACATAGGATTACAGCCATCAGAGAATCAAGAGATTTGAATAAGGTTTCTCTTGAAAGGTTGTTTGGTGTTCTGAAAACCTATGAACTGGAACAAGTACAGCAGAGGGAGGTCTCTGGTAAAGGAAAAGTGCCAAGTTCATCTACAGCTCTTGTAGTTGAGACACCTAAGGAAGTGGAAGCTAAGGTTGTTCTACCTTAAAGTTCAGACAAGGAAAAGACTGAAGTAGAGCTTGGTCAGACACCACCTATTCAGGATGGTGGAGACTTTTACTCAATGGAAGAGCTAGATCAACTGGAAGATGAATCCCTGGCATTAATGGTAAGGCAATTTGGCAACTTCAGATTCAGAAGAAATCCAAAGTACAGGTTCAAGTCAAATAACAGATTCCAGAGAGGAGGTTCTTCTTCCTCTAGTAACAGGGGAGGATACAAAACTGGAGCTGTTGACAGAAGCAAGATTCGTTGCTTTAACTGTAATGAATTGGGGCACTTTGCCACTGAATGTCAGAAATCCAAGCAAACTCAAAGAAGAGATTTTGTTGCTGAGAAGAAGAAACCTGGAAAAGCCTATGTTGCTGCTGGTAAGAGTTGGGATGACACGGACAGCGAAGATGAAGAATATTGAAATTTTGCGTTGGTGGCAAATGATGAAGCATCTGATCATCACAACAAACCGGTAATTGTTACTGACACTGATTTGATTCGTAGTCTATACAATTCCTTAGATAATGCACAAACTGGATATAATAGACTAGATCTACTAAGCACTAAACTTGGAAATGAAGTGTCAGAATTGAAAAAGGTACATATTAATCAAGATCAACAAAAAGATGAAATAACAATGCTTTATAAAAAGGAGAAAGCTATTCTAGAAGTTGTAGGCAAACAAATGGCTAGAATTACTGAACTTGAAACACAGGTCAGGGCTTGTTATAATTCTGTTAAAGTTTCCAAAGAGTTTTTTAACAATCAAGTTGTAGAACGAACAACAGGTATAGGGTATGGTTACAATGAAGCTGTTGGATCGTTGGGCATAAATTCCCCTAACCCTGTTAGTGCTAAAGAAAGGGGAATACCACATGTGCTCAAAAATGTTAAAGAACCTCTATTTAAAAAATCTGATGCTGGACCACCAGATATTCTTTCTATGGTTATCCAAGAAGAAATGAGAAATGTGGATAGTGCAAATGGCACAGTCTTTGTTAAGGATAAATGTGTTAAGGAGAAATCTGTTAAGAACGCTAATCCAAAGAATGTTTCATTAAAAAAGGATGTCACAGTCTTTGTTAAGGCTAAATCAGTTGAGGACACTAATACAACGAATGTTTCATCCAAGAAAGATGCACCTAAAGTGCCAGTCAAAGTTGTTGAATCAGCTAGTTCTTCTAAGACTGGATTAGGTAGTAATAAGTTGAAACAGAAAAATACCATGCCTATCATTGATTCTAATCATAAAGCATGTGGTGTTATCAATTGTATGTCTTGTGTTTTTAACAGTATGCGTGCTTATTTTAATGGTAGTTATGCATGTGTTAAACAGACTGCTCCTCGACAGCACATGAACAGGAACAATAATGTTCGATCAAAGACTGCTTTTCCTCCTCAAGTTAGGAGAGAGACATTTGTACCTAAGTCTAAACAAAAGGTTACCAAGAATGTTTACCAGGTCAAATGTCCAGTCAATGACACAAGTGTTATTGCTGCTACAGAAACATGGATACCCAAGATAAAACGAAAGATTTTCAAATCTGTTTATAAGGTTAAATGTTTATTGACTAAAGAGGTTAAAATTAAAAATGTTGTTTTGCCTGATAAAGGTCAATACTTTAAATCCGTAGGACCCAATCAAATTTGGGTCCCGAAGAAGGTTTAATCCATTTGTCATTGCAGGGTATTGAACAGGTTGAACGAGTAACCTGGATCTTGGATAGTGGATGTTCAAGGCATATGACTGGAGATAGAACCCTGCTGACAAATGTGGTGGAGAAGGCCGGCCCAGTAGTTACCTTTGGAGATAACAGCAAAGGTAGAACTGATGGATATGGCAGACTTGAAGCTGGAAATGTTATCATTGAAGAAGTGTCCTTTGTAAAAGGACTTGAGCATAATTTGCTCAGTATCAGTCAATTCTGTGACAAGGGATTTGAAGTCTACTTTAACAAAAAGAATTGTCTGATTACACACAAAAGAAGTGAACAACCATCTCTAACGGGAGTCAGAAAAGGAAACTTGTATGTAGCCAACATGAATACTAGAAGCACTGAAGAAATCAATTGCTTCTATTCCAAAGCATCCACAAATGAAAGTTGGCTATGGCATAAGAAACTTTCTCACCTAAATTTCAAGACGATGAACTCTCTGGTCAAGAGAGAATTGGTGAGAGGTTTACCTTCTATGGAATTTACACAGGAAGGACTATGTGATGCCTGTCAAAAAGGCAAACTAAAAAGGGCAACTCACAGAAGCACTGATATGTCTTCAATAACTGAACCTTTACAGTTACTTCACATGGATCTATTTGGTCCAGTGAATGTGATGTCTATGTCAAAGAAAAGATATGCTCTTGTGATTGTTGATGATTTTTCAAAGTTCACATGGGTCTTGTTCCTGAATTCTAAAGATGAGACTCCACAACTGGTGATTGATCACATCAAGTTAATTGAGTTGGATTCCAAGTATCCAGTAAGGGCTATAAGGTCAGACAATGGAACTGAATTTAAGAATGCAGTTCTGAATGACTTTTGTACTGAAAAAGGTATAACCAGACAATACTCAGCTCCAAGAACTCCTCAGCAAAATGGGGTAGTTGAAAGAAAGAATAGAACCTTGATTGAAGCTGCACGTACTATGTTAAGTGAATCAAGGCTTCCATTGTATTTTTGGGCTGAAGCTGTCAACACTGCTTGCTATACTCAGAATCGAACTCTTATCAACAAAGACTTGATGAAAACACCCTATGAAGCCATGAATGAAAAGAAACCAACACTCAAATACTTTCACGTATTTGGAGCAAAATGCTTTGTACTTAAAGAAGGAGATGATCAAGGTGGAAAATTTGAAGCCAAAGCACATGAAGCAATTTTTGTTGGTTATGAAAGAAGAGCTTATAAGGTGTATTTGATTGAATATCAGAAGATGATGGAAAGTATCAATGTTACATTTGATGACACTAAACTCCCTAGTATCCAAAATGAAGATTCATCTGAAAAGCTATCTTTTGAAGATATGACAGATCTAGATTCAGATGATGATAGTCCACCTGATGTTTTTGCTGATGCAAATGACAACAATGACAATGATGAGTCTAATCAGAATAATGGTGGTGAAAATAATGATAATATTGAAAACACCACTCATACTTCTGAACACTCATCTAATCATCCTGGCAACAACTCAGGGGGAGCTAATGAAGGATCTACTAGTCATACTCAACATCACAATGAAGAACAAGGTGAATCATCAAGACTAAATCTTCCCAGACAGACTGTTTGGAATAGAGCACATCCTGTTGAGCTAATCGTTGGTGATCCAGATGTTGGTGTAAAGACTAGAAGAGCTTTTCAAAATCAATGTAATTATTCAGGGTTTCTATCTGAAATGGAACCTAAGAAAATTGAAGAAGCTCTTTCAGATCCTGATTGGGTGATTGCTATGCAAGATGAACTCAATCAATTTAAACAACAAGAAGTATGGAAGCTGGTACCCAGACCTACAGATAGAACAGTGGTTGGTACTAGGTGGATATTCAGAAACAAACTCGATGAAGATGGTACAGTAACAAGAAATAAAGCAAGATTGGTAGCAAAAGGTTACACACAATCTGACGGCATTGACTATGATGAGACCTATGCTCCAGTGGCTAGACTTGAGGCCATTAGGATATTCTTGGCATTTGCAGCATTTTCTAACTTTAATGTTTATCAAATGGATGTCAAGAGTGCCTTTCTGAATGGAAAGCTGGATGAAGAGGTATATGTAGAACAGCCATCTGGTTTTGAAGATCCAGATCTATTGGGTTATGTTTACCTTCTCTTCAAAGCCATTTATGGTCTAAAGCAAGCACCAAGGAAATGGTATGACACTCTCTCTGAATTTTTACTTGAAAATGAATTTACTAGAGGTGTCATAGACAAAACTCTCTTCACAAAGAAACATAAGAATGATACAATATTAGTTCAAATTTATGTAGACGATATAATATTCGGGTCAACTAATGATCTTCTTTGCAAGAAATTTTCAAAGTTAATGCAAGGTAACATCGAAATGAGCATGATGGGAGAGCTGAAGTTCTTTCTTGGGTTACAAATTAATCAAAGGCAAGATGGTATATTTATTTGTCAATCAAAGTACATCAAAGAGCTTCTCAAGAAATATCAAATGGAGGACTCTTCTTCAGCAAAGACACCATCATCCACAGCTGTCAAATTTGGAGCATGTGAAAATTCTGCTAAGGTAGATATTACAAGCTACAGAGGTATGATAGGCTCATTACTTTACCTTACTGCAAGTAGACCTGATATTATGCATGCTACGTGTTTGTGTGCAAGGTTCCAATCGGATCCTAGAGATGTTCATCTCATTGCTGTTAAACGAATTCTGAGATATCTTAAGGGTACGCCTAATTTAGGTATCTAGTACCCTAAAGATTCTGGTTTTAATCTTGTTGGATACACAGATTCTGATTATGCAGGAAGTGTTTTAGATAGAAAAAGCACCTCTGGGAGTTGTCAATTCCTAGGTGGTAGATTGGTTTCATGGTACAGCAAGAAACAACAAACAGTTTCCAACTCTACAGCCGAAGCTGAATATATAGCTGCTGGAAGCTGTTGTGCTCAAATCTTGTGGATTAGGAATCAACTGATGGACTATGGCTTTGTATTACAAAATATTCCTATTTTGTGTGATAATACAAGTGCCATAGCAATCTCCAACAATCCTGTGCAGCATTCAAGGACAAAGCATATAGATATCAGGTTTCATTTTATTAGAGAGCATGTCATGAATGGTACAGTGGAATTACTGTTTGTACCCACTGAAGAACAAACAGCAGATATTTTTACTAAGTCGCTCGACGAATCCACATTCACCAAAATTGTTGGTGAATTGGGTATGTTGAACAGTCCCAGTAATTAATCTAGTTAATATCTGAGGTTTGATCTTTAATAATTAACAAGTGATTAGTTTGTGAATATTTTAAAAAAAAAATAAAAATAAAAATAAAAAATCACTTGTTTAATTATTTTATCAACTTTTTTTTCTTGTTGGTTATTGTATTTATCACTTTGTTTAATTAAATATTTGTTATTCCATATTTCTATAATTATAGAATAATTGTATGTATTTATTTTATTTGTTTAGAATATTTTATTTAATGTTTTGTAATGTTTGTCCTGTTAATATTGTTTTATTTCCGTTAACAGATTAATCTATATTAGTTATTTCTATTTTTATTATTTGTTTGATTTATAATATTATTTATAATATATTTTTCTGTATTATTAGTTGTAAATATTTGTGTTTTTAATTAAATTATTTGTATTTTCTTTAATATATTTTAAGTAGATATAACTTAAAATTAAATCTAAACTGCAATATGACTTGTTTTTAATTGTTTTTCTGGTCGGTATGACTTATTTGTTATATTGATCAGATTTAGTCTTATTAGTTTAAGTCATAGTGAATTATGTCTTTGTAGTTAAGTCATATTCGCTGGTAGTTGTACTTAAGTCTTATTCGAATAATAGTTAAAATAGAATTAAGTCTTGTCTATTCTAAGTTAAGTCTGTACAGTGTTTAAGTCATAACGAGTCTAGTTTTATTTATTTAAGTCATAATCAGTTAAGTCTTGTATATAGTTTAAGTCATATTCGTTTATTTCGTTTATAGCATTAAGTCATAATCGAGTATAATATGTATATATTAGTTATAATAGATTAAGTCATATTCAGTCTTAGTCTTATTTAAGTCATAATCATACGTTAGTATATATATAACAGAGTAGAAATGTTAAGTCATATTTCATTTTATGTCATTCTTTCATGTTAAGTCATAGAGAACATTTAACCGATACATACATATACATACACATCTAGTAACGAATTGCTGCCCGTTTTTCACTCAAATCACACTGTAATCAAGCTTTAAGAACGTTTAAACGATTCCTTGTGTTCTCTTCTTCAATTCGACTGATCAATCGACGTTTTTGGTCGAATATTCGAGATTTTCATTTCCGAAAATCGTGATTTTCGATCTAAAATTCCGAACTTTTGGTTTTGATTTTACAAAATCTAAAAATACTGGTGTGTTCGTGTGTGTATCAAGATCATTGTGTGAAATTTTCAGAATTTTTGAACAACTTTGATTATTTTCCAATTTTTAATTAATTATTAATTCGAAATAAATCAATTTAATTAATTATTTTGTAAAATCTGAAATTTTCAAAGTGTTAAAATTTGATAAAAATGGCTGGTAATAACAATCGTCGTTTTCAAATAGTTAAGCATAATTTGATCGGATATTTTGATCCCGAAAAATGTTCACTCGAACGTTTTCAACCGTGGATTCGATTTTTGAATGATCATTCACTAGTTCGCACTGCTTTGAGTTTAGATACTCCTTTAAAAATTGAACCCCTGCGAATTATTTGTACTACTGCTATCGTTTCTAACGATAACAGATCGTTTGTTTTCACTCTTGGAGACAATCAGTACACAGTGGATGAATCTGTCATTAATACGGTCTTAAACTTTCCAAATGACAATTTTGAGGATTATCCGTCAGATGAGGAATTAACTAATTTCTTTGGTGGTATTCATTATCAAGACAGAGCAGATCTTCCTATCTTGAATAAAAAGTTTCTAGTTCAGGAATGGGATTACGTGTTCGACACACTAGCCAAGGTGTTTGCCAATTCCACAAAAAACAACTTCGGAGTATTACCTTCCTTTATGCAGCATATTGGATTTGCAGTTGCTTATAATCGAAGAATCAACATTGGCAGCCTTCTGTGTGGACCTATGGTTAGAAGAGTAATCAATGCTAAAAGGAATTTTGACAGGGGCGATAAAGTTCAATGCTTTTACCCAAGATTCCTTTCTTTGATTTTTAATCATTTGGTAGAATTACAATATCATGCTCCATTTCTGAATAGTGAAGCAATGGTGTCGGGTAAACCTTCGACAAGATTATTCACTGAGTACGGTGTCAAACCTAAATTGTCAAATGTGCCAGTAGTTGTCACTCAATACATGTCAAACTTTATACAACTACCCATCATTGCAACTGTACCTTTACCCGAGGAAAATGAACCACTACCTGAGCAAGCAGAACCAATAGTGGAACCTGAAGCTGAACAAGAGATACCTATTCAGCAAATTGAACCTGTTCAAGAACAACTGGTTCAAACCACTCAAGCTGCAATCTCTTCGGCACCTGCTGACCAGGTATTGACTTCTAATCTCTCTATAACTTCTACTGCTGAACAATCTACTTCTGGAACCCAAGTGGTTGATAGGGCTGACCAAGGGATTGTAAGACCGCAATCTCGAACCCCGGTCATAGAGCCAAACACAGAATCTACATCACTTAAAACTTTCCACTCCAGAAAGAAAATTCCCTTTCAAAGAGCAAAGAAAAGAAGTAATATAATGAGTGAACCCACAGCTCTGCCTCTACAAAAGAAAAGTAGAACTGATTCAGAGGCAACTGTAAGCCCATCCGTATCTTCCCAACAAGATATGGACATTGATATGGCCATGCAACAGTTACTAGGATCATCCTCTCAACAGGATAATACTATTGAAATTCGCCATAGGGCCATGGCATCCTGTAATGTGTCAAGCACAACCCTTTGTTATTACTAACAATGGGAGAACATATAGATTATGATGAAAATAGGGACACATTGTCAGGAGAGCACATTGAGTCTGAAACAGTGCCTACCATAGTTACGGTAGAAGAGTCTTCACAGACTTTTGAGGGAAATCTTGGTTCCTTGCCAACTTTAATGGAACCATCATCTCCCTTCCTAGGAGAAACATTCCTAGATCCCTCAAGGGAGTTTCCACTCGCGGTTTTGACTGAGGAAAGTGGAAGGCAACTTGATCAATCTACTACTGAAGCAATTCAGATTATAAATCCAAATGTACAAGTAGAATTGATTGAGGACAGGGATTTGCGAACTCCCATTGCACCACCACTGACCTTCCCAGAGGAGGCTAGGGTGATTTTAACTACAGGTACCGCTTCTGGAAAAGCTAAGGAAATTGAGAGGAGTGATGTGAGGATCACCACAAAATTGAGTGATACACATGCACATCAGGTGAGTGAAATTCAGAGTGAAACTCAGGTGAGTGCACACACAGACACATACACTCTCTCATTGTTACAAAAGATACAAAATCTGGAAAGGCAACTGGAAGCAAGTAAAGCTGAAGCTAGATTACTTCGAGCACAAGTGGATAAACAGTCTTCTCCATCCACCTCTGTTGATAATCAGCTTACTTCGATAAAAGGTAACATCAACAACTTGAAGACATTCTTCACTAATAAAATCAACACTCTCGAACTTTCTTATGAAAAAGCTCTTGATGATTCTGGTGAGGTCACTGTGGCACAAGATAAAATTATTGCTGAAATCTCCAACAAGGATGACAATCTACAGGAAGAAGTACATGAAAATCAGCGTTCTACTGATTTTCGACTAGATCAAATTGAGAAGAAAAATGCACATCAAGCTAAAGGATTAAGGCATTTATTTAATCTGATAAGTCAAAATCGCACACCAACTGAAGAAAGAGAATTCTTTGCAAGAACAGGTGGTGGTGATAATGATGAGCGAGATCCTGGAACTGATGCAACTGGTAAATCTGTAGAGGATTCCTCAACTAAGGGGGAGAAATCACAACAGGCAAAGAAATCATAAGGGGAGAAATCACAAGGAGAGAAAGGAGATAAATCTGATACAGACAGTGAAGACAGGAGGAATAAGGGGAAGAAGAAAGTTCATGTAAATGATCAAGTCAAAGACAAAGAATATTTCTACACGGGTGAACCGGATAATCTTGATGTTTTTGATGACTTTGATTTTTCTGATGAAGGTGAGAAATTACCTGAACCAGATTTAAGTCACTGGGAAGAAGAGGAACCAGTGACATCTGAATATGAAGCTCAACAAGCAGAGAAAGAATCTGAAGAGTTATTTGCTCAGCGGGAAGCTAATTTGCTGATGAGAGAAGAAAAGCTTCAAAAGTCATTAGAGCAAATTGCACGAAATGAAGAACTTCAGAAAGCTGAACAGCAAGCACTACAACGATTACATGCTATAAATGTTGAGAAGAGAAAGACATATATCAGACTCAAGAGCGGTGACAAATGGGAACGTGCTCAAAAAGCAATTGATTCACCTCAGAGTTCTGATTATGAAGATCGTCATCTTGGAGAAATTCTCGAGGAATTCAAACTGGCAAATCCAATTCATGATATGTATATAAGGGCCTTAAAGGTAGAAGTCATCAGGATAACTACTGCATTTGACCCCAAATCTGATGAGCTGGTAATATTTGTGGATTGTCATAATGTTGGAACTTTCAGAGTATCTATTCAGTTCTTTTATGACAGATCGCTGACAGAGATTTGGGTACTTAGGCCTAAGGTGAGAACATCGTCTGAGCTAGGTGTTTTGCTACATGAAAAGTTCAAAGAATTTGTTGAAAGAGCTGGACCAGAAGTGATTAAGGATCCTCCACAAGTAAAATTTCTTAAGGGAGAGGTACTTCATTCAATCAATCTTCAGACAGATGAGTTATATGAACATCATGCAAAACACTTGGTATATGCTGAATATGCTCTCAGAAATCATGGATTCTTGACTGAAGAAAAGGTAATAGCTGCAGATCACATTCGATCCTATGCACAAACGAATATAAAAGATTACAAGAAATTTCAAGGTGAACTGAGAAAGAAGCTTGAAATTCCTTTAATCTTACCTCAAGGATTGTCATCAAGAAGAGAGCGTCTTGTTGATTCTGATTTACACAGGAAACTTCAAGTCACAGATGAGCCAGAAGAAGGAGAATTTAGACGAGAAGACAGTAATTGAAGAACAGCTCTACATGTATTATCTTTAGAGCTAGAAAGGTCAAGATAGGAATATGTTAAATATGATCAGGCTAAAGGATCATCTATCTTGTATTTATCATTTTTTTTGAATCTGGAAATGTTTAATATAAACCAGAACTGTTTGATATTTGCTTTACGTTTAATATTTTATCTTTCATTTGGTTAAGTTGAATTAGTTGAGGTATCCTCTAGGTATTTGGTTGTTATTGTCTAACAAACAAATAGGGGGAGATTGAAAGGCATATGAATCAGCCTATTTGTAGTTCGAGGATCCTAATCAACTTAAACCAAATTGTAATAAGTAAATATCCGTATGATCTGTCACAGGAATCTCAGGAAGCAATATCTGTCAGAAGAAAGAAGAAAGTCAATCTATAGTTTTGATGTTTCACACTGGAATACGTATCAGGTATCTGATCAAGCCTCAGTATAACATTGAAGTGAATGGATTCATTTACAGTGACAGAGATTTTTCGAGTGATAGATTGAAAATCAATCAAAGTACAAGAAAATTGAGAGAAGAAATAACCACAGCTTAAAGTCAGAAGTGAAGAAGCATCATTGAAGTTAGTCGTTCATGAACCAGACAGTACATCGAACGTCAACATAAGTCAGTGGTAATTCTTTATTATTTTCCGTGGTTTGGAAGAATTAAATTAATTAGTTATTGATTTAATTTAATTCGTTTTTAATTGATATAAATCATTTAATTGATTTAATTAATGAATTAATTCTAATAGAATTAATTTATTTATTAAATTAATTATTGTATCAATTAATCATGAATTAGTTAATCATTAATTAATTAAAAGGATCAATATGACTTAATTAAATGCTGAATAGATTATGTCTTGACTAAGTTTGGTTAGGTATGACTTAAATTAAGTCTTACCGACCTCAAAGCTGCTAGGTCATACCGAGGGAATTAAGTCATACTGAAGCAAGATATTTCTGGAAAGGTGTTAGGTCATACCGACAAAAGTGTTTAGGTCATACCGACCACACTGTTGAAGATTAAGTCATACCGACACATTTTCTAAGTCATACCGACAGAAAATAAGTCATATCTAAGGTTTAATTATGTCTTGGAGCAAGATTAAGTCATGCTGACAGCTGATTTAATAGGTCTTGAAGCAGTTTAAGTCATATCTAATGAGTACTGACCTATATAACACAGCAGAAGCAGCAGAATGAAAAGAAGAACAGAACACAGCAGAAATCCAGAAAATACACAGCAGCTTTCTCTCTCAAATATCAAGAACACCAAGAACAAATTAATTCACATAAATTCAAGTTCATCATCTTTGTAATATTCTGTCCGATAGAACTTGTCTACTTATGATTCTTGTATTACTAGCGAATTAAGTTTCCTAGTACTTATCTTGAGATTTATTAACTAAATTAGAAAAGTTCATGTCGAATTTTCTAATTAGTTATTAAACACTTGATAATAGTTTGGATTGATTTTGTAACACCACATCAAGTTAATATACAGTTATATTCAACTTGAAATCCGTGTCAATTTATTCCGCACAAAATATTCGTTTAAGTGAAAATTATTTAACGAATAAATTTTGAGAAATTGATATAGATTGTATTCAACCCCCCTTTTACAATCATAGTGGACCTAACAGTAAGTGACTCACCAAACTTGGATTCAAAGTACTCATACTGTTGTATTAGAAGTGTCCTCATATTCTTCCTGACAGGTTTTGTTCCTTCACAGTGAACCTTTAGATTGTCCCATATCTCCTTAGTAGTCTTACAAGAGAGAACATAGTTAGTGAGAACAGGATCAAGATTGTTCAATAGTATGTTTCTCACTTTAGCATCCTTAAGAACGTTCTCCTTTTCCTTATCTGTCCATTCAGATTTAGGCTTCTCTGCTGTATGTTCTGGAATAACTTTTCCTTCGACAGTTTCTTGAGGAACAAGCCTTGTTGGAACAAAAGGCCCATCTCTGATTCTGTCAAGATAATCTGGATCTGTTGCTTCCAGGTGATGCAACATCTTCACTTCCCATAGAGTATATTCGTTTCTCTTGAGCATATGGATCTTAGTATTCCCATCCTTATAACCAGACATGATTGCAGATCTTTATGATTATTCGAAATCAACCTGCTCTGATACCAATTATTAACTCGAATAACTTGTAGAAGGGGGGGTTGAATACAAGTTATATAATCGTGTCTGATTTTTACTTGATTAGATGAACAAGAACAAACGAATGAATCAAACTTTGTTTGTATTAAAATAAATCAAATACAAACTCTACCAAAGGTGTACAATACCTCTAGCAGCTGCTGACAATACAAATCTCTCTCTCTCTCTCTCTCTGTTTGTTTCGAACTATCGAATACAAACCTTATACAGTGCTTCACACGATATGCACTCTAAAATTCACAACTCGCTCTTTTTATAATGATATTGAGAGAGTATTTATAATGCTACCTATCAACTAATAACAGAATTATAATCTATCTATGACAATGTTCTGCCGTCCAGTTGATAGTTTCCATCAATAGAGAATTTGTTTCCTTCACGATATCTTCTTGCTTGTTTTTCAAAACAACGATCCTGTTTTATAGCACTTGCCAGTTTCTGTAGCATCCATAATGACATCATCAGTAACACGACTGATATCAGGATTTCTCATTGCATCAGGATCTGATCATCCCATCAGTATTTGATCAGGATCTGACTTGCTGTATCAGGATCTGCTCTTAGTTCCTGAAATGTAGTCTCTGACGCACTATTCCTGACTAACCTCCACAGATTACTGTCTAACACATATATCCTATACAAAGTGCTAAATCCTTTATAAGATCAGGATATACAAGAAGTATTAGCAAAATTCTATTCTCAACATCACAACTTACGAATTATTCCTAACATTCTCGAACATGGTAATTGAGTTCTCTAATAACTGAGTTCTCGAATACTGTATTTGAGTTCTCGAATCATTTAAAAAGGCTGAATTCTCGCTAAATTTCAACCGATTTTGGATTGTTGTCTAAAAACTTTAATTCACTCATAAAAATGTATTTTATTTAATTTAGAATTATTTCTAAGTTAGATAACTGCCAGCTGTGAGTTACACCCTGCTTGAGTTGTCGAATAAGCCTCTCTTGACTTATCGAATAGTTGATTTCTACTTCTCGAATGCCTGACTTGTCGATACAAAACATACATCTAATCGACAATTCAAATACTTCATACTTATACAATTCTACGTCTATTCATTTCATTTCATTTGATTTTTCAAGCATCTAAAGTTCCAAAACCTCTGAAAACCCTAACTTCAAAAGCTAAATTTCTTCTTCGAACTTCATTCTCTTCTCTCTTTTCTCTGTATCCATGGCAACTGTGAAATTCAACACCAACTTCATCGCTCTCTTAAGTGATGTCGAAGCTCCAAATACTAACTACAAGTGCATTGTAAAATGGATGTCTGAATCATATATCAAAGGAGCAGTTACGGCCAACCCAACTCTGTATCTAGACATTCTAGAATAGTTTTGGAACACTGCAATTACTAAAACCGTTGCTCTTGAAGATGGCAATCTGGGCTATGTCATAAACTGCAAAGTTCTGGGTAAGAGTTTAACATCACCTCTGAGGACATGAGTAAAGCCTTTGGTCTTCACCAGAATGAATACAACAAACTAGTAACAGATGACCAACTGGTGGAATTCTTTGACCTAATAAAGTACTCAGACACCATCAAAGTTGGAACCCTGAAAAGGGCGCATCTGAGGAAAGAGTGGAGCTATGTGTTTGCCACACTCCTGCACGTATTCAGTGGAAGGAAATCCAGCTATGACCAACTGAGTGCACCTGTTCAATAGATAGGGTACTCCTTGGCCTTTGACAGAAATATAGATGTTGGAAAGCTCATAATGCATGAGCTCTATGGAAAACTTGGTAAGAACACAACCAAGAGAGGTAATGATATCTTCTTTCCCAGATTCATTCAGTCTATACTTAATTATTTAGATAAGAATTTGGCTGATTTACCTGGTTTAAATAAAACTAGAATAGGCTACCCTAGGTCCATGACCAAACTTATTTTTGGTAATTTGGATACTAGGAATGATGTGGATGTTAGGCTTGTAATAACCCCTCATATGCAGAGGTTATTTGAGTCTTACCCCCATAACATGCCAACATTTGCCTCTAAATCTGAGTTAGCCAGGCCCAAGCAAGTAGAATAAAATGCTAACCCAGGGCTGCTAACCAACCCCCTCAACCAAACACTCTACCAAACACAGATCCACCTGCATCATCCTCTCAACAGGGTGGTGTTAGTAAAAAGGAGAAGAAGAAGAGAAAACAGATTGAATCTGAACCCTTGAATATCTTGACAGAAGCAGCATTGGCTGTAGAATTAGGTCTAGAGAGTGAGGAACCTGAGTCACCCTTACAGAGACCAAAGAAGAAGAAATCCGAAGCCACCTCTTCTGTCACACAAATGGCTGAAGTTGTAAAATCTGGGGCAAACAGCTCACTAGATGTATCCTCTCAACAGGGTGCATCTATAGAATCAAGCTTCCTCCCCAATACACCTACCTGTACTGAGTCAGCACAAGGGAGTGATAAGGCTGGCACAACACTGAGTGGAGAGCACATCACACTTGAAACTCCCTCTATTCCTCAGGGGGAGTTGCCAAAACCAAATCTACAAGACACTTCTCTTCCAGAATTTACATCTCAAATTTCTTTGAAGCCTGCAACTCAAGCAATTGAGGATCAAGGCATTGATCACCAAAAATGTTCTTCTCTTGGTGATCCAATGGACTCAAGTGACTTAGTGCATGACATTTTGCTCACCACCTAGGAACCACATTTAGATGGTGAGGGAATGCAAGCTGGGGCATATCCTAATGACACCATCAGTAGTAGAGTCATTCCATCCGGCTATAGAAGTTGCATCTGTAACTGAGGAGTCTAGCTTTCCTAGCTCTAGCTCTGACTTCATGTGACAATGGCTGAAACCTGTGTAACATGACAGTGCTTCAGGATCAGGGTCTGTTCCACCACAATTGACGGTTGAAGCACTTCAAAGCTTAGTCATGGATCAGATTCCTGAGTTTTTCAAGATTGCACAACATCTAGTTACCTCAAACATGCCAAATCCTCAATATGAAGCCATTCTGCTATGCCATAAGGAAGATGTGGAGATGCAAAAGGAGAAAATAGCAAATGAGGCTGAAAGAGATGGTAATGTAGATGGTAAGAGATGGTCTTCAGTACATCAGAGAAGAGTACATCACATCACTAGGGTCCAATGCCAAGTCTCCCACCCCTAGTGATGTGTATGAACCAATGAGTGACACCTACAAGAGAATTCGAAAGGCTGCACACTATCTTGGTAAGGGCCTCAAGGCAGAAGTTAATGAAGTGTGTGCAGCCACAATCAAAGAGGTGCAGGTAATAAAAAGGGCCTTTGATGCCAATTTCCCTCAACTGGACATTGTTCTCAAGGACATTTAACTCTGCAAGTCTGAATGCATCAAAATGGACAACTCAATGCTATTGGTTCAAGGGTCTGTCAAAAGTATGGCTACTCACATGGAAAAATTGTTAACTCAAACAATAGAAGCCAATGCAGCCCTTAGAGTTTTTTTGCCAACCAATATGGTGATAAATTGGTGACTGATGTTCCTCTCCATGACATAACCAAACATGAGGTGCAGAGACTCAAGGATCAATCTCTCTCTGGTTTCAAGGCCACTGAGTTATTCACCAAGGTGGATACTCTTGAAAAGGAGGTGGTCTCTCTCAAACAATCAAATGCTCATCTTACAGACACAGTTGTCACCCTCCCTGAGCAGTTGGACACTCAAGCCACCACCACAACTAATGTCCTTCTTCACCAACAACAAATGCTATCTGCAATCATGAAGCACATGGGGCTCTCTCTTCCTGATGAATCTTCCAATCCCACCTCTTCCAACCCAAAGGCCACTACTCCAGCCTCTGTGCCTGACAACAAGCCTAAGGGGGAGAAGAGGACCTTAAGGAACTCAAAACCTAAGGGGGAGAAACCTAAAGAGGAGAGACCTAAGGAGAGAGGCATTACCATAACTGAGGGTGGTCATCCAAGAACTTCAAAAGCTACAACCCATGTTCCAGGCAAACGGAAAGCCAAAATTGATGAACCTCCAACTACTCTACCAGTTGTTACTTATCCACCTGTGCACATCAATACTCCAAGTGGCCAACATCAAACCATCACTACTACTGTAGTTGCAGGGAGTATGCCAGCTGACAAACCTCCATCCTCCAAGACTATAAATGCCAAGCCTGTAGAAGTAAAGGTAGTTACTAAGGCCAAGCTACAAGAAGTTGAAAAGTCTAATGTCTACCATGATGATGCTTTCTTGGAGTTTCTGAAAGTCTCTAGAGAACAGGTTGGTGACACTCAACTTTATCTGAGGAGTTTGAAGGAGCAGATTGACTACCTCACTGTGGTGTCTAAGAGAGTTGACAGCGTGTGGTTCAAAGAGATAGTGATGGTGGCAAGGTCCAAGATATGGCATCTAACCTTCAAGACTCTTCAGGCCCTAAAATTTTCTGAGGTAAATGAGTTGATCAACTTGATTGAGAAGAGGAATGAGAATAAGAACAACGAGAGTCTATATGATGACCTGAGGAATGAGCAACCCTCAAGACTGCCTGAAGTGATTACAAATCCTAGAACTATCATCTATAAATTTGGAACAAGAATTGATGAGATCAAGCAACTGGTCATCCCCAAGCATCTTATTCCTCAGAACTATAGTCTCATCATTGCCATCATTGAAAAACTAACTAAAAAGCAAGGAGTCAGGACTGCTGAAGAGTTGGAAGCACTAAATATTCTCAAAACTTTCATTGCAACTGGCATTGTTCCAGAAATGGCCAAAATCAGGAGGAATAAGGATGATGAAGATGAAGACAAGAGTGATGGGAGGAGAAGTCATCACAGGAGTGATAAGGGTGATGAAGATAAGAAGAAGAAGAAGAAAGATGGCAAGGACAAGAAAGGTGATGATGACCAAGGCAAGTTCTATGAAAGGAAAAGTGGAAAACAGGAAGCCTTAGGCATTGCTAACTATAATCTCACCATAACACAAGACTCTAAGTCTAGGGTGAATACAGTTAGTAGTGACCTACCAAAATCTACACCCATGGCCTCTACAGCTATTTTTCCACCTTAAGAATTGAAGAAGAAACAAATCAAGAAACCATCTGTATGTTTCCAAAAACAAACTGCTAATGGTATACTACAGTGGTCTACAAGCAAAGGTCATAAGTTTCTGCCAAGCACTGGAGTGAAAAAGGTTAAATTCAAGCATGCTGCAAAAAGAGTGAAGTTACCTAAGTTAAGGGCCCTAACTATCTATCCAGGACTGAAACTCCAACCACTAGATGAAGACTTTGATGAAGACCAACTGTACTATCTAAGAGCTCAAAGAATCTACTATGCTGTCATTGTGAATGACTGTCTTGAGATCAAATATACTGATGGAAGGGAGAAGAAATTCAAACAAGGGCAGTGTCAAAATTGGGGTAAGTTTTATGACATAGAAAGAATTATTGCACTTTTGGATGCTAATGACAAAGTGGAGAGGGTATGGAAGTTGGAGTTAGTTGAGTTTGTAAAGATGAAGAGAGATCATGCAGAGAAAATCAAAAAAGTGAGAAGGAAATTGATAGACTGGAAGTTGAAGCAGAAAGCTAAGGGCTAAGGGATTGTGTAGAGTTCAACTCAATCCCTATATGGTGAAGTATAGGAGGAAAAATGGAGATCATGTCAATATAAGAATGAACCTACTAAATCACTATCATGCCAACATTCTGAAACCAGTACTTGAAGATTTCAATAACTCTATTCTGCTTGAAGAATTGGGTGCTATGGTAGAAATCATAAGAGCTATGGATGAGAATGCAAGAAAGGAAAAAGAAAGAAAACAGAAGGCATATGATGATCTACAAGCCAGAGCTATGTAGAAGGAATCAAATGAGAATGGCTAGTATTTCACCATATTGTGTAAGATTACTCACCTTGTAGTTCTATTCATGTTCTTAATCAAATTTCATAAATGTACTTTCAGAGTTCTATCTTTATGTATGTTAGGCTTATTGTAACGACTGGGAAAATTTCGTGTATTTTATTCTGTTAAAATATGTTTTTAGTTGATTTTATTGTGTTTTTATTTAATTTTTAATGCATTTAAACACATTATGATTTTTATTAAATAGGAAAATTATCCCATACGTGTTATGTGACTTCTGTGTAGCATAGATTATTTTATTATATTTTTCTGTAATTTTTATATTTTTAGAATACAATTATTTTGCATTTTAAATTCCGGAACCAGCCCCTATACTGAATCTGAGACCCTGTTTTTGATACAATTATTTTTGTAAAATGGTAGGATATGTAAAACTGAATTTTGTGGTAATTTTTGTAATATTCATAATTTTTGGGAAATTTTGGCATATATATTATATTTGTTTAAAATTAAAAATTTTACATTTTTATCCCATAAAAATTATTTTTAAGGGTTAATAATTTTAATTAGGGGTTCAAAATATTTTTGGGGTATTAATTTTCGAATTAGTATAAATAGCAGAATTTTATTTTTATTTATTAAAATGAATCAAAAATCAGATTTTTGATTTAATATTTCTGAAATTCTGGAAAATAGTGTTCTTGGTGTTCTTCAGAATCAAAGCGACTTTTGAAGGTGATTCTGTTATTCAAATCCTTCATATGAGTAATCAAACTGAATCTCATGACATGTTCTATCTGTTTATTTGGGTGTTTGAATCCAAATATGTCTTGATCGAAATTTTTTAATTTTCATTGTTATATTCGAATTTCTTGAATTTATTGCAGCTTGTATACTGATTTACTGTTGTTGTGGTTAGTATCTATAGATTCCTTATGCTTCCAGGAGTTTTATGATAATTTTTGTTTGATTTTTAGTAGCTTAAATATGAAAGTCAAGTTTTGTGTGGGTGAGAATTTTTGACTTCGAATTTCTGGGTTCTTGATTGTTTTTCTGCTGTTATTGACGATTGGTATAGCTTGTGCAAGTCATAAGCTTCATTTTGATATATAAAACGTTCGATTTGGTTTAGAAATGAATGATATCGGGATTTGGTCGGTGAGTTCGCCGGATTTTAATCGGATTTGGCCGGATTCTGGATTCGGCTGATTCTGGGATTAAACGAATGGTATAATCGTGTTTAGAACACGATTTGGAATGATTTTGGTATTTAAAACGCACCAAATGGTACGTTTTTGTGGCTCGTCGGAAAATTTTTCCGGCCACCGGAATCTGGGCAGCAGCCATTTACGGCGACGGTTGTTCTTCGAGCATTCATACGAAGAACAACGTAGATGGTGATGAATAGTGCCGGTTTAATCTTCAAAACCTAAAAACCATTTCTAAAAACTGATTTTGAAAAATTATTTACAAAATTATTTACAAATTCGAATTTTATTTTCAGAAATTCGAAAAATACTTTTAAAAATTCGAAAAATCATTTTTAAATTTCGAAAATTTATTTTTAATTTCGAAAAATAGTTTTAAAATTTTAATAAATTATTTTTAATTCGAAATTTATTTTATTTAATTATTTTAAATCTATTTAGCTAATATTTTAATTAAATTAAATTGATTGGTTAATTAATAATAATCGATTAATTTAATTAATTAAATATTATTTAAATATGATGAAAAATAATCAAATTTAATTATTTTGAAAAATAAAATAATTTATTTATTTTATAAATAATATTTTACCTTTAATATTTATTTCCTTTGTTTAAAATGAAATAAAATTGTTTTAAAATTCTAAAAATAATCCGGGAAGGATAAAAATAGTTTCAAAATTCTAAAATTGATTCTAAGACCGGATTAGGTAATTAGAAAAATATTTCAATAACCCAATAATTATCTGTAAGGTTTTAAATTATCCTTCTTAATCTAAAAAGGGTAATTTAAATTCTTTAAAATTCCGAAAAATGTTCTAAAAATGTTTATAAAGGTTCTAAAAATACCTTGAGTGTTCTTTTATATGGTGAGTCATATCTGCTATGTGAATTACGTGTTTGATTACTCTGTACATGTTACTATTTGTTTAAAATATTTAGTCGGTAGCAATACAACGTATGGGTAGACCCTAGAACCGAGGTTTGATTGGTAATTGACCTTGTACCTAGCAAGATATTTGAAATAGCATGTTTTATTGTAGAAGTGGGAGAAACCCTAGCTAGTGGGCAGAGTTACCTGCAGTATTCCTAGAAGTGAGAAAACCCTAGCAAGAAAGCATAAATTACCAGCAGTATATTCAGGCAAGTATTTTCTCCCTTGATCATCTTAAACACTGTTTAATTATGTTTCATTGATTCATATCATGACGAATAGCTATTGTTCAGAGCTATTTGTGATTCTTAAATATTTTGTGCGAACACAGTTGTTTGATATTGGTACCCTTGATGGGGGAATTTGTTTAAGATAAACTCTTCATATCCTTATTATCGTAGTAAATAATAGGGATGTGAACTGTATGTGAAACTAAGCATTTCCTGTTGAATTCGGAAATTGCTCTATTGGATTGGCAGATGGTGAAGCGTAGGAGGCCATGATTGCTGTCATGGTCCAGCAATATTTAAGGAGGATATGGTAACCATTCCATCTTCCTATAGGCTAACATTACTTGCCTATTTTGGTACCCTCATGAAATCCGGATTATACACACGGGTATAGCTGTACCAGTGGAGTATAAAGGGTCCCATTGCTTTTGAACCTGATCAGGGGGCAATGGTGTTTCAGTTATGTATATCCAATCCATATCGCCCGAATGGCTATTATATATTGGGAGTTGACAAATGATTCAGTTTTACGTCATGTCAAATGATTTCAATTATGATCGAATTATAATTCAGTTGTTGATTCAGTTTGCTTTATAAACTGTTTTACTTTTCAGTCGATATTATGCAGCATTTGTTCTGGTTTTATTTTGAAACTGTTTATATATGTACTTGCTGGGCTTTTCTTTGGCTCACTCTTGCTTTCACTAAACCTTTCCAGACGGGAAGTATGGTTCCGATCAGCAGTCCAGACATTATTAGAGGGAGTCAGAGTGGTCGGGTATCCGCACCTCAGGCCGTGCAGGTACTTGTGCGTTTCAGTTGGCGCTAGATAGAATTTCAAATAAAATGGGATGTAATAATAAAATTGAATTAGACTGGATTTAAGTTGACTTGATTTGGTGATTTGTAATAAGTGACTAGTTTATTTTGGAATATGTCTGCTTGTATTCACACAATAACCTGTTTGCGATCTTTGGTTGCGGGGTCGGTTGCGCATTCTGATATTTTTGGTTGTGATTGGTTGGTGACCCCCGGATCTGGACCCCGGATTTGGAGGGGTGTCACACTTATTATCAGACATGAAATTGTGACTAAGGGTCTTACTCACAATTTGGGGGAGATTATTAGTCATAGAGGCATGCCTGAATACATCTAATAACAAGCCTAATTGTTTGTAATGCTTTGCATTACTTACATGACCTCTTAACTGAGGGAACCTCTGGTTGTAGAGTTTCTACTTGTTTAGTACTTGTAATATGTATCAATTTCTATCTGTGTAATTGTACTTAAAAGTCAGAGAATAATGCTTGAAAGAAGTTCCAAGGTTCATGCCTCAAGCTTGAAGAACAAGGCTGTCAAAATAAACACAGTTAGAGTTTGGAGAATGAAAATTTGCCAAAGTACCATTTCGATAAGTATGTTTGTTATATTCGAGAAGTCTAGCATTCGAGAAGTCAGGCATTCGATATCTCAAAAGACACTATTCGATATATCAGAGATTCGATATGTCTTTTACTCTATTCGAGAACTCAGGAAGTCAACAAGTCAAAGCATCATTCGAGTTCTCCAGGAGTCAACAAGTCAAAGCTCATTCGATATCTCAAAGACTCAGAAAGCTATTCGATATCTCAGGGATTCGACAAGTTAAATGCTCCATTCGACAACTCAAGGATTCCTGAAGAAAAGAGCTATTCGAGAAGTGATTCGATATGTCAACTTTACAGTATTCGAGAACTCAGAGTTATCGATCAAGTCAATTCTAGTTCTCGAATCAAACACTTAGCCACTTCTCGAATACAATCTTGGGGACAAAATACTGAAGGAATTGTACAAGTCAGAAACCTGCAACAAGCCAAGGTGCTTTATGGACCACAAGCTGTAAAGTACTTTGGAAAGCCTACAAAGAATCTTAGAGAGATGTACAAGAGACAAAAAGCTAAAGAAGTGGATCTGAGCAGAACCTCAAGAAGTCAAACCTGTAGCCGTTTGGATGCTTGCTCAAAAAGGATAGACATACGAGAAAGTAATTTATCCTGTAACCTTATTTGTAGTAAGCAGGTTGTGCTCATGTTCTATAAGGGCACAACCTCACTTCTTTAGAAGTTAATTTTTTAACATACATTCTAAGAGTACATCTCTCTGAGAAAAACGAAGCTGAGAATACTATCATTTGTATTCACAGGTTGTAGCAAATCTTTATATAATAAAATATTAGATTAAAGTGATATCGTGTCTTGTGTTGTTTATTATCTACATTCGTATTTCTGCACACACATAACATATATCTTATTACATACTCCAAAACAGATTCAAGAACAAGAAACGTTCAAGAATCCATTCACCCCCTCTGTATTCTTTTGTGCGTTGAATATTCAACATTAATAACACTCTTGTAGTCTTTCATTAAAAATTTGAATAATTAAATAGTTCATTTTTAGACTATTTAGTTGATAGGCTATATACACTTTATAATTCCATTTTTCACATAATCATCACCACCTCTTGTTTAAGTTCGGTTTCTAAAGTATCTTTGTAGTTTTATGGGAATATTATAAGTGTGCCGTAGTAAATTTTAAAATTATTTTTTTATGTTTTAAATTTTCAAGATTATTATCATGAAATTTAATAATACTTTTTAATTAAATAAAAATTGGGAAAAAACCAAAATCGACAACAATTTACCGAATTGAAAAAAACTATTTAGAACGATTTGATTACGATTATAAGGTAAAAATGAAGTTAGAAACCGAGTGGATTTGAACCGAACACATCCCAATTAATGAATGTATAGATCATTAAAGTAATACTCACAAATATGCATGTGCAATTAAAGATTAGTTAATTAAAATATAACTTTATTTGAATAATTTTGTACTCCCTCTGTCATTATTCGTACTCCCTCTGTCCCAACGAATTGTTTACGTTTGTTTACGTTCGGTACAGAGAGCTCGGTACGCATTTTAAGGTTCTTATAAAGTATAGTTCCATAATCTATTTTTAATTTTTTTTCTTCTGAATAAAAATTTAATGTTTAAATTTTTATTCAAAAAAAAAAGAAAATTTTATAAATCAGTTAAGGAACTATACTTTTTATACACCTTAAAATGCTTGCCAAACAGTGCTGAAAACATGTAAAGAAATGGGTGGGACGGAGGGAGTATCATTTTAAAATTATAAATTAGAAACAAGTTTTATTATAAAATCAAAATTTAGTTTTTAATTTCAAAATGTAACAATAATTATAAATTTTTAGAAACCACCACTTGTTCCTAATATTGCATTACTAGTGTTGTATCAACCAAAGTGATTAAAAAAAGATGCCATTATTGAATATCTCAATCTAAATATGAATGTACGTCCGTGCTTTCTAGCCGCCACTCACATGAGTTTGGGTCCATTTATCCCACCACCATATGTCTCCTTTTCATACACTTTTACTTGTTGGTGAAGAGAAGCGATTTCAGACTTTTACCAACGGCTTTACTGTTTTAGATTTATTATTTACTATTATTTTACTATCTTTAACGAATAAATTTGAATTTAAATAATTGTACTCCATTACTACTAATCTGTCGGCCGACCTAGTTTTAAATGAAGTTAACACCTCTAATAAGAAGTGGTCCTGCCCTCTTAGGTAGCGATGACAATTTGTACCGACCCGATGGATATCCGATCCGTTTCGACCCGAATGGATCCAATCGAATTCGAAAATTTCGGGTTTGGATTCGGGTTTGGGTTTGATTTTTAAACCCGAATCAATTTCGGGTCGGGTTTGGTTTTGGCAATACCGATCCGAACCCGACCCGAAAACCCGAAACCCGTATCAAACCTGATCCGAACCCGAACCGACCCGAAACCTGAATTAATATATGTTATTATTTCTATTATTTTATACATAATATTTAACATTTAATATATATTATCTATTATTATTTATATTTAACATTTAATATGTAATGAAAATTAAAATATTTTATATATTAATGTTTTATATTATTTTTAATATAAAAATATTTAATTTTTTTATTTTTTTTTGGGTTTCGGGAACCCGTTAGTATCCAACGGGTTCGGGTTCGGGTTTATAGTTTCGGGTTTTTTCGGGTCCGGGTTTGGTCAAAAATTCGGGTTCGGGTTTGGGTTTGGCAAAACCCGTTTCGACCGACCCGATTGCCATCCCTATTCTTAGGCGCGCAACACTAAGTATTACTTATTAAAGAATATTAAAGAAGAGAGTAGGGAATCCAAGATAGGTATTAGATAAGTTTCCTAAGATAAATTATATATACAAAAATAGGATGAACCGTTTTGTAAAATCAGAATTCGTTTAAAATTTTGTAATATTAATTAGCCATGCGGATCCAATGCATTTAAAGCTTATTTTTTTAAAGAAACCATCTCTTATTCAGGAGGCACTTTTATGAAATATTTTTTACCAAACGAATTTCATGAAATTTTTGAATATTTGTAAAATGTTAAGTATGAAAATAGATTGGACGAGAATTTATTTGAAGTACCTGTGTTGTCACGTTTAGATCCGTCCCGCACAATAAAAATTGATAATGAATTAATGATTGACGCGTGAAGGAGAAGGGCGTAATTGCGAAATTAAGGAGGAAGTTTTGAAGTGTGACGTGTATATTCGGCTTTTTATATATACAATAGTTGAGTGTGCCGTTTGCGGTGCGATGAAAAATAGAGATTCCAGAAGCTGCTACTGACTGACTGACCTATGTTGTCAATTCTATCAACCCCACACGGCATTAACTGCCGCTGCCGCCACTATTGTTACAAAATGTTCGGAAATGTAACTCCCTCCCTCTCCTAATAAATTAAAAATCTTCCCATCGGGACTGTTCATAATAAGAGATAAATTACTAATTTACGTCTAATCTATAAGATAAAATATAGTCATGCGTGATCTTGTTTGATTCGTATTTGTGAGTACTTTAATACAGTGAAGTTTTTATATTTAATACTAATATGAAATTAACGATTAAAAGTATGGATTGACAAACGTGTCCAATCAAAAGGGAAGAGTTTTTTTGGGAGAGAGGGAGTACTAATTAATTTGTCTAAACTGTGAGCTCAAAATATGGTTGAAGAAATGTATAATTACAAACTACTATCGTAATAAGCCATGTAAGGCACGGGTCATCTTCTAAATATTGAAGTAAACTTGTTTATTTTTATGATTTAAATAATATATATGGATATGATTGTATAGTTTCTAATTAAACATATTTGTTATGATGTTCCAATTTTGTTTTGCAAAAAATTTGATTTACTTATTCAGATAAGCACTCAAATTAAAATATTTCATGGCATATAAATGTATTGGATTTAGTATGTGTTGGATATATTATAACACATTTACACCAATTTATACAAATTTAAGTCACAGGTAGAAAACATCCAGTAATTTGTTATTATAATAAATTTGGGTAAGAGAATATAAAATTTAAATAATAAGGGGGTTTTTCGGTTTAATTCTCCTTGATGTTTTTTCATCACTACAAATCAATTTTTGGAGTGATACTTTTTAATATTTTATCCTCATTTTTTTGCCATTATTTCATAAAGAATCTCGTCAATACATAAGATGGAGAAATAAAGTTCTTTTGATGTCTTTCTCTTCCAATGTATATTTAAGAATACAGTTATAAAATAAATGAATCGTACATGAATGACGCATTTATTCATACACGAGTTATAATTTTGACAACTCACTAAACCTATTATTTATACATGTAATTTTTCACAATAAAGATGTTGTCCAATTAGTATGTAAAAACTAATTGCATATTTTAAATGTTTATCTTTTTAGGCAAATAGTTTTAACTAACTTGGAGTATATAATATGATTGATCGATCATAATATTTTGTGTGTGTGCATGCTATGCAATATCCAATTTTTCTAAGATATTTGTTAACTTGATTGTATATTTTAATTCTTTTTACTATTTTTTTTGAATTTTTTAATATTCTTTCCAACCAAAAATTCTCTATATGCATCATCCGACTTTTAATCGATGTACCTATGAACTGATTCCTATATTTTGTATTATTATATATTATATGATCTTTTTTCAAGAAAGTTTATCTTTCTCAACTTATTTGCATTTTTTTTAACTTTTGTAATACCTGACATTTTTAAGGATCTCATCTTTTAATTATATATTGTTCTCTAAAAATATAAATATATTATAGTTAATATTATATGTAGGAAATGTTGAATTAATTGAAAACAAACCAATTTACATCACGTGCTATTATAATCAAATTTTAAATTAGTTGTATATATAATCACGTACCGTGTTTTGTAAACTAAAATACAAAATTTTAAAAGTAATGTGAATCACCAATATCATTTGCTCATAGTAGTAAAAATAAAATAAATAAGAGGTCGAATTTATCTAAAAGAATTTAACTAAAAATCAAAAAAATATGTAGTACAATGATCGGAAGGATGAATTTTTTGGACGAGGTTAATGATTCAATTCACAACAAAAACATATTAACTCATTTAAAATAAGAGAGTGAAATAAAATTTTGAAATTAGTTTATATAATTACGTACCATATTTTGAAAAGTAAAATTCAAATTTTGAAACTAATATTTATCATTATTATTTTTACTCATAAGTTAAACTAATAGTTAAAATAGGATAATAGAGAGGTCGAACTTATGTAAAAAGAGTTTTAACTCCATACCAAAAAATATAATGTAGCATAATGATTTGGAGGAAGAAATATATAGAGGAGGTTGTTGGTTTAATTCTCCACAAATACAAATAACTTATTTTTTCTATGCAAATAAGGGAATGACAAATCAATGTACTTTTGTAATATATAAAAATAAAATCGTAATTTCACAAGAGGTTTATTGACTCAAAATACCCCTAAAATATTCCCTTATTCTCCTATTATACCTGGAAGTAGATTTTCTACAAGTTTAGCCTATAATACATGTAACAATAATTATTTGCAAATAAGGTGAGTTTTTATGTACGAAGCTCTAAATAAATTTTGAAAAGGTACTTCTATATTTTCTCCGATTCTAACCTATGATTAGTGTAACATTAGATATTTGTGGGAACTTTTTTCCATAGCTGTCTTTAGATAAAAAACTCGAGTTTAATATCATTTTCAAGTCTGTAAGTTCTCTTCAATAAGGAACTCCTATGAGAAGTCAATTGTCACGTGTAACACATTTGGTGCTCCGAATATCAACATCAAGTGTCGAATTGAATATTAGTCTTAAGTGAAAATGTAGAGTCAAGTACGAGTTTGCAGATAACATTAATTATATGTTCTACTCCTCCGTCCGTCCCATTTATTTCTATATACTTACTATTTTGGCATGTCCCATCATTTCTATATATTTCAAAAATAGTAAAGTTTTAATAATAAAAAATACTATTACACCCATTACTTTCCTCCACTATCTCAAATCTATTATTAAATATTGATAGGTCCCACTACTTTATCCATTTTTCATCAAACTTTACTCATTTTTTATACATTTTCTTGGTCTCCATATCCAAACCAAGCGTATATAAATCACCGGGACGGAGGGAGTACTAGCAGTATAATGAAACGAGTTTAACAGACTATCGCAGCAATAGTTCTAGTAACGTAGTGTGTATGAACGATAAGTAGTATAATAATGAATTAATTAGTAAAAGTCACACGTACTCATGTAACGCGGTTTACTACTAATTTTGATGATATTTTTATTAGACCAAGAAAATTCCATTTTCGCTCGTGGTGACATAGGATAACATTTTTATAGTAAAAATACGATACCCAATTTTGACACGTAAAATACGATATGAGCGCTTTAAAATTCACTATTTAAAGCAACTTTTTTTTTTAATATCCTTTTTATTATTTCCTTGCATTACTAGTGTGCTTTAAGGTTTCTAAACATGTATTAGCATACAATATATTTGTTTAATAAAAAACTTTTCTTCTCTTTTGAATGTCAAAGTTGAATCACTGAACAAACTAAACATTCATGTAATAAAGAGTCAAATAAAGTTAATTTTAGAAATTCAAAATACCAAAAAGAGTTGATAGTTACAAAAGGAGTATATTTTTTTAATTGAAATGGCCCAAACTCAAATTTTTCTGCGAAGGCCTTGTTCCGAACTGTAAGATGGGTATGTTTAATTTTCTAGCTATTTGAGGCCATTGCCTGTTTTAAGAATTTGACACGAAGAATGTTTGATTTGATTTATTTGGAGAGTGTACGCTCTGTTGGCCCAAGAGGATAGTTTTTGACATAACTCAAGGATGTGAGGGAAACCCAAAGTATGTATTGCAATTACGGGTGCTCAAAATTCCGAGCCCAAAAAAAAACTCAATCGACTCGGACAAAACAAAATTGGTTGGTCTAGCATTAGCTCTATTTGGGCCTAAGGCCGATCTATTGAGGTATACTAGTTCTTTAACTTTTGTTAATCTTAGCTGAATCTGGCCCATACCTTACTGAAAGCATAGAAATATATCTACTGTATTGCTTTGTACTTTAAAAAATACGCAAAATATTTATTCTGCAGTTTATCATCCTAAAATGTATACTCACTCCGTCCCGCTATTATTGGTCACAATTCCATATTTGCTTGTCTCAAAACTATTGTCCACATTTCTTTAACAAAGCAAATTATGTGTCAAATTTATTAAGTTTTCATAAATATGTTAATAATTATGATTAAATATGGTAATTTTAACTTGATCGCTAAATACATGGATTTTGAATGATGGCCAATATTAGCGGGACAGTGGGAGTATTATACAGAAAATCTTTCAATTTTTTTTAGAAATTACCAATTTATCTTGCATCATTGCATTAATATGAACTACCGTAGATTGATCCGGACAATCGGTATCTCGACTTATATCCGACTCGAAAATCTGATACACATCTCAAATTCATTTTAAATATTATCCAAATCTGATGGAAAAATTGAAACCGGATAAAATATGATCCCGGATATGAGCATTTATATACCCGCTCAGATTGAATCTCATATTATTCTTATTAAAATGATCCTACCCGAACCTCGTGGTCCATATTCGGTTCAAACCAGAATATGAAATATTTTTTTAGTTTATTATATTTCCAATTAAATAACATATTATAATTTCTTAATTATATTTATAAATTTAAATTTTCATAATATGAGTCATCCACTCAATTATTTATCATCAAATACTTAATAGATCATTTTATTAGATTTTCAATTCGTGATTATTATGTTTTTATAATATTATATTTATTTTGGAATAAATGACTATTTATATAGTTTAAGTAAAAATGATACATAATGGTAGTGGATCACATTTGACTCGTATTCAATGGACCACAACTACCTGGTTAGAAAAAAGAAAATACGGTATTGATCATATCCGATTCAGATCCCAACTTCAATATCCGGGATCCAAATAAAATGATACACATACTGTTAGGAATATGTTGTATTTGATGATAACTTCACAATCAATCAAATTGTATAAGGTTTTGTAGCTGTCAACGGATGAGGATTTATAACTCTATCCGTTGACAGGTAGCTCATCAACGGATGAGGTTTTTGTAGCATACTGCAGTATCTTTATGTTATTAGTTGATAGTGTTTTTATCCACAGTCATGTTGACCATCAATGGATAGGCAGAATAGGGTAGCCAACTGTAAATAAGCTATGCTATGTAATTCTGTCTAAGTGAAAGTGTATCAACAGATGAAGACAAAACTCTATCAACGGATACAACTCAAATCCACTCTATCAACGGATACAGCTCAAGTCTCAATATCAACGAATACAGCTCAATATATCATCAACAGATGTCAGCGTACAATATCAACGGATAATCATTGACACTTTCTTCTATGCTAAGCTGGGGATTAGCAGTTGATAAAGACAGGTTTGACTGACAGATCACATGGGTTGATAGTAGATACAAAAAGCAGTATGGCATCCATACTTTGGAAACACTGAAGAAAGAAGCATTCCGTTTACACTATGAATACAAGAAAGGTGCATGAGACATGTCTGTTCACAAGGACAACCTTTCGGCTACATGTGTATTTGGAGTGTAGTAGCAAGTCAACTATAATTAGATTAATATTATCTTATTCCAGTAGTACTTGTAAAACTTGGGATTTATAACCAAGGGTAGCAACTCTTTGAAAAGCTAAGAAAACAGATACATTTGCTTAGGGTTTTTGTTGAATATCCTTAGAAAGCAAAGAGTTGTAAAATAGAAGCTGTGTACTTTTGTATCACAAAGTTTTCTTCGAATAAAAGCTTCAGGTGGTGCATTTAACCACCTGATTTTTATGTGTTTGTGCATTAATCTTTCTACAGCAATTATCTAAGTATAGATTTCTGGAGTTCTTATCAGAAATTTATAAATATCAAGAATTGTATTCAACCCCCCTTCTACAATTATACAAGTGTGTAATCTGGGAATAACAATTGGTATCAAAGCAAGCTTCTAACATATTTGAAGTTTAAAGGTCAACACACTTCCAACATGTCTAAGAAGGATTATGGAGTAAAGATTCCAGTTCTTGATAGAGAGAATTACTTTCACTGGAAAGTAAAAATACGTCTACATCTCTTGTCTATTGATGAGGGTTTTGTGGATTGCATTGACAAGGGTCCTCATGTTCCAATGAAGACTGCAACAAGAGTTGGCCTGGCTGAAGATGTGCCTGACACTCTTATTCCCAAACCTGTTTCTGAATGGAGTCTTGAAGATATTGCAGAAGTCCACAAAGACAAAAAGACCATGAATATACTATTCAATGGTCTAGAAACAGACATGGTTGACAATGTTATTAACTATACTACCTCCAAGGAAGTATGGGACACTGTTCAAACCCTTTGTGAAGGAACAGAACAGGTGAGGGAAAACAAGATGCAACTAATAATCCAACAGTATGAACAATTCCACTTTAAGAGTGGAGAAACATTGAATGATACATTTAGTAGATTTCAAAAGTTACTAAATGGTTTGAAACTGTATGGAAGAATCTATCAAGTTAAAGATTCTAATCTCAAATTTCTGAGATCACTGCCAAAGGAATGGAAGCCAATGACTGTTTCTCTAAGAAACACTCAAGAGTACAAGACATTTACTCTTGAAAGGCTCTATGGAACTTTAAAGACATATGAGCTGGAAATGGAGCAGGATGAAGAGATTGAGAAGTCTCAAAAGAAAAGTGGGTCAGTTGCACTTGTTGCCAACTTGGAGCAGAAGGAGGAAAGGACAGAAGCTGCTAGTTCTACACCAAATAGGGAGGTTTGTAAAGGTAGAGCAGAATCAAGCAGGAGCAAGGAAAAGGTGTCTGAGGAATTGAATGTCCTTCAGCAGGATGAATTGGATGAGATAGATGAGCATTTAGCTTTTCTATCTAGGAGATTCTCTAAGCTGAAATTCAAGAGAAACTCTGGGGTGGCCAAGCCATTTAACAAGGATTTTTCCACAAGCAACTATGTGGATAAATCCAAAATTAAATGCTAAAATTGTGGAATTGCTGGTCACATGATAAGTGAATGCAGGAAACCTAGACCTGAGAACAAGGGAAAGTCAACTGAGCCTGTTGACTATAAGAAGAAATATTTTGATCTTCTCAGGCAGAAAGGAAAGGCATTCTTGACCCAAGAGTATGACTGGGCTGTTGATGACAATCATTCTGATAATGATGTTGAGTTTGTCAACCTTGCTTTAATGGCTGATTCTGGAGAGCAGGAAGCAAGTTCAGCTAGCAATCAGGTATTTTCTACTAATCTCTCTGAGCTCACCAAAGAGGAATGCAATAGTGTTATAGATGAAATGTCTACTGAACTATATCACTTAAGTGTTACTCTTAAATCACTTACTAAAGAGAACAATAGGATTAAAGAGTCTAATATGTTTTTAAGTGATAGAAATGCTGCTCTAGAAGCTCAATTTCTAGAATTTGAGAAAATGAGAGTTGATTGCAATAATGATAAAAGTGAACTTGAAGCTGTGTTAAAAAGAGGATTGATTTTAAAAGACCAGCTTGAAAAAGAACAAGGGATAATTGCTAAATTTCAAAGTTGTAGGAATATTTCTCAAAACATAATAGAAGTCCAGGGAATAGAATCATTTGTGAAGGATACCTGGACTCAAAAGAAAAAGGAGCTAGAACCTGGCCTTGAGGATCTAGAGACTATTTGTGAATCAACGGATAGTGATCATCCGTTGACAGATGAACCATCAACGGATGAGAGGTATCCGTCGACTAACAAAAAGTTTGTTAGTAAGAAGGAACTCAGGAAACTGGATATCAAGTATGGTCCAGTCAACAAGAACTTTGTTAGTGGGGAGAGTAGCAAAACCAAATCTAATGGGAAGGCTAAGGCAGGTGATTTACATAACAAAAAGGTTGTTGGTAAATCAGATAATGAAAAGGTAGAAATTGAGGGTAAAAAGAAAAAGAACAGAAATGGTAAGATAGGCATCAACAAGAAAAACAATTATTCTCCTGACAAGTTTGCTCCTAGGAAAACTTGTAGTAATTGTAATAGTGTCAATCACATATCTTCTAATTGCAAGATTGTCAACAAGACTCCTGTTAATGTACCTCAAACAATACCGTGTATGCCTGCAATGCCTGGTTTGTATCAAAATGCTAGTTTTTCAAATCCATATGTGAACATGCCATATCTATCTAATCCTTATTTTCAATCTGTGAATGTGCCACAAATGTCATGGAGCATTCCTAGCATGAATAATATGTATGCCAATTTTCCACAAATGCATGCATCAAATATTCATGCAAATGAGCATTTGTCAAACCCCATCACTCAAGCATCCACACCTAAGTTGAAGAATGCTAAGAGTGCAAAGTCAAAGGCTAACAAGAAAGGACCCAAGGAAGCTTGGGTACCAAAATCAACTTGATTTGTTTTTGAAATGTGTGCAGGGAAACAGAAGGAATCTATGGTACCTAGACAGTGGATGCTCTAGGACATGACAGGAGATTCAACCCTGCTCACAGAGTTCAAGGAAGGAGCTGGCCCTAGAATTACCTTTGGAGATGACAACAAAGGATATACTAAGGGATATGGCCTGATTTCAAAAGGCAATGTCATCATTGAAGAAGTGGCTTTAGTTGAAGGTTTGAAGCACAATTTGCTGAGTGTCAGTCAGATTTGTGACAAAGACTATGAAGTAAAGTTCACAAAAGAAGCCTGTGTTGTTTCTGCCAAGGAAGACAACAATGTGGTATTGACAGGCTTTAAAAAAGGAAATGTTTACATAGCTGACTTCAATTCAGCATGCTCAGAATCCATTACTTGTCTCTTCAGCAAAGCAAGTAAGGATGAGAGTTGGCTTTGGCATAAGAAGCTGTCACATTTGAATTTTAAAGTTATGAATGATTTGGTAAGAAAGGATCTTGCTAGAGGAATCCCTCAATTGGAATTTGTCAGAGATGGACTGTGTGATGCCTGCCAATTAGGGAAACAAAAGAAATCATCCTTCAAAAGCAAGACAGAGTCATCCATTTTTAAGCCTCTTCAATTGCTGCATATGGACTTATTTGGTCCAGTAAATGTCATGTCTATTTCAAAGAAGAAATACTGTCTGGTGATTGTAGATGATTTTTCTAAGTTCACATGGACCTTCTTCCTGCACTCCAAGGATTGTGCAAGTGAAATCATCATCAATCACCTCAGAATACTAAACAATGGTTCTGAAGACAGAGTACAAAGAATCAGGGGTGACAATGGTACTGAATTCAAGAATTCCACAATGAAGATTTTCTGTGAAGAGAATTGAATTGTCCATGAGTTTTCTGCTGCCAGAACACCTCAACAAAATGGGGTTGTTGAAAGGAAAAACAGAACTCTCATTAAAGCAGCTAGAACAATGTTAAGTGAATCAAGGTTACCAACATATTTCTGGGCTGAAGCTGTCAACACTGCATGCTTTACTCAGAATATTTCCTTGGTCAATCAAGCTAGAGGAATGACTCCTTATCAGTTGTTAACCAACAAGAAACCAACTTTAGCTTTCCTTCATGTCTTTGGATGTAAGTGTTTTGTGCTAAGGAATCATGGAGATAACTTGGGCAAATTTGAAGCAAAGGCAGATGAAGCTATTTTCGTTGGATATGCAGCAGGGAAAGCCTACAAAGTCTACAATCTAAGAACCAACATTGTTATGGAATCTGTACATGTTGTGTTTGATGATCAAAAGATTCTAGGCCTAATTGATGAAGGCTCCCATGAAAAGTTGGAATTTGAGAATGAAGGTGAAAGAAGAATGTACTATGATGATGATGAGGAAGATGAAGATCATGACCACAGAGATCCACCAAGAGTTGTTGTACCAACTAGAAGTGATGCTTACACTGGAAATGAAGCATCCGTTGACAATATTAGAGATGCATCCGTTGACAGAGATTCTCAATCATCCGTCGACAGGCAAAATGATGCATCCATTGACAGTCAACTTCATAATTCAGCAAGGACAACAAAGTCAGGGGGAGTTTCTCAAGGTCAAAATTCAATGCTAAATCAACATGATCATGCTCATGGAAATGAAACAACCTCATCAAGATCAAACCTTCCACCTGCAAGAAAATGGACTAGAGATCATCCATTTGAGTTAATCATTGGTGAATCAAATTCAAGAGTCCAAACTAGAAGGGCCACACAAGCAGAATGTCTATACAGTAGCTTCCTGTCTCAAGAGGAACCTAAGAGAGTGGAAGATGCCCTTCTAGATCCAGATTGGGTCTTAGCAATGCAAGAAGAGCTAAACCAATTTGAAAGAAATAAAGTATGGAAACTTGTGCCCAAACCTGATGATAGAAGTGTCATAGGTACTAAATGGGTTCTCAAGAATAAGACAGATGAAAATGGCATAATTGTGAGGAATAAAGCTAGATTAGTGGCAAAGGGCTATTCTCAAGAAGAAGGGATAGAATTTGATGAAACTTTTGCTCCAGTGGCAAGATTTGAGGCAATAAGAATCTTTCTAGCCTATGCAGCACATGCCAATTTCAAAGTCTATCATATGGATGTCAAAAGTGCCTTTCTAAATGGGGAACTGGAAGAAGAGGTCTATGTCCATCAACCTCCTGGCTTTGAGGATCCAGAATTTCCAGAATATGTATATCTTCTCATGAAAGCACTTTATGGTTTGAAGCAAGCACCAAGAGCCTAGTATGACACTTTATCTCAATTTCTTTTGGAGAACCACTTCACTAGAGGTACAGTAGATAAAACCTTATTTCATAGGAATATCAATGGCTCTTCAATACTTGTCCAAATCTATGTAGATGATATTATTTTTGGGTCTACAGATGAGAAGCTTTGCAAAAGGTTTGCCAAACTTATGCAAAGTAGGTATGAAATGAGCATGATGGGTGAATTAGCTTACTTTCTTGGCCTACAAGTAAAGCAAGTTAATGAGGGCATTTTCATAAGTCAAACAAAATATATTTATGATCTCTTAAAGAAATTTGACTTAATGGATTGTACCTCTGCAAAAACACCTATGGCCACTGCAACTAAGCTTGAGTTGAATATTAAGGAAAAGTCTGTGGACATCTCAAGCTATAGAGGCATGATAGGTTCACTTCTATACCTAACAGCTAGTAGACCTGATATAATGTTTTCTACTTGTCTTTGTTCTAGATTTCAAGCTGACCCTAGAGAGTCTCACTTAATAGCTATTAAAAGAATTTTCAGGTATCTCAAGGGAACACCAAACCTTGGCATTTGGTACCCAAGAGAATCTGGTTTTGATCTAACTGGCTATTCTGATGCAGATTATGCAGGTTGCAGAGTTGATAGGAAAAGTACTACAGGTTCCTGTCAATTTCTAGGAAACAGGCTTGTTTCATGGTTCAGTAAGAAACAGAACTCAGTCTCCACTTCTACAGCTGAAGCTGAGTACATTGCTGCTGGAAGCTGTTGTGCACAGATTCTATGGATGAGAAATCAACTCATTGACTATGGTCTAAAAGTTGAGAAGATTCCAATTTTCTGTGACAACACAAGTGCTATTGCCATCACAGGGAATCCAGTGCAACATTCGAGAACCAAGCACATTGACATCAAATACCACTTCATTAGAGAACATGTGATGAATGGTATAGTAGAAATGCACTTTGTGCCAAGTGAAATGCAGCTTGCAGATATCTTCACCCAGCCTCTTGATGAATCCACATTCACAAGATTGGTAGGTGAGCTAGGTATGCTTAACTTGTTATAATTCCTAGTGATATTTGATTTTACTGCATTGCAGCTAGGAATGTGTTTTGATTTACTTGAGAATTAAAAACTCTCAGACAAATTTTCTTCAGAAATTTTGTCCAAGGCAAAATTATCTTATCAACGGATATCCTTTTACCCGTTGATGGCATAAACACATTGCTAGATTTTTGTATATCAACGGATAACAGCTTATCCACGTCATCAATGGATAAACTATTTCTCAACCGTTCATTTCATATCCGTTGATATACATATTTTCTTTTAAATATAACCATTGGTAAACGTGTATATATATAGGACTGGTTATATTTATTTTCTTTTATTATTTGACAGTTACTTTTGACCAATGGGTAATTACTTTTAATTATTTCATTTTCAATTCTTGAAAAGTATAAAAGGCTGTCTTGTGCTCTCACATCTCACTTTTATCGACTTTTAAGATTCTCTTAAGTAAACTGCATCTTCTTCACAAAAATTCTCTGCAACAAAATTTCAAACTCTTCAATGGCGCCTATTGTTAAGATGATGTCTTCCACTGTGTTCACCTATGAGAAGAACAATTTCGCGACCTATGTCGATACAGTGAATGCCCCAGAAGCTTATCACACCATGATGAATTTTGTGAAGAACTGTAAACTTTCGTATGCTATGACTGCCACCACTCCTCTAATCCACGAGGTAATCGAAGAGGTGTGGGCATCTGCTGAGTTCAATGGCACAAACGGTACAATTGCTTTTTCTCTAAAGGGTAAAAACTATGTAGTTAACTCTGATGTGATAACTACTTGTTTAAAATTGCCTGAGAATAACTGTCTGAAAGTACCCAGTGATGCTGAAATAGTTGCCATGCTTAATTCCATAAATTATGCCCTTAGTACTGATAATTTAGGGAAAACTGTTAGGAAAGGGATGGTTAAAGAATGGAGTTATTTTTGTGATGCCTTCATTAAAACTTTTTCAGGCAAAATTAGTAACTTTGATGCTGTTACCCATTCCATACTAATTATGTTGTGTATGCTTCTGACTGATAAATTCTATAACTTTGGCACACTAGTCATGTATGAGATAGCAGCAAAATTAGGTAAAAAGGAAACTAGGAGCAAGAATATATATTTTTCTAGATTTTTGATGCTCTTAGCACTGCATGTATCTGAGAATAAGCTATCCATTGCTAACCCGGATAGCAAGTTCACATGTTTTGTTCAGGAGAAGAGAGTCTTAAGTGATTTAATTCGAATGAACTCCAATGCAGAAGTATAATTGGTATATCTACCAATTGTTCAGGTAACTCTTTCTAACCTTGAAACTCCTATCTCTAACCCCCAAATTTCTTTTCCTTCCTCAGTCACAATGGAGTCTGTAGTAGTGACCAAACAGGCTCCTACCCAAGTGACTAAATCAAAAGTTTCCAAACCAAAATCTAAGAGACAAACCTCAGGTGTTTCTCTAAAAACATCTGTTGCAAAAACTACCATAGCTCTTGAGGGGAGTGTGAAGGAGGTAGTGAGTGGTGAGGGACAGGGTGCAAGCCCTAAGAATAAGGTAGGTGAGGTAAGTGCACCAAATAACCAAGCCCAAGTTACATCCTCTCAACAGGGTGTGACTACTAGTTCTACAGAAACTCTGCACAAAAGGGTAAGGGACACTAGCCCTCTCTCAAAAACCTATGAAAGAAGAGTAAAATCTAAAACCATAGGGGAAGCACAGGGTGCACACACAGTACAGCAAACTGTACCTTCTCAAATTCAGTTTGATGTGACTTCAACAAATGTGGAGTCACAGCCCCTTGATCTTAACCTTCAAATCGATACACATTACAATCCACCATCACCAACTCCATCTCTGGATGTGGATATGATATCTACATCAATTCCTGATTCTCCATCTTTAAGATTCTTGGAGAAGCCCCACTCTGTAATTGGTGGTCATCATCTTTTAGATGATTTGTTGGGCCATCAACCTTTCATTCCTGAATTCACAACAACATCTGTGGCCTCATCTTTAAAATCAATCTCCACAGATTCAGTGTTGGTTTTCACTTCAACGGATATTATCATTCCTTCATCAATGGATATCCTTCATCCGTTGACAAGTGTTTCTCCATCAACGGATGCGCCTATCTCTAGCCATCAGTTGACAGCTATAACTACTCCATCAACGGATATCCCTTATCTGTTGATAACTCACTCTACCACTGCTATATATGACATTCCTGTGTCAAGTGTGGAGGAGTTCTCAGTAGTTGAAACACTTTTAGGATTGAGGGAAGGGAGTGAGAGGCTGCCTTGTGAGCAGGCAAAAGGAGAGGCAAATAATGAGAGGCTGACCATTTCTTCAGGTCAGGCAAAAGGAGAGCAAGAGAGTTCCACCTTAGTAGGTGAAGGTGAGGGTGTGAGAGGTGTGAGCCAGGGGGAGCCCCTGATGCAAGAAAAGAGAGATGAGTGGAGAGAAGGGACTACAGAAGAAATAAGGCAGGAAGATCCAGCCATTGCAAGTGAGTTAATGGAGGTTAATGAAGCTTCTAAAGAGATGGAATTTCGACAAGAATATCAGTCAATCATTGACTCCATCTCTTTGGATCCTGAAACCTTTACTCATCCTGTTTCTGCCTATCAAGTCATGGCACAACAGGGCAATGTGGAGGCAGAGGAGGCAATGCACCTAGTGCACACCTCACAATCTCTACAAAGAGCAAAGGAAGCTTTGACAACTCTGCCTTCAGATGCTGACAGTGAAGAGTTTGGCAGTGATGACAGTGACAGCACAACAAATGATGAAGAAGTCAATGTGGCAGATACTCCAGACTGGCTATTTTCTACTGCCACTGTGGCTGGTGACTTCAATGTGAAGATTGTGAAGCAATATCAATCTGTTAGGGCTGAGCACCAAAATGCAGATCCACAGAGAAAGGCTGTCCTTCAGCAATTAATGGACTCCCTGAAACTTCACAAAATGCACATGGTCATTCAAAGAACACAACAGGAGGAGGTCCAAACTGCAATTAGAGAAATGAAAGTGGAACTAGATGCCAGAATTGAGGCACTAGCCCCTACTACCACTCAGAAGGTGCTGACTAGCAAATTATTGAAGGAAGATAGCCTGGCCAAATCTGTTCAGCATCTCTCCTCTAGAGTGGATAGTATGGAATTTCAAATGCAGACACTCATTGCCAATCAAGCCAAACAGACTGAGCTACTGGAAAGGCTGCTTGCAGCCTCACCTCCAGCCCTTGATGCTAACAAAAAGGGAGAGAAAAAGGTAGAAGAGGCAGCTACTTCTAGTCAAATTCCAGCTTCCAGTAGCATGATAACACAAATTGATGGGGAGCAACAGCCAATTATAGTGGTCAATCCAACAGAGTTTACTATAGAGGCTTACCCTGTGAAGAAACAAAAGGCTTTGCCTGTGATTCCTTACTTATCAGAAATCTCAGATGGTGAAAGGCAAGCCAGAATAGAGGCCTTAGAAAAGATCAACAAGGAGGCAAATGAAAGAATTTTGAGGACAGAGAGAATGATCAATTGTATCAACTCTGTTCTCTACTCAGTCCTCAGCTCCAACAATATCAACTACAATTCTGAAGGTGCTCACTCCAGAGATTGTGGCTCCTACATTCTATGATGCTGAACCATTTATGTCAAAGAATTTGAACCATACATAAAAACCAGAGCCTACTCTCCACCAAAGGCAAATGGGAAGAACAAGTTACAATTGGACTTTCCATTTCCCAAGGATGATGATGAGAAGCTAATGGGAAAGACAATCAAAGAGTTCAAGGAAAAGACAATAATAAGAGTGTAAGAGATTGGATGGCTGTAATAATTAGGAATGGAAAAATGTTAAATATATCCAACAGCCATCCTAGATTTTTTGAAGCGAAAAGAGAGGAGACCTCCAAACTTCTAAGGGAAGCTCATCCAAGTGAAGAAAATCAATATGAAAACTCAGATGAGAAGCAAGCCAGGCTGGCTCAGGAGTTAATGGATGAGGTAGAGGATGAAATGAGGGAACCTGAGGAAGTCCCCAAATCCAAAAGGAAAGTGAAATCAGTCCCCAAATCCAAATCTAAGAGAGTGAAATCAAAGGCAAGGAGGCCTGTCTCTCCAGAAATTGAAAGCAAGGAAACAGTTGGCTCATCACAACCTATTTCTGTAAAAGTATTCAACCCAGCTGTGAATTTCCATGGTGATCTATAGTACCTAAAGAAGAACCAATGAATCTTGACTCCATTGAGGTTCCTTCATTCTTGCTGAAGCCTCAACAGAAGCCTATACAGAAGAAAAGGATACCAAGGAAGCAACCTTCAAAGGAACCAATTCAAGTTGCTAGGGTACCTGCTATTGTCAAGCAGCCAATCTTGGAAAACAAGGATGATTTTATCTATCAGGCAGATATTGAAGAATACTCTGGCATAAATCTGTATCTGGATGAATTGTCAGAAGTAAGAGGAATTGACAAATATAAACATTTGCCTGAGAGATTGGTCTTTGTATACAAGGGAGGAAAGGAAAGGACATGGCCACTACAGAGGGTTCTTGGAGAAAATTATCTGACCTTAACCAAAGTGTTCTCTGCAATCAAGAGATACACAGGGTTCTCCAAAATAGCAAAAGGGGAGATACTGGACAGAATAGAACATATAAGGAGAGAATGAAACTCACCATCAAGTCTACCAAGGAAGATGAAGATCCCATACAATGGACAGAAAATCCACCTTCAACCCTTCTGGATGATGGAGTTCAGGGATGAAGATGGTAACAGGAGATTCTTCAGGTTAGAAGACCAACTATCAAAGGCTAGTTCTCAATACCTGAGATGGTTACAACAAAAGATAAATCCAAAGGTTGATGAAGAAGATGCCTTCTATAGGCAACTCCAAATGCAGATTGAGTCCAACTCTGCCAAAGAAGGAAAATCAAGGGTGATGCCAACAAGGGAAAAGAAACAGTCTTAATCTGCTCAGTCTAGAGGAGCACTTCTCTGTAAATTTCTCAAACTTTCAGTTTTTAATTCTTGTAGCTTATTACAATTTTTGCATTGTTCTATATATATCTTTAGGAATGTTTTGTTATCACCAAGGTCCTGACTTTATGCTTTATTGCCATCAAGTATAACTTGGGGGAGATTGTTAGGAATATGTTGTATTTGATGATAACTTCACAATCAATCAAATTGTATAAGGTTTTGTAGCTGTCAACGGATGAGGATTTATAACTCTATCCGTTGACAGGTAGCTCATCAACGGATGAGGTTTTTGTAGCATACTGCAGTATCTCTATGTTATCAGTTGATAGTGTTTTTATCCACAGTCATGTTGACCATCAATGGATAGGCAGAATAGGGTAGCCAACTGTAAATAAGCTATGCTATGTAATTCTGTCTAAGTGAAAGTGTATCAACAGATGAAGACAAAACTCTATCAACGGATACAACTCAAATCCACTCTATCAACGGATACAGCTCAAGTCTCAATATCAACGGATACAGCTCAATATATCATCAACGGATGTCAGTGTACAATATCAACGGATAATCATTGACACTTTCTTCTATGCTAAGCTGGGGATTAGCAGTTGATAAGGACAGTTTTGACTGACAGATCACATGGGTTGATAGTAGATACAAAAAGCAGTATGGCAGCCATACTTTGGAAACACTGAAGAAAGAAGCATTCCGTTTACACTATGAATACAAGAAAGGTGCAGGAGACATGTCTGTTCACAATGACAACCTTTCGGCTACATGTGTATTTGGAGTGTAGTAGAAAGTCAACTAGAATTAGATTAATATTATCTTATTCCAGTAGTACTTGTAAAACTTGGGATTTATAACCAAGGGTAGCAACTCTTTGAAAAGCTAAGAAAACAGATACATTTGCTTAGGGTTTTTGTTGAATATCCTTAGAAAGCAAAGAGTTGTAAAACAGAAGCTGTGTACTTTTGTATCACAGAGTTTTCTTCGAATAAAAGCTTCAGGTGGTGCATTTAACCACCTGATTTTTATGTGTTTGTGCATTAATCTTTCTACAGCAATTATCTAAGTATAGATTTCTGGAGTTCTTATCAGAAATTTATAAATATCAAGAATCGTATTCAACCCCCCCTTCTACAATTATACAAGTGTGTAATCTGGGAATAACACATACCCAAATTTAAATACGATAAAAGTAAAATATTCGATACTTGAGCAAAGGAATTTTCCAATTCTACCGGATCATTTTACGACCCTAAGTCTATATATGGGCATACATAACACTATAAACTGTTTTTATAAATAAAAAATTCACTCTAAATTTGGCCCTTCCGCTAAAAAATTAAGTAAAATATAGAGAAAATGACCAAAATACCTCAAAATGAGGTACCCATGGCCCAAAATACTGATTTTCGGAACATTTGGCCCTCACTACCCACGGAACACACCACTGTGAGTGGTGTGAGTGGCGCATCCCAACTACTGTTCATCGCCAGAAAACAAAGAAACTTGCCAGAATGTTTGAGGTCTGAGTCGCCGGCGATTTGGACGGAAAACGCTTAGATCTCAGTTTGTCATCCATTCATCGTCCACCACCCTCCAAATCATCACCACAGGACCGACATCTCGTCTCCTTCCTCATCCCCATGCCTGTTTATCTCCTCCGGCCCCGCGGGGGCATGAACGAGCTTCAACGGAAAACGAAATCGGAATTTAGGGTTGAATTAGGGATTTCAAATCCGGCGATTTAAACGTAATAAAATTGGTATGGATGTGTAGAGAATCAAATTGCGATTCTACTGATATATAGTACGTGTTTGGAAAGTTCGTGATGTGGATGAACGAAGTGAAACAAAAATGACGCCAGAATCGCCATTACCGCGAGCTCTGAAGACGATGATGCTGACGTCAGATACGCATTTACAAAATGCGTATCTCCTGATACGCATGTTGTACCGGCGTATCTCGAGTTAATGTTCATTTCTCTCTAACAGCGTGACCACGTAACACGGCGCCCACGATACTACACTCCCAGTAGCGTGTCTGAAGATGCTCCACCACCAGTAGCGTGTCCCGTGGGTATTTATGACCGTGCTGATTGACGGTGGGTATTTTGGTTATGTGTATTTAATTTGTGGGTATTCTGGGCCATCACCCTAAAATCTAAGCTGAATCGAATATCAATTGTTTATTTAAACAATACAACTTGAATAAATCTATAACTTTTATTAATAAGCACTTTTATTAATAAGCGAAGATGGTACATATCAAATTCATTTGATTAGTACTATATTTCGGTTTTACCAAAATCCTAGTTTCGCTAGAATTTTATGTTATTTTCAAAAAGTAGAATAAAATTAGAAATCTTATCATGATTATAATTTTTTTATTTGTAGTTTTTTTATAGAATCATAATTCCCCTAGAATACTATGTTTCTTTAAAAAAAATTAAAAATAAGAATTCTTATGATAATTATAATTCTGTTATTTATAATTTTTTAGTGTAAAGAGATTACGATCAAAAACCACCAACAAATAGAGGGTAAAACACCAACGAATACAAAATAAAATTTAGGGTTACTTAGATGTAAATTTTTGTAAAACACCAACGAATACGTAACGTGATCGTATAACATTTTACAAAACATTAACGAATCTAAAACCTTTATTAATAAATCCCTATTTAATGGTATTTTCGTAAAAAAATTTGGTTTCGCCCTTATTTTGGTTTCACCACAGATTCCTAATCCTCTAAAATTCATATTATTTTCTAAAAAAAAATTGTTTGAAATTTTGTTATAATTATAATTCGTTTACTATAATCTTACTAAATTGTAAAATAACGTATATATTGGAACCAGAACCATGTATGTTATGTTTTCTTGATTATTTAAAATAATCTTAAATAATATAATAAATAAAATATATATCTATCCATAACCTTTATTAATAAGCAAAACCCATTTTTAATGTACTACTTTGTACCAAATTTGGTTCGCACCATATTTTGGTTACATCACAAGAATCCTATTTTCCCTAAAATTCTATGTGATTTTATAAAATAAATAAAAAAAATCATATTACAATTATAATTCTTTTATTACAATTTAATCAAAAAAAGAATACGAATACATATGTTGATCTAGGGTGACATGCTTATCTGCAACAAACGAAATCCATTTTTAATGGTACTTCGATACCAAAATTTGGTTCCACCCCTAAGATTCCTATTTCTCGGAGGATTTTATATTATTTTTAAAAATATAATAAAATTGTTTAATACTATAATAATTGTAATTTTTTGTTATAACGCTATTCAGTTCACAAATAACGTATTTATCATTATCATGTACATTTTTACGTATATATTGGAGTTATTTAGTTTTTATTCTCGATTTTTTTAAATAAACTTGAATAAATAATATATAAAATGACCTTTATTAATAAGTAAATTCTTTGTAAATAACGTAATTTTTTTTAATAAATTAATGATCAATTTAATTAAATTTTCTCTGGCCGTTATCATCTAATATTTTATTAATAAGTGAAATCCCGTTTTAATGACACTTATTTCTAGATTAGTGTCTTCTAAAATTATTGAAATTCTGATGTAATTACAATTATTTTATTATAAACTACCGAGTTGCATAAATAACGTAGTTTCCTTTTGTACTTTTATAATTTTTTAAAGTAACTTTTATGATAAATAAAATAATTCTTTTAAAAATTTAATAAAGAAATAATCAATTTAAATAAATTATCTCGATCCGTCCTTCGCACTAGTTATCATGTAATTATAACTAATATCAATTGTGTATTTAAACAATACAACTTGAATAAAATTATAATTTACACAACTGTAACCGCACAACCTCCTAATAAACTTTATGGAAATATAATTTTTTTTTTAATAAAATGTAACTTATGTTTTGCTTTATGAATTTCCTGTCTCTATCTTACAAAAACCATTAGTAACAGAAATTAAGCAGACTACAAGATATTTTAACTCAAACTAGTACTACAACTTGTGTAATGAAAATGAAAATATCCGCCGCCGCCTTGCCGTTTATGAACATTTTAGTCAGTTGAATTAACTCTCGTAAAATGGCGCCATCCACTAATCGTACAAGTCGCTGTCCCCTAATTTAAGGACTTCGTCAAATCTAAGAATAAATATTCCTAGTCAACTCTATTTGCCTAGTTCTCTCTCATTTCATTTAACACACAGAATTTGTCAACTTTCTACCTACCTAACTAAATAAAACATGTAGGATGATGAGTAGTTTCCATTAGTTCAAACAAACAGTGATATTTTTGTCATAGATTGATGGCGTTTAATGCGAACAGGTTGGATCCTCAAACAGCAGCTGAAAGTGCTGTGGTGGCTATAGGATCAGGGTATGATTTGACGGCAGACATTCGTTTGAGTGCGTGTAAAAAGGGTCCGTCTGGTTCCGGATTGATTGAGGTTGATCGGACTCGACGGAAAGAATTGGCTTGTCCTGGTGGGATTGTTGTTGCTGATGTTCCGGCTTCGATTCAGTGTGATAAAGGTGATCGGACCAGGTTTCACTCCGATGTTGTTTCTTTTAGTCAGGTCAGGTCAACTTTTCTGCTCTGTCTTTTTTTTTTTTTTTTCGGGTATTGTATTTTTAAAAAAGTTATAGACGTGTATAGAATAATCTGAATGATTGTAAAGTTAATGTTCAGGTGAGATTTCTTACCAAACCGAATTTATAAATTATGTTTTAGTCTAAAAAAGAATTTTAGAAAATATTTCTTAAATTCTGAAGATGTAGCCAATTATGGAGTTCTGTGAAATTATAAGATGTTTAGATATCTAGAGATTTAAAGAATATTCGAGAAGGTGAGAAGAAGGTAAGAAGGCATTGCCTACTTTTACATTAGTTGATGAATCTGTACATCATCAGAGAGATTGACTTATCGACTTGTTTGCCAGAATTTTGATGACTCGGATACATGGGAATATGATTATTGTGTTACTCATATGTGTAAAGACACATATTAGAAGATGTAAGCTTGTGGACATCTAATGTAGGACATGAACCATTGATGCTCAACATTTAATGTAGGACATGAACCATTGATGCTGTTTATATATCCTAACTACATACTATCTTAATTTAGTCAATGCAGTTGATTCACATTTCTTTGTCACGAGGTTTTATTTTAAGTTTATGCGTTTCATTTGTCTGCTTAAACCATTGCCCTTTTTAGCAAATATCAGTTTGTTGAAAGTTGCAGAATGGCAGAGTGAATCAGAGACACAACAGATTTACAAACATTGTAACTGTTTGATGGCTTTTTATTATCTAGCTCACACAGAAATTTACTAATTACTATGTACTCAAAAGCGATACTTTTTATTACTAACCTTTTAGCTATCTATGTACAGATGGCGGAGCAATTGAATCAGGACATATCCTTATCCGGAAAAGTACCATCTGGTCTATTCAACGCAATGTTTGATTACAAGGGGTGTTGGCAAAAGGACGCAGCTACCACAAAGGCTCTTGCATTTGATGGTTGGTTTATCACCCTATACTCTATTGAATTGGCAAGGTCTCACATAACACTCTTAGCTGATGTGAAGAAAGAAGTGCCTTCTTCGTGGGATCCTGCTGCACTTGCTGAGTAAGAAGTTTTACTTCAATTCTGTTGACTTTTTTAGTTTACCAAAGTTATTAGATTACTATATTGGATGAGCAAAATATAATGTTTAAAATATTTGTATTCAGAACCTCAGTGCATGTTTGGTAAGTATTCGTGTGACCTTCATACTTTTGCTAGGTCATCATAGATATATATCTAAACTTCAAGGCTATTCACCTATATTAATGGTTTTCAACCAGCACTGACGGGTTTGTAAAGCTGTTACGGCCTAATAAAAAATAATTAAGTATCTTTTAACTTATTTTATCATCAAGATATGTTGCAGAAAGTATATTTTGAGCACATATGGTTGCACTCTGCTGCAAAATCTGACAAACAGAAACACATTGAATTAGTAGAATGGCTTGAAAACCAATTTCGACGTTATTCTGATAATGTCCCCTTCTGCTGGGATGTTCCTAGTGTTTACCTATTTGTGAAGAGTTTTGGTAACTGCAATATCTAAGAACACCACTTTCCAGGTTTATTGAAAAATATGGTACTCATATCATTGTGGGGGTAAAGATGGGAGGTAAAGATGTAATTCACCTTAAGCAGCTGCAAAGCTCAAATCTTGAGCCAACTGATATGCAAGTATTGTTAAAGAAATTAGCAGATGAACGATTTTCGGAAGCTGAAAATGAGATTCTCACACAGGATCCAGAATCATCATCAGGAAAAAAGAAGGTACCTCAATTTTTGGACTCAATAAAATACTCTTAAAAGCCCTTAGTTGCGAACCCAATTTCTAATCTGAATTCTTTTGTAAGACCATGCTTTGCAGGCAATTCTTTTTTTTTTTTTGCTTTTACTTGCACTTTGTCTATTAGGCTTGTTGTTTTAGTAGGGTAATTATAAATTAAAGTGATTAAAAGAGTCCCAACCAAAGCAGAGTATGCAAGCTGGCCAAAACCAAATTTAGAATCACAGAAAGTTTCACTTATCAAGATTTGCATACTTCACGGTAATTAGCAGCTCTAATTAAGTTGCTCTTAGAAAGTTCCTAAAAAAATTGACTTTTACCCATAGACAAGAGAATCAACATAAATTCAGTGGGACTACAGAATTTGATTCAAGTAAACAATATTGTATACCACCATAATTATGTAGTCATTAATTTATGAATAAGATGTATCTTTTATCTGGTGTTAGTACTAAAATACGATCTTACACTACCTATTTTGCATATTTTGGTTACAGGAAACACAATCCGTGGTCTGGGATCTCAACCCACCATTTGCACACTCATTTAGACCACCTGTTGTTTCACACTCGAAAAATAATGTAAGCTTCTTGATTTTTATTTAGTGATTTTTTCAGGACGCAGCATTTCAGACCTGTTGTGCAATATTATATATATACATTGGTGCAGGATGTATTGAGCATCCGTATTAGGAGGGGAGGTTTCGATAATGGTCAAAGTCATAATGAGTGGCTTTCAACTATATCACAGTTCCCAAACGTCATATCAATGTCTTTTGTGCCTCTTGTTTCCCTTTTGAGTGGTGTTCGAGGTAGTGGATTTTTAAGCCACGCAATCAATCTCTACCTTCGATGTGAGTATGCTTATCTCACTTTCTAATCATTTATCAGTTAGGTGTTCTGCAGGTAAAATTCGTGTTTTGGTTCTTGATGATTGAACATTGCACAAGATATACTATCTTCTGACAAGTTTAGCATAGCTTCCCTCTGTCCTTATTTACAGATTAAAAAACAATTTGAAAATACTATCTGAGTAATTTGATGAACTGAAAGAGAATTGTGTTGATTACTCCATAAATATGCAAATTTCATATGCATTTCATGTATCCCGGTAGTGTCCACATCTATAAAATTTCCATTGTCTACCTCGAAACATGACCTGGGCATATATCATCGTGCAGATAAGCCACCTATGGAAGATCTACAACAATTTCTAGAGTTTCAAGTACCTCGACAGTGGGCTCCAGCATATAGTGATCTTCCGCTCGCTCCCAGACATAGAAAATTCGGATTTCCATCACTGAAGTTCACTTTCATGGGTCCTAAACTTTATGTCAATACGACCAAGGTAAGATTTTGGTGGTGCAGTATATATGTCATTTCTAATATAGTGATGCTTGCTGTAGATCTGTATGTATGGAATTTCTACTATTACCAATACTAGATCTACTAGATATGACGGTCTTGCTCAAAGCAATTAAACATTACACATTTTTTGATAAGAGAATGAGATCTTAGTGAGTTAATTCTGCTTCAAATCCTTATCTTATCTTCTTATTGTAGATATATTTGACTGTTGGCTTTTCCATTTTCTTGCTCTTGCTTATTTCCTCTCTCCAATTTATGAACAAATATTTGCAGGTTGACTCTGAAAATCGGCCTGTGACTGGAATCCGCCTATACTTGGAAGGTAAGAAGAGCGATCATCTCGCTATCCATCTACAACACCTCTCAACTCTTCCAGAAACTCTACAACTTTCAGATGACCTGAGTTATAATCCAGCTAATGATCCAATACAAAAAGACTACATAGAGGCTGTCAAATGGAGTGTATTCTCACATATATGCACTCAACCAGTTCAATATAATGGAGCACGAATTGATGACTCTGCTTCTATTGTTACCAAGGCCTGGCTGGAGGTCAAGGGCATGGGTTTGAAAAAAGTCCTTTTCCTGCGGCTTGGATTTTCGATGGTGGCATCTGCAGAGATTAGAAGATCCGAGTGGGATGGACCTACAACGTCAACACGAAAATCAGGGGTAATCTCGATGTTGATGACTTCACCATTTAGTACTGGACTGAATGAGCCAGAGAAGCCACCAAAGGTAGATATCAATTCAGCAGTCTATGCCAGAGGGCCACCACTGCCTAAAAAAGCACCAAAAATGTCAAATTTTGTGGATACAAAAGAAATGGTTAGAGGTCCTGAGGATCCCCCTGGTTATTGGGTGGTCACTGGTGCAAAGCTATGCGTAGACGGAGGCAAAATTGGGGTGAAAGTGAAGTACTCCCTCTTGACAATAATGTCAGATGAGACTTTGTCTATATAAAGCAGTTTGATTAGGAAATGAACGTCCTCAGTTGTATGATCTTGTATATGTTGCTATGTAAATCATCAGGTCAGCTCAATTTTTTTGTTTTATTTGTTTACGTACATCAGTCAGCTTGAGTATGTTGTTGATGACTGAAAAATCGAAGGAAGGAAATCGTATAAGCATAAATTCTTTTGTTCTTTCAATATAATTCCAGATTTTGTTCTTATCAGCTAGTCTGCAGTCTACATATTATTGTACTATTTTTACACAATTTTATGCCAACTTTGCATTCTACCTTCTTATTGTATCATTTACTTTGCATTCCACATTCTTACTGTATCCTAAATCTTCTTTTAAAGAAATTGACATTATTTTATTGCATGTCTTGATCAAACATATTCTAATCTTGGTATTCACGATGTCTTCTGCTTTCTGATCCCATTTTGCAGCTTCTCAAATTCTTTCAAGAATACACAAAAACAATCTCTTTTTAATCTGGATGGAACATACTCTGAACATTTGTTTGTTTGTTCTTGTCACTTGAGCATGCTTTTGTTGGCTGCATGTGTTCCTTGTGTAATCATCTTCTCTCACATTTCTCATTCTGTAATCCTTCACTACCCTGCTCTCAAGCCATAACTCAACTACCCACTCAATGGTTATAATGATTGATATCGAAAAATGCACTCTTAAATTTTGCAAAATTTTCAAATAACACTATTTTGAGAAGCTGGGTAGGAATAGGAAACCAGAAAGACAGAAGCATAACAATTATTTGCATATATCAGAATCAAAACGGCACTGCAAAAGAATTACAATAGATCCACTACTGACAGGAAAAAAGAAGAAGCTCTACGACATTACTGTTAGTTGTTGATACAAGAAACCAGAAGAAGCTCTACGACATTACTTGGTCAAAACGTGTTGTTCAGGACACGCTAGCCTGCCTGGATTATATACCAGGACCGGCCGACCAGCCCCATGGTCAACACCGGCATGTAAATCATGCTAACCGTGCGGTAAGACCCAGTGGTTGGGCTTCCCTGCGATACGCAAGATACACCGTATTGAGTTATATGGCCACTGCCACGTGTACATAATAGTTAGTTAGTTGTTAGTTAGTTTTTAGCAATGATTAGAAATAGATTAGGCAATGATTATAGATTGAGCTAGCTGTCATACTTGTATATATACATTGCTGCAACAACTTTTGTAACTAACTTTCTGAATATACAATTTTTCACTTCTTTCATTTTCTCTCTGCAAAATCAAGAATGAAGATCAAAGATCTTCTCATGGTATCAGAACACTCATGGAACGATCCATAGCTCTTATCAATCAATTGATTGATGAATGTTCGTCTTGATTTTCTTTACGATTTGTGTTTTGTTTTTGTCTTGATTTTGTTGATATCTCTCTCGATCTTTCTTGATTTCTCTCGATCGCTCTTGCAATCTTCTTGTTTTTTCTTGTGATTTCGTGTATCTCTACGATCTCTAATGGCTGAATCATCAACTCGTTCTCAAGAAATTAACTCAAATTCTCAGAATCAAGCTGTTAATTACAATGATCCTTATTATCTTTCTTCTGGTGATAATCCAAGGCAACAATTGGGAACTATGCTGCTTTCTGCAGATAATTACATCAACTGGAATCGTAGTGTAAAAATGGCGCTTGGTGCCAAGAATAAACTAGGCTTCATTGATGGATCTTTACCTAAACCAGCGTCTGATTCTCTGGATCTTAACAAATGGATTCGTAACGATTACATGGTAATGTCTTGGCTAACTTCTTCCATGGATCAGGTAATATCTGAGAGCTTTATCTTTGCTACTTCTGCATATGAATTGTGGTGTGATGTTGCTGAACGTTTTGGCAAGTCAAATGCTCCCTTGTTGTACGAATTGCATACTAGTCTGACAAAAATACAACAAGAAAATATGTCAATTGCTGAATATTATGGAAAATTGAAGAATGTTTGGGATAAATTGCAAGTGTTAGAAGGTCCAGTTGTATGTACTTGTGGTGCTATGACAAAATGTACTTGCAATCTATTAAAGAAGGCTTTAGATGCTGATGAAACTAAGAGATTGATTCAGTTTATTTGTGGATTAAATAGACAATATGACTCTGTTAAGACAAATCTCTTGAGTATGGAACCACTTCCATCTGTGTTGAAAGCTTATCATGTTTTACAACAAATCGAAAAGCAAAATCAATTGAACATTACTGGTTTCATCCATCAGAAGTCAGTGCTTTGTATAGTCAGAAAACTCCACAGTCTAATTTTTCTCAAAGTTATGGTAAGCCACAGTCTGGTTTCAGGAAGGATTTCAAGAAAGTCAAAAATGACAGTATCTGTGATCACTGTAAAAGGAAGGGTCATACTGTTGATCAATGTTTTAAGTTGGTAGGCTATCCTGATTGGTATACTACTCTTAAGGGAAAGTCTAATACTAGAATGGCTGCAAATGTGACTGAGCAAGGAGTACTTGGCCCTGTTCCTGGAGGAAATTCTGGAAATAATTCTCAGTCAAATGCTAATGTTTCTCAGATTTACAATAAGATGGTGTCTGCAGTTTATCAAGAAATTCTTAAGATGATGCAGCAACAGCCTAACTCTCCTCTTTGTGATCCTTATCAGCAATCATCTGTGAACTTTGCAGAATCTTCTGTGAATTTTGCAGGTATTGTTTCATCCTTTCATGTTCAATCTGCAGATATTCATAATTCTAATGCATCATGGATAATTGATACAGGAACTAGTGATCATATGGCTTTTAATTATGCATTGTTTGATCACATACATGATTCACCTATACCTATAACCATATGTCTGCCTGATGGTACTTCAAAATTAGTAAACAGAATTGGAAATATTAGATTGACTCCTGATATTATCCTGAAAGATGTTCTTTATATACCAGATTTTAAACATAATCTTTTATCTGTTGGCAAGCTTCTTGCTCAAAACAGATTGATTGCTCAATTTGATCAAGATACTTGTTATTTTCAGGACCCTTTGAATAGTACAATCCTAGCTGTTGGCAAGAAGAATGCTGGATTGTACAGAATCTTTTCCCACATTGAAATTTCTCATTCTCCTGCAACCTCTTCAACTCATTTTTCTGCAAATTCTTCAGACTCATGTTTTTCTTCTTCTGTTGTTCCAAATGTTAATGTTTTTCATGCTAGACTTGGACATCCCTCTGTTGGGAAATTAAAACATTTGAATGTAATTTCTTCTAGTCATTTGAATGATTTTAATTGTGAATCATGTATTCTTGCTAAGCATCATAAAATGCCTTTTGTGGAATCACATTCTAGAGCTCCTGTTTCTTTTGACATGTTGCATATAGATTTATGGGGTCCTTACAGGACACCTACATATTCAGGATGCAAATATTTTCTTACTATTCTTGATGATCATACTAGAGTGACATGGACTCATTTACTACAATCTAAGACTCAAGTTCCACACATTATTTCTGTTTTTTTAGCCTATGTTGGAAATCATTTCAAAACTATGGTTAAAACCATAAGAAGTGATAATGGTACAGAAATATTACAAGATTTCTGTAGTTCTTTATTTCAATCTAAAGGAATAGTTCATCAAAGAAGTATTGCTGGAGTACCTCAACAGAATGGTAGAATTGAGAGAAAACACAGGCATTTGCTTGATACTGCTAGGGCTATTGGGTTACATGCCAATTTACCTATCAAGTTTTGGGGTGATTGTTTGTTATCTGCTACTTACTTGATCAATCTCATGCCTAGTTCAGTTTTATCTTGGGAAATTCCTTATTCACTCCTCATGAAGAAACCTCCAACCTATGATAATCTTAGAGTCATAGGCTGTCTTTGTTTTGCTGCAGTTAAAAGTTCAGATAAATTTGCTAAAAGAGCAAGAAGATGCATATTACTTGGTTATCCTTATGCACAAAAAGGATACAAGTTATATGATCTTGACTCTCATGATATTTTTTTAAGTAGAGATGTGATTTTTCAAGAGACAGTTTTTCCATTCAAAACTGATTTATCTCAACCTAATTCTTCAACATCTATTCAGTTACCACCAGTCAACCCTGCAAATATGGATCCACCTGATTCTTCATCTGTTTCTTTTATCCCTTATTTTGAAGTACCTTCTGTATCTTCAACATCATCTATGCCTTTGAATAATGATTCTTCTTTAGAATGTCATTCTGATCATTCTGTTACTCCCCAAAATGATACTCCTCAAAATGATACTGCAAATATTATTGCAAATAATCCTGTTTCTTTAAGGAGATCTACTAGAGCTTCTGTTTTTCCTAAGAAATTTGATACCTTCATAATTTCTAAACCTACTCATGGCTTACATGTGAATTCTACTTCTGATTCTCTTGCTGACTATTATGTTAGTCTAAATAATGTGCTTACTTCTCCTAAAGAACCTTCTTCTTATAATCAAGCCAAAAATGACCCTCTTTGGGTTGCTGCCATGGATGCAGAATTAAAGGCTCTTGAGGACAATGAGACCTGGACTCTTGTTCCTTTGCCTTCTAATCAGCATGTTATTGACTGCAAATGGGTTTTTAAAACAAAATATAATCCTGATGGGAGTGTTGAGAGATGCAAAGCTAGGTTAGTAGCAAGAGGGGATAAGCAAATTAAGGGAAAAGATTTTAAACATACTTTTAGCCCTGTTGCTAAGTTCACTACAGTAAGAACTTTGATTGCTCTGGCTGCTGCTTTTGGTTGGCATTTAAAACAACTTGATATTAATAATGCTTTCTTGCATGGTTATCTTACTGAAGACATATACATGAAACCTCCTCCTGGTTATTCAAAGGCAGCTCCTGGTATGGTTTGCAAGTTAAAAAGATCTTTATATGGACTCAGACAGGCTTCCAGGGAATGGAATAAAGAACTTTCTTCTTATCTGATTTCTCAAGGTTATAAACAATCTACCCAGGATTATTCAATGTTTGTTAAGAATTCAGGCAGTTCTTTTACTGCAATTGTTGTTTATGTGGATGATCTTTTAGTTACTGGAAATGATTTGTCAGAAATTGATTCTATTAAGGCTTTGTTACATCAGAAATTCACCATTAAAGATCTAGGGGATCTCAAATATTTTCTTGGAATTGAGGTTCTTAGAACTGATGGTGGGATTCAATTGAATCAGAGGAAATACATCTTGGACCTATTGGAAGATTTTAAGTTGACAAATTGTAATCCAGATGCTTTTCCATTATCAAAGGGTTTACATTTGAGTATTCATGATTTACCTAAATTGCCTGATCCAGAGATTTACAGAAGAATAGTTGGCAAGTTGCTTTATCTCAATCTTACTAGACCTGATATTTCGTTTGCAGTTCAACAGCTTTCTCAATTTTTACAAGAACCTGCTCAAACTCATTTTGATGCTGCCCTTCATGTTCTTAAATACTTAAAGGGCACTTTAAATGTTGGTTTATTTTACAAGGCTAATATTCCTCTACAATTATCTGCCTACTCTGATGCAGACTGGGGCACATGCTCATTTTCAGCAAAGTCTCTTTCTGGATATGCAATCTTCTTAGGTTCATCTTTGATTTCTTGGAAGACTAAGAAACAGAAGACTGTTTCTAAAAGCAGTGCAGAATCTGAATATCGAAGCATGAGTTATACTACTTCTGAATTGATATGGTTAGAAGGTCTCTTACAAGATTTACATGTTCAAGTTCCTTTGCCAATTCCATTTTACTGTGATAATACTTCTGCACAACATATTGCTGAGAATCAGATTTTTCAAGAGCGTACTAAACATTTGAAGATAGACTGTCATTTCATTAGAGAGTATGTGGATTCAAACTTCATCAATCTCACTCATATCAATACATTTCTTCAGCTAGCAGACATCCTTACTAAACCTTTGGATGCTACTCATCACAAGTTCCTTAGTGTCAAGCTTGGCCTTCAATTTGATCCACCTTGATGTCCAGCTTGCTGGGGGGTATTGAGTTATATGGCCACTGCCACGTGTACATAATAGTTAGTTAGTTGTTAGTTAGTTTTTAGCAATGATTAGAAATAGATTAGGCAATGATTATAGATTGAGCTAGCTGTCATACTTGTATGTATACATTGCTGCAACAACTTTTGTAACTAACTTTTTGAATATACAATTTTTCACTTCTTTCATTTTCTCTCTGCAAAATCAAGAATGAAGATCAAAGATCTTCTCACACCGCGCCTTGTCTTGGTCAAAGTTTCCACTGTCTCTCCAACACGGCTACACGCAGGGGGCGGGTGAGGTTCGAACCCGTGACCCTTTGGATCAACGCTAGACCTCGTTTCCACTGAGGCAGCTCTCACACTCGTCTACGACATTACTGTTAATTGTTGATACAAGAAACCACCAAATTTTGGCGGAAAAGGTACAAAATTGTATTAATATCACCTTTGGCTTATACATTGAAATTGGATACGAAGTGCAGGAATGAACTGCTACAGGCCTTCACCAAAAGGAAGTCATGTAGACATTAGCATATTCTTCTGCAACAAAGAGATGAGTTGCTCAACGAATACTACCAATAATCCCCACAAGAACACAATCCATCTTTAAAATGGTGGAATCTGTTTATGTCTCTAATAATCAACTCTCTTGAAACGATTTTACTAATGAACTTAAATGAAGTGTGGCAGTCTACACAAATTCTAAGATTTTTCTTCACCCTAATTGGGGCTCCTGGTGGAGTAACAATCAGTCCAAACGCCACAGCAAGCTTCTCACTGTGGTAGGAGAGAAGAAGCTCCTTTTCGCCTTGTCCAACATTATGAATATCGGTCTCTACTGCAGGAACATACCCAGCTTCTCCCATCAGGATGATGAGCTCCTTAAGTTTTGCATATATTTCCTTACTTCTAGAATGGCTTCTGTCTCCAACTATAAATGTGTAGACTTTGTCTTTCACTTCAATCCAACTCATTCCCGGCTCCTTCTTCACCTTGCTATCTTTCATCCGCCGCCTTACTTTTGCAACCTCCTCCCACAACCCAGCCGACGCATACACATTTGCAAGAAGAGCATGTGTACCAGATTTTTCTGGTTCAATAACAAAGAGCATATCAGCTGCATGTTGGGCAACCTCAATGTTCTTATGGATCCTTGCAGCACCAAGAAGTGCCCCCCAAACAGAGCCATTGGCTTCAAAAGGCATTTTCTTAACAAGTTCCATTGCCTCGTCCAGTTTTCCTGCACGGCCGAGGATATCAATCATGCAAGCATAGTGCTCTTGAGTTGGTTCGATTCCAAATAACTCCTCCATTGTTTCAAAGTATTTCTTTGCTTCATTGACTAACCCAGCATGATTACAGGCACAGAGGACACTAGCTAGAGTTACATGATTTGGAGAGATTCCATCTTTAAGCATCTCACTGAATAAATGGATGGCCTCTTTTCCATGTCCATGTTGAGCAAGTCCTCCTATCATTGAAGACCAAGAAACTATCCCTCTATGAGAAACCTCAGAAAATGCACAACCAGCATCATCTATACTTCCACATTTAGCGTACATGTTGACCAGTGAATTGCCAGCAAAAACATCAGACACAAATCCAAACTTCACGATATGAGCATGTATCTGTTTTCCCTGTTCATAAGCAGATAAACTTGCACAGGCATTTAGAAGAGAACTACAAACAAATGAATCTGGCTTGAGTTCCAGTTCTTGCATTTTCACAAAGAGCTTTAGGGCGTCTTCCCCTTTTCCATGTTGAGCATAAGCAGTTATCAAAGATGTAAAAGACGCCAAGTCCCCTATACGAGATTCTTCAAATATCCTTGTTGCATATTCTAATTGATTACATTTTCCATATGAGTCAATTAAGCTGTTTGTGACATATATATCTGACAGATACCCTGCTTTCTCGGAAAGTGCATGTATTTGTTCACTTATACTAGTTATCTGTGAGCTGGCAGCGGAGTTGAGGACTGCCAACAAGGTTGCTTCATTAAATCCCATTGCTTCTTTGTGCATATCACTAAAGAGAGACAACACTTGCAACTCCCCTCCATTCTGTGAGAAACCACAGATCAGTGCATTCAGCGCAACCAAGTCCTTCTCAGGCATTAAATCATAAATCACCCTAGCGTTCTTTGTCAATCCGCACTTGCAATACATATCAATAAGTCCAGAAGTCACAAATAAATCCAGTTTCAAGTCCATTTTCAACAATTTTGCATGCAACTGTCTACCCAATAATTGTAGTCCCAGTGCCGCACAAGCTTTAAGAGCACTCGATAAAGTGAATATATTTGGAACAGTTCCTGAATTGATCATATTTTTCAATAGATCAAGACCCCTGTCATGGTATTCATGAAGAACACATCCAGCAATAACAGCATTCCATGAAACAACATCCGGCACTGCAATATGATCAAAAACTGCAATAGCATCGTCAAAATTTCCAACTTTGGCATACATATCAAGAAGAGCATTTGCTGAATACGGATCAGAACTATACCCTAGCTTCACCAAATACCCATGAGTTTTCTTCCCCAGTCCAATATTTCCTAAACTTGTGCAAGCATTCAGTATCGTTGACAAGCTAAATTCATCAGGTCTAATCCCTCTACTAACCATATCCTGAAACAAATCCATCGCCTCTCCACAAAAATCACCCTGTGTATAACAAGCAAACAACGCATTCCAAGAAACAACATTGCGTTCAGGAATCCAATCAAAAAGCCTCCTCGAATCCAAAATCTCCCCACACTTAGCATACATAACAACCAAAGTATTCGCAACAAAAATATCATTCTCAAACCCCGTAACCACAACAATCCCATGAATCTGCCTCCCCTTCACCAAATCCTTCTTAACCGAACACGCCTTAAGCGCACTAGGAAACGTAAACTCATTACACTTCAACCCCAACAAATGCATTTCACGAAACGCCGAAAGGGCTTCTCTATTAAACCCATTCTGAGCATACCCAGAAATCAAAGAAGACCAAGCAACCAAATCTGGTTGAGAACTTTCATCAATCACCTTTCTTGCATACCCGAAAACAACACATTTCGAGTACAGTGCCACCAAATGGTTGCGTATCGTCGAGTCTTCGAGTAACCCGAGTTTAGTCACGTGGGCATGAATTTGTAGACCTGGACTAAGAGACTTTGATCGGGAACATTGTAATAAGAGTTTGGACAAGGAGCGTGGACTTGGTGTGAAATTTTCATCTGAGGTTAAGTTAAGAGTGGATGTGTTATGATTATGTTGGTGTCTGATGTTTATAGTTGAGGAGGTTTGTGTATATTTCGAAGAGTGATGAGGCTTGAGGAAGAAATGAAAAGGTAGGTAAAGTCGTTGGCGAAGTGAGTTTTGGAGGGAACAGAGATTGCTCAACATCATGGGTCCCTTTGCCCCAAAGTGGAACACAAAATTTTACGAGGTCATAATAATTGTAAATTATTAATTCTTATAATTTATGAATTAATAGTACAGTATTATCGTTATCATATTCTTTTTTATTTTTTTTGAAATTATCATTTGAGTAATAAGTTATTAATTTTAAAAAAGTTGGGGTAAGTTGAGCGCAATGCGATAGCTCAAGTGATAAGGGTTTATCTTGTTGTCTAAATTCGACTCTCGCTCACCCCCAAAAAGCTTAATTATTCAGAAAAATCGGGGTAAGTTTATGAATTAATTAGGTTTTCATATTTGTATTTAGTATAAGTTTGTGAATTAATTAGGTTTTCATATTTGTATTTAGTGTAGTTCGAATTTCTTTTCAATTCGAAGGTTGTGGTAGACGAAGAAAGAAGTTGTATTTATGAATCCAGTTGGAGGCAATCGTAGGAGTTTGAATAAATAGATGGGGAGAGTTTCTTTCTGTAAATGTTTGGTTGACAAACCAACATGCACTCCTACATATCCAAAACCAATTACTATGCTGCTGCTGCTGCTGCTTTTCCAAGCTTCAATTCATCCAAATATCACAGGCACAGCCCCCCTTTTTTGCATTCTCGAGGCCAGGGAAGGAATGTGTATATTCCAGCAGAGCCAACTCCAAGTCCTTTTTACCACTTAAAGCCAATCCTGAAATGCCCGTTGGGGAGTTTTGACAGAGAAGCTCGTCCAGCCATGAATGCACTAACTACAAATGGTATAACAAGTAGTAGTAAGCATGCTGAAAAGATGGAATGGCGTACGATGATTAAAAGTGGGGACGTGATTAATATAAATGACCTAGTAATGTTTTTAGAAAAATAGAAATTAATATTGTCCGTGATATTTCTATTAAAGGAGAGATTTTAGCTAGAAAATAATCAAATATAGTGAAAAAGATAATCAGTTTATTATTAATATTAGAGAACAATGACCCTGAGGTTGATGGTTAGGTGATTTTCAATATAAATGATAGGTGGCAATTTTGTAATAATATAACACTATCTCATGTATTTACAATATTAGCCCTGCATTTGTATGTATTTTGTTTTAATAACAGGGTTGGTACCTGAGGATGACCTCAGGACCATCAATTTCTTAATATTATAATATTATTAGTTTATTGCATTAAATAGAACTGCTCGTGATATATTTGGAAAAATAAAGATTTTAGTTAGAGAAAATAGAATGGTAACGTGAAAATTAAAAAAGTAACACGATTTATGTAAAAAAGGTAATTGATTAGTTTATAGTAATTATAATTTAATTGTGTTACCTTACTAAATGAAATAGTACATAGTATTTTTAGAAAATGAGAAATTAATGTTGTCCGTGATATTTCTAGTAAAAAAAGAAATTTAGTTAGAAAAAATAGAAAAGATGATACGTTTTAGTTGAAAAGGTAATCGGTTAATTATTAGTATTATAATATTATTATTTTATTTT